>JACRUU010000024.1:4033312-4053312 GCA_030449085.1 Kryptopterus vitreolus
TCCTCCAGGTGGAAGGGCTGCGGGTCACGAGTCACACGGCGTACCCGGTCTTCGCCCTCCTCCTCTCGCTCTACGTCTTCATCATGGTCTCCAACCTGGGCATTATCGGCACGATAGCGGCGGAGAAAGCGCTGCACAAGCCCATGTACCTCCTTTTCTCCAACCTCCCCGTGAGTGACGCGCTCAACGCCACCGTCGTGCTTCCCGGCTTACTCAAAGGCATCCTGAACCAATCGGATCGCTCCGTCGGCTACGCCGCGTGCGTGGTCCAAGCCTTCGGCGTGCACTCGCTAAGCAGCAGCGCCCACACCATATTAATAATCATGGCGTACGACCGCCACGTGGCCATCTGCGAGCCCTTGCGATACCACAGCGTCATGACCAAGCGCGCGGTCGTCAAGCTGTCGCTCATCGCCTGGTCCTGCGCCACGCTGCCCGTCGTCGTCATCATCAGCCTCAGCGTCCGCCTCTCGCACTGCACGCCCAAGATCGCCAACCCGTACTGCGACAACCCCTCGCTCTTCAAGCTGTCCTGCGAGGACCTGACCCCGAATCAGATCGTCGGCTTGCTCATGTCCGTCGTGTTCTTGGCCGCCTCCGTCTCGTACATCGGCGCCACCTACCTGCGCATCGCGCACGCCTGCCTGAAGCACGGCGACAGCGCCCTGAACAGCAAGGCGGCGAAGACGTGCAGCACGCACCTGATCGTCTATCTGGTTCACTTCGGCTGCAGCTGCACCGTCATCGTTTTGCACCGCTTCTCGTCTCACGAGGAGCTCCGGAACCTGGCCAGCGTCCTGATCTGCGTCGTTCCGCCGAGCCTCAACCCCATCGTCTACGGCCTGCAGACCAAAGAAATCAGGCGGCGGCTCCGACGCGTGTTCGAGAGGAAAGCGTCCGGAAAAAACAGCACGGACGTCGAATTAGCGACGACGGCGCGCGGGTAAAACGGAACACGACGCGGGCAAAAGTATTGGGACACCCGGATTTATTTATATTTGTTTTTCCTATACCTTCCTCCCCCTCTCCTTTCCTCCTTCCTCCCCCTCTCTTACATTCCTTCCTTCCTTCCTTTTACTAGACAACTGAATTCATTCACAGTCAAATCAATATTTGTTGTGAGTAGCTTATGAAGAAGTGGAAGTAGTACAGTAGTGAAGTAATGGCGCCCCCCCCCCCCCCCCCCCCTCACACACACACACACACACACACACACACACTGTGTAAGTGTACCTAGAAGTATTACTGCTGTTTTGAAGGTAAAATGTGTGAATATGTAAAAATATTGATTTCATTTCTGCCGAATTTCCTTCATTGATGAACGTAAATAATTAACACTTTAACCATTTTTTAAAGCTATTCTTTGTTGACAGCGCCCCCCCCCCCCCCCACACACACACACACACACACACACACACACACCTCCTGCCTAAAATATACTGTATATATAGATTATTATAAAATTATAAAATCACGGACTTTCAGGGCTTCAGTTAAATGTTTACTGACTCGACATTATTTTTCTGTGCATTATATTTTTTTCCCCCAGAGTGAGCAAAAAGAAATAAACAAATATATATATGTATTTACATTTACATTTGTTTCATTTAGCAGATGCCCTTATCCAGAGCGACTTACAACTGAGCAATTGAGGGTTTAGGGGCCTTGCTCAAGGGCCCAATAGTGGCAGCTTGGTGGTGGTGGGGTTTGAACCCATGATCTTCCGGTCCAGAGTCCAACACCTTAACCACTAGGCTACACACCTCCCCCTATTTATTTTTATATAGATATATATATATATATATATATATATATATATATATATATATATATATATATATATATATATATATATAATATATATATATAAATATATAATATATAGAAATATATAAAAGGATGATGTGAATAAATGTCTTGAAGGTTTTCATTTTGCCTCTTTTATATTAATTAGTTAACAAAATGATAATAATGATGTGATAATAATGGATTAATTGCATGTTACTGAACCCTTTCATCTCCGTTTAGGGATCATTATATGGAGAGAAATGTTTACTATAGTGGGGTACGGTGGTTTAGTGGTTAGCACGTTCGCCTCACACCACCAGGATCCGGGTTTGAGTCCCTTCTCGGCCATGTGTGTGTGTGGAGTTTGTGCATGTTCTCCCCGTGCCTCAGGGGGTTTTTCTCCGGTTTCCTCCCCGGTCAAAAAACATGTACGGTAGGTTGATTGGCACTTTGGAAAAATTGTCCCGTGTGTGTGAATGTGTGTGTGTGTGTGTGTGTCCTGCGATGGGTTGGCATTCCATCCAGGGTGTATCCTGCCTTAATGCCCATAGACGCCTGAGAGACACAGACTCCCCGTGACCCGAGGGAAGATCGGATAAAGCGATAGAAGATGAATGAATGAATGAATGTTTACTATATTAATATAGTATATGGGGTGTGGTTCCCTTTTGAGTCAGGCTTCTTCTTCGTGCCTACTCATTAGGGATCAACAGAATTATAAAGAACTTTATAACCGATATATCTACTGCCATTGTTAAAAATAAACATACACAAATAAAAATAACCTGAATTGCTTTGGATGGAGACGGACCCCGAAATATGTATTTTACAGTCGATTCCTATAATAAAGTGCTATATTTATGTGATGAACATATACAGAATATAAAGAGCGTTTCAAACAGGAAATATTTTTATTTACTTTTACACGTTTTTTTTTTTAATACTTATTTTTTTATTCTTTTTTTTATTTAGAAAACGTCTCTTGCTCAAACATGCTCAGCATAAAGGGTAGAATGCACCAAACATCCACACGTTGATCCGACGGACGACAGACGAAGCGTCACGGGTTCGGTCTACACTAAAGAGAAATTAAAACAGGGAGGGAGGGAGGGATGGAGGGAGGAAAAACAAAAAAACAAAAGTCTTCGTAGCAGGAGCGCAAAAAAATATACGGCTACTTTTTGTGCCGATCAAAGCGTGCCGCACGCGCTCGTTTAAACACATCCGCACTTTCACCCTTCGCAGCTCTACCCGTTAAATTTATATCCCGTTCGAGGAATCGCGAAACGATTGCTGTTTTTTGGCATATGTACAAAATCTTACAAAAATAAAGACATTCATGGGCATTTTACAGGTTTACCGTCTCCGGCGTGTTTTTTTTTTTTTTTTTTTTTTTTTTTTTTTGGATGCCAAGTGAGGATGAATCGTCTTTCATCTATAATCGTCTTTAAAAGACCATCATGTATTTCAGGAGGAAAACAAAAACAAAAAAGCGTAAATATCTAATTCTACGGTTTCTCTGTGGATAACGCAGCCTCGACCCAAACCCAAACAACACTGATAAGGGGGGGGGAGGGGGTGCAGTTGTCGTCCTAATATTGGGTAAAATTCACTCCAGACGCAGTAATGACTCAAAAAAAAGAAAAAAAAAAAGAAGAATGTTTGTGTTGGAGGTCAAACCAGAGTCTCGAGATAAAGTCCTGCAGTTCGAGTTGTGGTTACTCTCAGTGACCGGGGACGACGTAGTCGAGGAGGAAAGACTGCGTGAGGCTGCGGAGTTCCTCCAGGGCGTAGTCCTCGGGCATGGGTAAGCGTCCGATGTGGGGCGCGAGCTGGCACAGGGGGATGTGACGGGGATCCGCGGGGCCGTCGCCGCCCTGCTCGAGGCTCAGCACCGCACGCAGGATGTTAGCCAGACGTTTGGCCATTTCTGGATGTGAAAGAAAAGAATAATAAATGACATTTTGATAAAATGGCACTTTAAAGTAAACTTTATTTTATTAGCACTTTTAGTCGCCAGAACGAAACAGCAAATATCCACACCTAGTTTTTCCGGGTTGCATTATATTGCACAAGAGTGGCCTCTAGAGGCAATTCCCTGTCATGACATGCAGTTTACTTGAAGCAATTTTTTTTTACATTTTTATTATTTGATTATTGGCAAGTATATTCCAGCCTAACTATCACTATCTGCAAAATACACTATCATACATACATTAAAAATTTCAGTGTGTGTGTGTACAAATCACGAACCTGACTGGGCCAGTCTGTCTTTGGCTTTGAAACAGGGAAGGTGATCGATCCTGCTGCACAGGGAAGTCACGTCGGAATGCAGCCGCTCCAGCTCGTATCCTGGGCTGTCCATCTACATGTTTTTTTTTTTTAAACAAGATCCGTTATTGCACACGGAAGAAACGAACCATTAAACAAGGCTTGGTGTGCTACAAGTGGCGGCGTGATGTACCTGCTGAATGGCTTTCAGAGTCTGAATGACACGGATGTAGTCCAAATAGACCCGTCCTGACGTTTCCCAGTCCTGTATCTGGACGCTGAGCTCGGGCACCGCCAGGCCTTCCAGAAACTCCTTCAGATAACCGTGGTTGTCGTTAATGATGCAGTCTTGAAAATGAAAAGAAACACGAGTATGAGATTAAACACATAGAGCAGAAAGAACAGCAATTTTTCTTTTATAGTCGTTCTGTTCCTACTTGTTTACACTTTATTCGGTTGTCTGGCAGTTGATAGTAAATAAAACCACTGACGAACGACAATGGCAAGTGAAATGCAACTTAGTTCTGTAAGTTCATTCATTTTCTACCGCTTTATCTGATCTTCCCTCGGGTCACGGGGAGTCTGTGTCTATCTCAGGCGTCTATGGGCATTAAGGCAGGATACACCCTGGATGGAATGCCAACCCATCACAGGACACACACACACACATTGATACACTAGGGACAATTTTCCAAGGTGCCAATCAACCTACCGTGCATGTTTTTGGACCGGGAGGAAACCGGAGAACCCGGAGAAAAAAATCCCTGAGGCACAGGGAGAACATGCAAACACCACACACACACACATGGCTGAGACGGGAATCGAACCCGGACCCTAGAGGTGTGAGGCGAACGTGGTAACCACTAAACCACCGTGCCCCCCAATCCTGTCATATTTTAATAAATTAAAAGAATTACCTACTAATCCCCCCCCCCTCATCGGTTTGGGTTTTTTTTTTTTTTGTTAGCTAATAATTATTATTAACATTAACATATTGTTTTCATTGAATTGCATTACTGTTGACATTTTTCCCTTCGCTCAAAAAAAAAATAAATAAATAAAAAAAAAACCTTATATATATATATATATATATATATGTAGTGTGTAGTGTAGTGTGTACACACACACACACACACACACACACACACACACACACACACACACACACACACACATATATATATATCCATCCTAGGCTTTAATTACTGCTCCCTTAAAACACAAACCTGAAGCCAGGTTCTGGATGACGAGTCGATGGCAGGGGTTCCAGTGTCCGGCCCTGTACAGGTGGAGTGCCTCGCGGTGCCGGTCTCCGTCCCTGCGCGCCCGGGTTGCCTTGGCTTCGTGAATCCACTGCTTGGGGATGTGCAGCTTATCGGTGAGGAAGCGTTCCTTCTCGGCAGACTCCTCCGTCTCGTCCAGGGCGCAGTGCTGGTTCAGGATTTCCCGCACGGCATGCTCTCGAAGCCTACACAACCATTAATACACAACACACTCAGCAAACGCAGAACAACTTCGGATTTTCTAGTAAAGCCTATAATTTCGGATGCTAGAAAAGTCTCCATGAAGTTTTTTTTGTTAGATGTATTTATTTGAAGCTCATACTGAAGGCATCGACTTTCCTGGGTTACAAACAGCTCATGGTTTCATATCTTCTTGCCTACAAATCCTCCAGTTGGTTCATGAATTGGTTCATTGATTCTGAATGAATCTTTAAATATGACTCCGAAGAATGAGTCGACTCAGAGAGTGATTCGTTGATTTTCTACTGAACAAAGCGTCGCAAAAACAGAATCCACTGGTTTCTCTCATCAGTCTGATCGCTTACGATTTTATATTTAATATCATTTCTCATCGAACGAAGTGAATTAAAAGATTTGTTTTCATTTCGATGAAAGTCTCCAAAATGTTCACCAAAAACAAGATTTGGCTGATCTGCTAATTCAATAATAAAATAAATAAATAAAAACACGCAAAATCCATTGAAATAATCACCTCTGCACGATAAACAGAATTTTTACAGCGTGCTTGCTAAAGTCGCCTAAACGGACAGAACCATTCCGTAGACGCTCAACGCTCCCAATACTCACAGTGGGTCGGGGATGTGCAGCAGAACAAACACCGCCATCTCCCAGAGGCCTGCGCTCTCGAGCTGGGCGGCGTAGCTGGTGTGTAGGAGACTCTGGCATGGCCCCGACAGGTGGGAGTAATTCAGCGCCTGGAGCACGTTCCACAGGTGCCAACTCAGCCTGTAGTCGAGCTGCTCGGCCGTCACTGTAGTGGGGTCCAGCAGCTGCTGCAGACTGTAGTGCCTGAACAGATCGAGATCAGACAAACGAGATCATCGATACAGAAGAAATCTCGAATGCAAATGCCTTCATTAAACGAGTCATTTCTGGGGCTCGTCTCGCCTACAGGAGCGGAACGTCTGCTTACTTGTCACTGTAAAGTTTGAGCAGGTGAAAACAGACGTCGTAGAGCGGCTTTTTCGATTCTGTATCCTCCATCTCTTCCAAATCGTCCTCCTCTGCATCATCCATATAGGGAGGGAGAGGAGCACAGGCATATTTGTTTTCCTCATTCAAACCCTGTCCAAATAAATAGATAAATAAATATCAGGGTTATAAGGAAGTCAGCATCATGAATAATAACATTCATTCATTCATTCATTCATTCATTCATCTTCTACCGCTTTATCCGACCTTCCCTCGGGTCACGGGGAGTCTGTGTCTATCTCAGGCGTCTATGGGCATTAAGGCAGGATACACCCTGGATGGAATGCCAACCCATCACAGAACACACACACACACACACACACACACACACACATTCACACACTAGGGACAATTTTCCAAGGTGCCAATCAACCTACCGTGCATGTTTTAGGACCGGGGGAGGAAACCGGAGAACGCAGAGAAAAACCCCCTGAGGCACGGAGAGAACATGCAAAACTCCACACACACACATGGCCGACATAGGAATCGAACCCGGACCCGGTCGGTGTGAGGCGAACGTGCTAACCACTAAACCACCGTGCCCCGAGACGCTGTATTATCAACTAAAGGAAATGTTAGTTTCAAAAGGCATCCAGTCTAAGGATGTAAAATCCCATGACCTGATTAGCTTAACAGACATTTTCCCCATTTTTCCAAGTCCCCCTCAATAAAAAGGTTTTAGAACCTCGAGAGGTATAAATATTACCTGAAAAGCAGCTTCGTATTTGCCGAGAGCGTCTGCGACGGAGGCTGTCGGAGGCAGCATGTACCACAGGTGCACCGCCAAACAGCGCTTCCAATCCAGCTCAGAGCACACGTTTATATAGCATTCTGTCGCCTCCCAAACCTGAGATCCAACAAACACAAATCAGAACAACTATGCAAAGGAAAAGAAAGAAAGAAAAAAAAAAAAAAAGAGAGAGAGAGAGGGAGAAGAAAAAAAAAATCCACTTCATACAGGTTTGCCTGCGAGTAGGGAGAAAATGTGCAGTCTCTCCTCCTGGATGAAGGAGTCGGTCTGCATTCTGTTCCAGTCTGCTAACTGGAGAGCCAGAAGATCTCTGATGACCTGAGAACCCACAGCCTGGGACAGCACCAATGAGAGACGATGGTCTCCTACACACACACACACACACACGCACACACACATAATAAACACAACGAAACACATTTCAGTGGGGTGTTTATTTTTTCCCCCCACCTCCTTACCATTTTTCTGAGCTAATTTGCAGGCCTCGCTGATGCAGTTGCCAGTCAGGTAGCTGAAGATGGCGTCGACGTGGTGCGGCTTCTGGCCCACTTCGTCCTGGATGCGTTGGGCGGCACTCTCGGAAAGCCAGCGGGAGAAACTGTGCCTTCTCGCATGTTGCTCCCGATACCCTCCGCCGGCCCCCGAATCGTGTTCCGAGAGCCGTCCCCACAGAGCCTCGCACAGAGTCCATACTTGCTGCCAGTGACCAAGGACAACTGATGGAAATGAAAGAGGAAGAATTTTCAGGGTCCGGTTCCGTTAGGGTTCACCAAAGACTGCAGAAGATCATCTTACCATCTCCGGCTCCGCGCTGCTCGAGAACCTCGACGATCCACTTGGCGTAATCGTGCAGAGCATTCACTCCTTTCTCTGGCTGGATGAAAGGGCAGATGTGGTCGGTATTGATGGTGCTGTGCTTCAGCCCGATCTCAAGCGGTTGGTGGTACACCGCCAGGCTCTCCGACGTCTCCTTGGGCTCCATCCCCACCACTTGCTCCAGGTGGACTTTAAACGGGCTTTCGGTGATCCTGGAGCGGAAAATGAAACGGGTCAACACACACGGCCATATTTCTCCTGGCGTACGTTCACGTCGTCTGCTCAACTTACTGCCGGTTCTTTGCCGGTCTGGGCAGGAACCCAAAGCCCAAGGCGTCTTTGCTCTGCTCCTTCAACTCCGCAGACGTGCTGAGGGGATTCCCGCAGTGCGCGAGGGTCCAGTTTAGGGCCCCATCCCACCCGGAACGAGCGGCCCATATACAGCGCCGCGTCCATCAGAAGACGGCTTTTCCCCACAGTGACCGAATTCCCGAGAGGCACGGGGCCGCCCAGTCGGCGCGCTCCAACCGTCCTCAGAGTGACCTCGGGGACTGGAGGAGGCAGTACGATCGATGTGCCCAGTGAGGGCCACGGGGCTTCCGAGACCTTACTCGGTTTCTGAGGGATGGCGCCGAAGGGAACCTCGGCCAGCTGTGAAAAAAGCCCTCCGCCGGAGTTGAACTTGCTCTGCAGAAGACCGCCCACTTTCAAAGACAAAGAATAATTCATTTCGGTAAGGTTTTATAAAACACGGGTCCGAAAACCTACTGCCCGTGGTCATTAGCGGCGCCTCACTGTTTTTTCCCACGTTTTGTTCAATTACAGCCTTACGATTACAATTCCAGCTCCAGTTGCTGAAAATCATCCACCACCATGCTTCACTGTCAGAAAGGTATTAGCCAGGTGATTAATGGTGCCTGGTTTCCTCTGGACATGACGCTAAAGTTTAAAGTCCTTTTTTATTTATGTATTTATTTATTTATTTTAGCAAACTCTAAGTGGGCCGTCATGTGCCTTTTACTGCGGAGGGGCTTATGGCCACTCTACCATACAGGCCTGATTGGTGGAGCGCTGCAGAGATGGTGGTGGTTCTGGAAGGTTCTACTCTCGCCACAGAGATTTGCTGGAGCTCTTTCATGAGTTTTTGGTCACCTCCCTCAAAGAGGCCCCTTTTCACCGTGCTCAGTCTGACCTAAAATACCTCTGGTACCAAATCTCGGGGGTCTACAGACAATTCGTTGGACCTTCATGGCTTGGTTTGGGCTCTTACAAGCGTTGTGGGATCTTATCCTTTCCAAATCAACTGAATTTACCACAGAATTTCCTTCAAGCAAGTTATAAGAACGTCTCGTGGACGTCCAGTGGAAAGAGGACGTGCCGGAGCTCAATTTCAAGTGTCACGGCAAAAGTTACCAGGGTTACCACTAAATCAGACGTAAAATTCCTTGACTTTTCCTGAATTTCTATGATCTATAAACGATATTCCAGAAATTCCATGATTCCTGGAACCCTGGTGCGTTCAGATAGCAAGAGATATAGCGAGAGAGACAGAGATATCGCGAGAGAGAGAGACAGAGATATAGCGAGAGAGATATATAGCGAGAGCGATAGAGCAAGAGATAGATAGATAGCTTGATAGAGATATTGATAGAAGGATAGATAGATAGAGAGAGAGATAGATAGATAGATCTAACCTGATAGTCTGGCCTGGGATTTAGCGAGTAAGAGCCGGGGAGACGAGACCTCCTCAAAGACCTTCGGAGGAAGCTGCTCGTGAAACAGGTCACAGTCGTCGTCACCCGCAAACAGGGAGGCCTTCATAATCTGTGCGATTTACAGGAGTGAAATGCAGAAGGTACATATTACAATATAATTCATATATCATCCCTATGCATGGATGGGATTTGCATACTAATTTGCATATATTTCAATAATTCCTTTGGCATATTGAAAATGATATCGATATCTATATATATATATATATATATATATATATATATCTATATATATAATATAATATATATATATATATATATATATAAACTCTTGTATATTCAAGCGGGTCGGTTAAATGCAGTGCGAGAGCATCAAGCGAACGCTGCTAAGACCTGAAGCGTGTGCGGGTTGATTCCTAACGAGGAGGCGATCTGGCTGGAGGCAGAGATGGGCTCTGGCTCGGCAGGGGTCGCCGCCCTAAACGCCATTCTGGTGTCATCCTCCAGCACGCAGTCATCCTCCTCAAACATCATCCCATCCACCGGAGGCTCCTGGGTAATATCCGCCATGTCGCTATCCAGCTCGGACACGCGGCTCAGAAGCTCCAGCACCGTCGTACTCTACACATATACGTGCAAAGACAAGACCGTGAGACGTACGCAATAGGAAAGCAGCATTTTTACAGCGTCGGGATTCTCATAAAACACACAAATAAAAATAAATGTTTTTTTTTTTAAAAAAAAAAGGACACCTTACATTCCTGCCATATAATATAGGAATTTTATTTCCAGTAACACACATGACAAATTGAATAAGAATATTAATAACAACTTCAAACCACTAAAATTAAAGTAGTTAAGAAATTCAGCATCACAAACACCAAAATCATTGCAGACATTATTAATAATATCATTGATAAGAGACATCACATCTCAGAAATTAAAGTACATTCAGCAGCTCATTTCACACAAACAGCTTGAAAAAAAATGTAGACAAACATTATATAAAATCCTCCTATATGAAATAAATTCTGAAAACACTGTCAATAGGAAACCAATTATCTGCAGAGTGATCAAAGCAAACCACCAAAAAGCTATTTAGTTGTATATTGAGATATATATATATATATGTGTGTGTGTGTGTGTGTGTGTGTGTGTGTGTGTATATAAAATGTTATGGATAATCGGATAACTGATCTAGGACAGCCGGGGTTTAGGTATCGGCATCAGCAGGACAGGAGACAGAGGGACGTGTGTATTCCTCAGTCTACCTGAGCTTGTGGCGCCACCTGCTGATGCTGCTGGGGCAGTGGGATTTGCTGCAGTCCTGGCGGGACAGCCGTTTTAATCTTTTTCGTCTCGTTTTTAGCCGGGGGAAGGTCGTCCTCCTCGTCGGACGCTTGCAGGCCGTACTTGGAAAAGTGTGGCACCTGAAGAGGAAAGAGATAAAATTATAACCCAATTCAACACAATGAGATATATATATATATATATATATACATACACACACACACACACACACACACACACACACACACACACACACACACACACACACATCATATCAACACAATGATTTACTTTTTAAAATAGCTGAAAATAACTAAAACCAGCAGTGAATCATGAAAACGTGCTGCTAGGATTAAATAAATATATTATATTAATAAATGCAAGGTCAATGTGCATTCAAATCAACATGCTGTTTATTTATTTCAAATAAACAGCATGTACTGTCCCGTGATTGGCCTGTAGAGGACGCTCTCGCACCGTAGAAGTAATATTGTTTTTGATTAATGCTAAAAAACCTGCACTTGGAGCAATTTCCAACATCGAAAATAAATAAATAAATAAGCAAACCTCTCATACAGTCCTGTATAAACAAACAATTCCTAATATGGTTACCCCCCCCCACCCCCCTCCATATAGGGGGTCTCAAGTACCTCAAACACCCAAGACCCGGTTTCAGGTCTGTACTCCAGGAAACGAGCGCCCTGCTTGCGCGAGGCGTTCTCCAGGCGTTCCTCGTAGTTCATCTCGCTCAGCCGCTGAGGACTTTTGATCTGAGTGCACGTGGTTTTGTCGTTGGGCCAAACGCCATCGAGGGTCACTTCTGCCGGTCTATAACACAAGATGTATTCAGTCCGGTTATTATCGGACACGGATCGATAAACTGCACGAGACGTACACTAGATGGCGCTACCAACCTGTTCAAGCCGTCTCCTACTGAAGGTTTTTCTTTATCGTCGGGGTAGATGATCACTTCCTTTCGCCTGAAGTGCACGATTTCGTCGAGATTCAGGTTGGTCAGGTTGACTTTACCGGGGAAGTAGACGGAGCCGTAGCCTGGAACGCGTGTTCATGGTTACCATCAGGAACGTCAATAAGATTGTAACATTCCGAGATTTGCCGTTTTGTACGTATACCTTTCCTTCCGACTGTGAAATTCTCGACGATGCACTCGCCGTTTTCGTTCAGCATCTTCCCGAGATCCTCCATGGACGGCAGGGTGTAGTAACCAACCCGGCTAAGTACGATACCTGCAGACACAAAAAGTGTCAACTGCGAGTGTTCCTCGGATTACCCAACATCAACTTCAGGTATCGCCTACCTGCTGGGTGAGGAGGTCTCTGTGCCTCCAGCTCCTCGTCCCTTTCGTCCAGAATGCTCCCATCTCCCAGAGAGATGTCCTCGCTGCTGAGGTCCAGGCCGTTGCGGGCGCTGATGGCTCTCCGCATGTTCAGCTCGCTGATGGTGTCCTGCAGCGAGGGACTCGGCTGAGTGTGTGGGATGGGTTTAGCAATGCGGTTGGTGTAGAACTTTGAGACTTGCAGGTCGTCCTCTGCGCCGACTTCAGGCTCTAGGTCCTGGTTTTCTTCTGCGTCTCCTCTTGGGCTGGAGAAACAATTTGAAACACCGTATCGATAAGTCTCATTAGTTGGATGAGGACCGCCTGGATCGTGCTTCCCAATAACCAAATAATCCTGTGAGATCTTAAAATTGATTTAAAAAAAAAAAAAAAACACTCCATTCATAAACATTATTACAAAAAAAGGCACCGAATCAAAAAGGTGCTAAAGGAAATAATACTATTTATAAATAGTATTATATAATTCAACAATTAATCACACATGTTCTCCCAGTGCCTCAGGTTCTCCGGTTTCCTCCCGGTCCAAAAACATGCACGGTAGGTTGATTGGCACCTTGGAAAATTGTCCCTTAGTGTGTGAATGTGTGTCTGTGTGTTTTGCGATGGGTTGGCATTCCATCCAGGGTGTATCCTGCCTTAATGCCCATAGACGCCTGAGATAGACACAGACTCCCCGTGACCCGAGGGAAGATCGGATAAAGCGGTAAAAGACGAATGCATGAATGAACAATTAATTGCGCTCCGAATTCTAACATAAAAACAAAAAGCACGCAGTGTCAGTGATTCGCACCTAGAGGGCGCTCAAAACAAATCTGGGGAAAAAAAGGTCCCAAACATTCATTCATTCATTCATCTCTACAAAAAAATCGCTACCAACCGCTTTATCCGATCTTCCCTCGGGTCACGGGGAGTCTGTGTCCATCTCAGGCGTCTATGGGCATTAAGGCAGGATACACCCTGGATGGAATGCCAACCAATCACAGGACACACACACACACACACTCATACACTAGGGACAATTTTCCAAGGTGCCAATCAACCTACCGTGCATGTTTTTGGACCGGGAGGAAACCGGAGAAAAACCCCCCTGAGGCACGGGGAGTGAAACATGCAAACTCCGCACACACATGGCCGAGACGGGAATCGAACCCAGAATGAATTGGTAGATCTCTAACACGGATGTTAACGAGATGACCTACATTACACCAATTATCTATTAAAGAAAAAATCTAATGAAAAGTGATAAAATACCTGAGGCCATTCTCTGGGTATTCCGACGGAGAGTGCAGGTCATCCGTCTCCCTGTTCAGCGGGCTGCTGTAAAGACTGCTTCCATTCAGATTCTTCAAAACGAGCTTCTTGATGCTCTTCCTATAGACAGAACAAATAATACATAAAATATATAATAATATATAAAATGGCATATAAGACATTACATTGAAATAATTAAAGGTTATAAATAATTAATAATAAATATTAATAAAATAATTCTATTATCATAATATAATAATTATATTAATAATAATTAATAAATAAATATATAAAATAAAATAATTAATATAAATAATTAAATAGGTTATAAAGCCCCTGACCTAGGCATAAACGCTCCGTTGGTGAGAGAAGGTTCGTCGTCGTCTAACCCATCGAACAGCTGAGATTTCCCTGACCCCGATGAGGTGAGGGCTTTGGGACGCACGCGTGTGGCAGGGCGGGGGGTGAGCTTGTAGTGCGTAGGGGTTGTCAGGGCTTTCTGAGCAGCAGGATTTGTCGGCTTCAGGCGCTATTAGAAGCAAAAATAAACCTTTTTTGAAATCTTCAAAACTCATTTCAAAAGCATAAATAAATATTCGGAAGATCCTGATTTTATCCACCAAAAAAAAAATTATGTTTTATCCTGTTTCTATTACAGACAATTGACCCTCTGATAAAGACCACTCCATCACTCCATCCATACCTCCTCTTTCTTCTTGGGGTCTGAGAGTGGGTTTCTAAACAGGGGTGAATCTCCAAAAGGAGAGTAGTTGAGCGCGTTGAGCTGCTGCTGTAGCACCGCTTGCTGAGCTGCTGCATTGGGATCCGTCAGGGCTGAAACGCAAAAGCACGACGGTGACTCTCAAACCAAAAGGTTCTTATGCGATCTCGTCCCTAAACAAAACATCCGGCTCCCTCACCGACGGGCTGCTGCGGAGCTCCAAAGTTCAGCGTGCTGTTCCCCGTGTTGAAGCTCGTCCCACCGAACGTCCCTACAGTCCCCAGAGTGGATCCGATCTTGTTCTGGGTATTTCCAAACAGAGATGCTGGACCTGTGCCTACACCTGAAAGGAACGGAGTAAAAAAATAAATAAATAAATAAAAACACAAGAACCTAAAATCCTGCAAGAGCCTAAAAACACAATCTCCAGAATGATATCCAGTACCTGCTCCAAATCCGGTTCCGAGTCCTGCCCCAAGTGTCCCGGTAGCGGGTTTGTTTCCAAACAGACTGCCTCCAGCAGGAGTGGCTCCGAACCCTGACGGACGTGTTTAGTGTTTATGAGTTATGAATTGAAAATACTTTGCAAACGGAATACTAATGAACTGTCAGTCTCACCGAAGGTGGAGGTGTTCGTGTTCGTTCCTAAAGTGAGCGCGGGTTTGTTTCCGAACAGCCCGGTGCCTGTGCCGAAGGACGGCGCGCTCGTGGTGGTGGTGCCGAAACCCGCAGGCTTGTTACCAAACAGATTCTGTAAAGACAAAAATGATTTCTAGTTAGAATTCAAGCAAATCAACAACAACAATAAATAAATAAATAAATAAATAGCAGTCAGTTGTATGGAAAGTCTTCTCCACAAGTCACCTGAGTACCCACATTCCCAAAGCCGGCGTTGGGCTGCCCGAAAAGCCCGGTGCCCGTGCCGAAGCCCGTGGCAGTGCTGGTGTTGGCCGTGTTCCCGAACAAACCTCCGGCCTGTGAGGCGGCCGTGTTCCCAAACAGACCCTGACCATAGAGAGAACAGTCCACAGATTACAAGCACAAATGTAAATATAAATAAAAACAATGCCATGTGGACAAAAAGTATTGGGACACCTGATTTTTACCAGCCATGAGTGGAGGGAACCCGGACTAAACGTGGATGCTCCAAAAGCACATACCATACTTATAACCGAGTGTCCGCAAAACTTTTGGCACTAAAAGTGTAAGCTATGTGTGAACTAACCATAGTGTTGGTGTTGGCCTGGCCCATGGTGTTGGTGCCCCCGAATGAGAAGCCTGTGTTCTGGGTGGTGGTGGCCTGACTGAAGGGCTTGAAGAGACTGTTGGCCTGAGCCGGCTGCCCAAACAACCCACCAGGGGTCGCCCCAAATCCGCTGGTCCCTAGAGATCAGTTACTCTTGTTATATATGGTATATTAGATAGGTATGCAGAAGTGCATAAAAGACAAAGATTTCCCCATTTAAAAAAAAAATAAAGGATATCATGTTAATACTACAGGTATAAAGTGTATTTATTTGTTTGTTTGTGTATTTAACTCACATACACATGCAAACATACTCATTTAGTACCTACCAGCACTAAACGAAGGCTTGGCCTGGTTGAAGCTGAAGCCGGTACCCGTGGAGCCGAACAGACCGGGAGCCGTGCTGGCAGCCGGAGTTGCTGTGGCCCCGAACAGTCCGCCTGCGTTGGCCGCCATTGGGTTCGAGGGTCCCTTCCTTCCTGCCTGGTAATCCTCCAACCTCAGCTCCTGAACAGTAAAAACATGATTATTAAATCCAATAGATAAAATCAGATGGTTCTAGAATAATAAAAAGAGTAAATAAATAAATAAAATGTGCTACTCCGGACCTCTAGAGACTTGTTCTCGTATTCCTTCATGGCCGTGATGCACTGGTGCTTGGTGTTGATGCTGGTCGTCACACCGCTCTTGACCATTGTATCACTTCCAGTTGGCGGCTAAAAGAAATCAAGAACGGTACAAATTATAGAATCCATAAAAAAAAAACCCACAGTATTATAGACCTTTTAAAAAAATAAAGGGGGGGGGGCAACTCACATTAAATTTGATGGTCGTTCCAGGCTGGGTCGCAGTGAAGCCTGAGGATCCGAACAGAGATGAGGTTCCTCCGAAAGGATTCGAGGTGGTGTTTGTTGTCCCGAACAATCCTCCGCTGCTGGTACTAGTTCCAAAATCTGCAAAGCAAAACATCAATGTTAAATATATACACACACATATCTATCTATCTATCTATCTATCTATCTACATACACACATATATATATATATATATACACACACACACATATACGTGTGTGTGTGTATAAGTATATATACACACGTATATGTATGTATGTGTATATATATATATGTGTGTGTGTGTATAATAAAAATGTGATATATAAAAATCACATACATGTTATGAACAGTACTTACTACCAAATGAGGCGGGTTTATTGGCACTGAATGCATTGCCTTGCTGAGAGAAAAGCCCTCCACTTGCTGCATTAGTATTTCCGAAAAGGCTGTTTGAGGTACCGCCACCTGTGGCGCCGAACCCGAATCCACTGCTTGTAGACGAAGTGACAGGCTGGCTGAATGTGCTGGAACCAAAAAGCCCACCTGGCCGGAGCAAAAATTTTAATTTAAGATTTAGTAGCTCGTCTTGCAAATCAATGGGCCGCGTTTGATACCTGATCCAGAGACATTCAAATCTCGTTTCATTCATCATGTACACACAGTAAATACCCATCTACCCACCTGACCAGTTTCTGGTTTGCATACCAGAATAAAGAAAAGCTTTGATCACTGTAGATATGCTAATTTAACGCAAACCACTTTAAAGCATCTCGTGTGTGTATATATTTAGAAATATACATTCAAACTTTAGCAGCACTGTTGCATCCCCATTGATTAAGACACAACCTTTGAAAAGCCAGACCACGATGTCAGAACTCAAAATCAGCACCCAGACATTCAACAGGACAAGAGCAATAGGAATAAACATACCAGGTTTGTTCTGCGTTGCCCCAAAAAGTCCTCCGGTGTTGGTTGTGGCTCCAAACGCTGAAGCACCAAAACCGCCTGCCGCTCCAAAACCAGTGTCTAGAAAACAAGTTAAAATAACAAATTAAAGCATAATGAAAGTCTTTGTCATGGGAGCATTTTATATTAAACACAACAAAGAAGACTGTAACCTGCAGGTTATGCAAAACTGAGCATTCGTGGCATGGAAGTACCACAGTTACTATAGTAAATATCAGCATGGTGAAAACTTGTAGTTTAATGAAGTGCTATTGTGTAAATTGTGTAAACAACTTCGGGACAATCACCACACTCACAAAATAGTGATGGATTCATTAAAACTGTGCAAACAAAAAAAATAAAATTACAGCCGCACTAAAGAAAGAACTTTATTTTTTAAGTCACTGTTGTGGTTTTCAGGAAAATGCTTATGCACTTGTATACCAGCGCATATTTATAAATATAAAATACATTTATTTAAAAAAAAAAAAAGAAGAAGAAAAAAAAATTACTCTTGCCTCTTGTAATTATCACTAAAAACAACACAAACGTTGATGTACATAAATTACTTTACCTTGCATATTTAAATGTTATTTATTTTATCTTTTGTTTATATTTATACAATTAGGTCACAAAAAGAAAGCGCAGAATGAGCACATTTTTCAAATGAGAACGGTTTTTAAAAAATAAATAAATAAACTCAATGCGTCTTCTGAATTATTCCAAGTGCATTTTTCTACAGGATTACGGTTTTGTAGAGATAAAATAAGAATAACATGCGGTGAGGATTGAACCTGTGATCTTTCGGTCCAGAGTCCAACACCTTAACCACTGGGCTACACCACCTCCCTGTGACACTTTGGACACAGTGTTGTCACTGAGGGTGTAGTGACTTTTGCTGCCACTTATTTATGCAATAATAGATGCATCTTGCTGTATTTACAGGACAGTAAACTTGCAGTGCTGTAAAAACTGCACATTGACTACTCTATTTATATATATATATATATATATATATATATATATATATACATATATATATATATATATATATTATATATAATATATTATATATATATATATATATATATATATCTATCTATATATATATATATATCTATATGTTTGTTTTTTATTTATAAAAATAAGTTTTGGCTATATATATATATATATATATATATATATAGCTAGCGAAATATTATTTTTATAAATTAAATATAAATATATATTTAGATTTACTTTTGTTTTTATAGTTTTGTACCATAAGAATGAAACATAAGGATTTTTCTGAGTCAAAATGCTAAGCGTAAGAAACATCCTGGATACGTACTCTGTTGCCCAAACGTGGATGAAGTCCCAAATCCTCCTGTTCCTCCCCCGAAGGGAGTACCGAACGACTTGTTAAACATCTTGCGCTGCTACGGACACTGCATAAGTCTGTATAAATAAATAAATAAATAAGCAAATAAATAAAAACAACAACAACAACTAGCTTTTTTTCTTTCATTTTAAATACAAAGTACCGACTCGCCATGAATAAAAAGAATTTCTTAAATATACACTGCATTCCAAATGTATTCATACCCATAAAATATTTCCAAATTTTGTCACATTATAACCACAATGTATTTTACTGAGATATTATGCGATAGCTTAAACACAGAGTATCGCCATCAGAAGTCACCTAATTAGTAATTAGAGTATACCTGTGTTGGAGAACATTAGTGAGCAAACTGCATCATGAAGACTAAAGAACACCAGACAGGACAAGAATAAAGCTGTGAAGATGTTTAAAGCTCATAAAAACACATCACAAGCTTTAACATCTCATGGCCGTCCACCTAAACTGACAGGTTGGGTCAAAGGAGAGCATTGACCCAAGAAGCAGCCAGAAGACCCATGGTAACTGGAGGAGCTACAGAGATCCACAGCACAACCATTATTCATGCACTACACCAATCTGGTGATTATGGAAGAGGGGTAAGAAGAAAGACGTTGTTGACCCCCCCCAATTTACATACATCCCATTTGGTGTGCCATAAGTCATGAAGAGGACACAGCCAACATGTGAAAGAAGTTTCTGAGGTCAGGGGAGAACTTGTGTGACGGAAACGAACACCGCACATCAGCCTGAACACACCATCCCCCTGTGAAAGATGGTGGTGGCAGAATCATGCTGCGAGGATGCTTTTCTTCAGCACGGACTGGAAAGCTGGTCAGAGTTGTTGAGGAGGATGGAGCTAAAATACAGGGCACTCCTGTAAGTAAACCTACTAGAGGCCACAACGGACCCGAGACTGTTCACCTTCCAGCATGACAATGATCCTAAACATACAACCAGAACTACAATGGAATAGTTTAGATCAAATCATAGGTCATGCGTTAGAGTCGCCCAATCAAAGTCCAGACATAAATCCTATTGAGAGTTCTGCATCAGAGACTTTCTGCATACAATAATTCAACTGGAGCTATTTTGCAAAAATTAGGAAAATCAGTGTCTTTCTTGCACTTCAGAAAT
>JACRUU010000024.1:4058312-4070812 GCA_030449085.1 Kryptopterus vitreolus
TGCACAGAGTAGAAAAATACAATTTAATGCAATAAGATTTTAAATATTTTAATTTGACAGCCTGTACATACACTCTTTTTTTATATATAGGGCTGCTCCTCACTCTCCTTGCTAATAATGGGCTGTGCGTACTAAACTGTATATACTCTAAAGTGTAACCCAGGAATGTACCAGGACCTGCCTGGACTGAGTTGCAAACTTTGTGGGTATCAAATCTCAAAATAATAATAAAGATGATAAATATGATCTTTGTAAAATTCTGAAGCACATCAGCACATGAATACTGATCTTTCCCAGAGGGAAAAGTGTTTCTCTCAGCCTAAACACCTGAAACCAATGAAAATGCCAATGTTTCATCACACTTAAAATAAGGGATTAAACCAGTGAATTTAATATTCATTCATTCATTTATCTTCTACCGCTATATCCAATCTTCCCTCGGGTCACGGGGAGCCTGTGCCTATCTCAGGCGTTTATGGGCATTAAGGCAGGATACACCCTGGATGGAATGCCAACCCATCGCAGGACACACACACATTCATACACTAGGGACAATTTTCCAAGGTGCCAATCAACCTACTGTGCATGTTTTTGGACCGGGGGGAAACCGGAGGACCCGGAGAAAAACCCCCATAATTAAATTAATTTGTTTAAAAATAAAAATACGACTTGAATGTTTTTAAAAACCAAAATCAAGCAAACAGCTTGTCTGTACATAGTTTACTATATAATGAATGTGTTTTTATTTTTTTTATATTAAATGCATTAAACCATGTTAAGCATCATGTTTTGCATCATAACTTTTTTCGTATTTTTTTGTCCTGCTAATATTCCTTTTCTATATATATTCCTAATATATATTCCTAATTTCTTTTTACCACTTTTTCAACATAGCACTTCAGATGAGATGATGAAAATAAGATAATGATACATTTCCTTGTCAGATAATTCATGAAATTTAATAAAGTTTGTGAGTTGACAAATCTAACGAACTTTAGTACCAGAAAGTGTAAAGTGCTTTAAAACGGTGTGCAATATTAAATATTAAATATTAGCAATGAAACAAGGTGCAACGGATCACGAATATCACTTTTATAGTAGTTTATAGGAGTCAAATGAACGAATGACTCCAGACCAGACGACTCATGGGATGAACTATTCGATTCTGTTTCATGTGTAATGCACTGTGTAGTGTTTATAGGAGTCAAATGAATGAACGACTCCGGACCAGACGACTCATGGGATGAACTAATCGATTCCGTTTCATGTGTAGCATTTATAGGAGTCAAACAAACCAACGACTCCGGACCAGACGAGTCATGGGATGAACTAATGAACTATTCAATTCTGTTTCACGTGTAATGCACTGTTTAGCGTTTATAGGAGTCGAATGAATGACTCCGGACCAGACGTCTCATGGGATGAACTACTCGATTCTGTTTCATGTGTAATGCAATCTGTGGTGTTTATAGGAGTCAAATAAATGAACGACTCCGGACCAGACGACTCATGGGATGAACTATTCGATTCTGTTTCATGTGTAATGCACTGTGTAGTGTTTATAGGAGTCAAATGAATGAACGACTCCGGACCAGACGACTCATGGGATGAACTACTTGATTCTGTTTCATGTGTAATGCAATCTGTGGTGTTTATAGGAGTCAAATAAATGAACGACTCTGGACCAGACGACTCATGGGATGAAGTAATGAATTCTGTTTCATGTGTAATGCACTGTGTAGTGTTTATAGGAGTCAAATGAATGAACGACTCCGGACCAGACGACTCATGGGATGAACTATTCGATTCTGTTTTATGTGTAATGCACTGTGTAGTGTTTATAGGAGTCAAATGAATGAACGACTCCGGACCAGACGACTCATGGGATGAACTAATCGATTCCGTTTCATGTGTAGCATTTATAGGAGTCAAACAAACCAACGACTCAGGACCAGACGAGTCATGGGATGAACTAATGAACTATTCAATTCTGTTTCACGTGTAATGCACTGTTTAGCGTTTATAGGAGTCAAATGAATGAACGACTCTGGACCAGACGTCTCATGGGATGAACTACTCGATTCTGTTTCATGTGTAATGCATTGTGTAGTGTTTATAGGAGACAAATGAACGAATGACTCCGGATGAGACGACTTATGGGATGAACTAATCAATTCTGTTTCATGTGTAGCATTTATAGGAGTCAAATAAACGAACGACTCCGGACCAGACGAGTCATGGGATGAACTAATCTTCATCTTCATCTTCTACCGCTTTATCCGATCTTCCATCGGGTCACGGGGAGCCTGTGCATATCTCAGGCGTCTATGGGCATTAAGGCAGGATACACCCTGGATGGAATGCCAACCCATCGCAGGGCACACACTCACACATTCACACACTAGGGACAATTTTCCAAGGTGCCAATCAACCTATCATGCATGTTTTTGGACCGGGGGGAAACCGGAGAACCCGGAGAAAAACCCCCTGAGGCACGGGAAGAACATGCAAACTCCACACACACATGACCGAGACGGGAATCGAACCCGGATCCTGGCGGTGTGAGGCGAACGTGCTGGGATGAACTAATGAACTTGTTAATTCTGTTTCATGTGTAATGCATTGCGTAGTGTTTATAGGAGTCAAATGAATGAACGACTCATGGGATGAACTACTCGATTCTGTTTCATTTGTAAAGCACTGTGTAGTGTTTAAAAGAGTCAAATCACTAGTTGACTTGGTCGATACACCTGAGAAGGTGTGGAAGTTTAGTTTGATGGTGTTGGGATTTCAACTCATGACCTGCTGTCGAGTCCTCCATTTAAAACACTAAACCAAATTGTGACTTTAGGTTTATTACAAATACTGAGACTTAAATAAATAAATAAAAAACGAATCTAATGCTCACATTTTCCACCACATGAATTTAAGTAGAATCCTCAGTTTCAGCGCTGCACAATGATTTATTGTAACTTCTGTACTTATTTAGAGAAAATGATCCGGGATGATCGTGGAGCTCAGGAATCACACAGGCGCCACATGTCTGTATCCTTTATCTGTACTTTGTAAAAAGGGTGGGACGAAATGATGTCATTTACAGAAATGAACACACCGACTGTTTGAAAACCTGGCTGTATTATTATCTGGAAAACCATTGGGGTCTTGTTTACTGTGACTTTTATTTGTGACAACAACAACAACAACAACATATCTAGAGAGTGAAGTCCTCGCTATTCATCTTCCTTTTCCACGTAGCTCTTCGCGGCCGAGCGCGCCATCTGTCTGGCCAGATACCTCTCTCGGGCCGAGCTCACAGTCTGTTCGCTGTTGCGTTTCGCAAACTTGCTTGGCTCTGTCGGGGCGCCATTTTCAGCTCGCGTGTCCTTCTCTTTCTTCTCACCTTCCGCCGCCTTCTCTCGTTCTTTTTTGTCGTCTCGGTCCCTGTGCCGGTCCTGATCACTGTCTGCTCTGTTCCTCTTGCTGCGTCTGTCTTCCATCTCTCTGTCTCTTTCCTTTCTTTCTGCGTCTCGGTCCCGGTGTCTGTCCTTTTCTCGATCTTTCCGATGGCCGTGCCTGTCGTCCCTTTCTCTGTCCCTCGACCGGGCTCTTTCTCTCTCTCTGTGCGTACGCTTCTCTTTCTCTGGTTTCTTCTCCTTCTTCCTGTCTTCTTCGCTGTCGGATGTAGGAGAGCGCTGGCGGTACTGGCGTCTGGAGTGGCTGCTGTTGCCGCCGCTTTTGCTGAACTCGGCTTTAGGTGAGCCGCGCTCCTCGTTCGATTCAGCGCCGCTGTCGCCTGCGAGGGGCGGCGAGGTTTTAACGGGGGACTTCGATTTCTCTTTCCTGTAACAGTACGTTATAAGAGCATTGAGTGGCAAAAAGGAAACATGTACAGTTAAAAAAAAAAAAATAAAATCTATCCATCTATCTATCTATCTATCTATCTATCTATCTCTATCTATCTCTATCTATCTATACACACACATACATACATACATTCATGCATTCATTCATCTACTAGTGCTTTATCCGATCTTCCCTCGGGTCACGGGGAGTCTGTGTCTATCTCAGGCGTCTATGGTCATTAAGGCAGGATACACCCTGGATGGAATACCAACCCATCGCAGGACACACACACACACACACACATTCACACACACATTCACACACACATTCATAAACTAGGGACAATTTTCCAAGGTGCCAATCAACCTACCATGCATGTTTTTGGACCGGGGGAGGAAACCGGAGAACCCGGAGAAAAAAACCCCCTGAGGCACGGGGAGAACATGCAGAACTCCACACACACACATGGCCGAGACGGGACTCGAACCCGGACCCTGGCGGTGTGAGACGAACGTGCTAACCACTAAGCCACCGTGCCCCATCCACCCATCCATCCATCCATCCATCTATATATATGGGGTCTTTTATCTACAGTCTTACCTCTTAGCGCTACGATCAGGAAGAGCCTCTTCTCCTACCGTCTGGTTCAGAAGATGCCTGTAAAACCCGCTCAGGTCCTTCTGCTTCCTCACATCCAAGGCAGCTGGAGATTCAAAAAGGATACGAAAAAAATGAAATTCAATCCTAATTTTTTTTTTTCCAGGAAATCTGAAAACCCCATTAAAATAGAAGTCTTTATTTTTATTTGTCACATACAGACGTGGACAAAATTGTTGGTACCCTTTGGTCAATGAAAGAAAAAGTCACAATGGTCACAGAAATAACTTTAATCTGACAAAAGTAATAATAAATAAAAATTCTATAAATGTTAACCAATGAAAGTCAGACATTGTTTTTCAACCATGCTTCAACAGAATTATGTAAAAAAATAAACTCATGAAACAGGCATGGACAAAAATGATGGTACCCCTAACTTAATATTTTGTTGCGCAACCTTTTGAGGCAATCACTGCAATCAAACGCTTCCTGTAACTGTCAATGAGACATCTGCACCTCTCAGCAGGTATTTTGGCCCACTCCTCATGAGCAAACTGCTCCAGTTGTGTCCGGTTTGAAGGGTGCCTTTTCCAGACTGCATGTTTCAGCTCCTTCCAAAGATGCTCAATAGGATTGAGGTCAGGGCTCATAGACGGCCACTTTAGAATAGTCCAATTTTTTCCTCTTAGCCATTCTTGGGTGTTTTTAGCTGTGTGTTTTGGGTCATTGTCCTGTTGCAAGACCCATGACCTGCGACTGAGACCAAGCTTTCTGACACTGGCTAGTACATTTCTCTCTAGAATTCCTTGATAGTCTTGAGATTTCATTGTACCCTGCACAGATTCAAGACACCCTGTGCCAGACGCAGCAAAGCAGCCCCAGAACATAACAGAGCCTCCTCCATGTTTCACAGTAGGGACAGTGTTCTTTTCTTGATATGCTTCATTTTTTCGTCTGTGAACATACAGCTGATGTGCCTTGGCAAAAACTTCGATTTTTGTCTCATCTGTCCACAGGACATTCTCCCAGAAGCTTTGTGGCTTGTCAACATGTAGTTTGGCATATTCCAGTCTTGCTTTTTTATGATTCGTTTTCAACAATGGTGTCCTCCTTGGTCGTCTCCCATGTAGTCCACTTTGGCTCAAACAACGACGGATGGTGCGATCTGACACTGATGTTCCTTGAGCATGAAGTTCACCTTGAATCTCTTTAGAAGTCTTTCTAGGCTCTTTTGTTACCATTCGGATTATCCGTCTCTTAGATTTGTCATCAATTTTCCTCCTGCGGCCACGTCCAGGGAGGTTGGCTACAGTCCCATGGATCTTAAACTTCTGAATAATATGTGCAACTGTACTCACAGGAACATCTAGTTGCTTGGAGATGGTCTTATAGCCTTTACCTTTAACATGCTTGTCTATAATTTTCTTTCTGATCTCTTGAGACAGCTCTTTCCTTTGCTTCCTCTGGTCCATGTCGAGTGTGGTACACACCATATCACCAAACAACACAGTGATTACCTGGAGCCATATATATAGGCCCAATGGCTGATTACAAGGTTGTAGACACCTGTGATGCTAATTAGTGGACACACCTTCAATTAACATGTCCCTTTGGTCACATTATTTTCTGTGTTTTCTAGGGGTACCATCATTTTTGTCCATGCCTGTTTCATGAGTTTATTTTTTTACATAATTCTGTTGAAGCATGGTTGAAAAACAATGTCTGACTTTCATTGGTTAACATTTATAGAATTTTTATTTATTATTACTTTTGTCAGATTAAAGTTATTTCTGTGACCATTGTGACTTTTTCTTTCATTGACCAAAGGGTACCAACAATTTTGTCCACGTCTGTATATTTTATGTCGCTGAGGTCAACCGTGTTACAGCGCCCCCTGGAGCACACAGGGTTAGGGGCCTTGGCAGATTGGCCATACTGGCGCTCGAAACCCCCGACCTTCCAATCCTTAGTCACTTATCCCATCCCTTCCGCTAAGCTCCGCCCCTGGATCCCAAAGGAACGGAGTGTCTGCGGTTTGTGATACGGGGCTTACCTTTTAATTACACATATATATAAGATAATATATAACGGCCCAAAAAATATATAGATTGCATTATATTTCGTACCCTCTATCTGCTCCGTTCTCCTCTCTTGCTCGAGCTCCTCCTCGCGCTCTTTGAGCTTCTGGCGGTACGCCGAGGTTACGTATGCTTCTTTATCGGCAAACTGTCCCCCCTCAGCTTCTCGCTCCTTCTGGATTTTTCTGTCGTCGCGCCGCTCTTGCTCCTTCTTCCGTTCTTCCACAGAGCGCAGAAGCTGCGCTATATACTTGGGCTGGAATGAATTTGAGACAGAAATGGCCTTGCAGTCATCACACAGTTATAGCAGGGAAAGGCTCCCATACGACGCGTAACAAACACAGACTGCAATACTGGGATGGTACGCACCTTTCTGTCGGTGCCTTCCAGCAGCTTCTTATTGCTCTCCAGTCTTTTCTTCTGGATGTCGTCGTAGACGCTGTCGTACTCGTACACGCTGCTGTCTTCGTCCAGAGCCTTCTGCATCTTCAGCTGCGTCTGACACGAGGAAGCCATATCAATACACGCCGCACCGATAACAACGGATCCGCGGTCAAGACGTCGTGGACGGTTGTGAATTCAAATCCTGGCAAGCTGCCGCCGTGGGCCCTTACGCAAGGCCCTTCACTTTCAACCTTCCCATATGTGTAAAGATTAGAATTTGGAAGAGGCGGTAGCTCAGCGTTTAAGGCTCTCAATTAATGATTGGAGTTAATTAATAAAAGTCTTCAAAATGAGATAAATGTAAGTTGCTCTGGATAAAGCCTGGACGTTTATTTTCCTTATATTTTAACTAGTGTGTCCTTTTTTTTTCTCTTTTATTTTTTTTTTATTACCTGCTTCATCGTCTTTTTTTTGTTCGCCTCCTTCTGCAAACTCTCACCAACAGACGCCTGGGAATGAATCCAAAACAGTATTAACACACAATATGCACATTATACTGACACAAAGCAACATGCGGTACCAGGAAATAATCCGGGTGTGATTACTTCGTCATCAGAGTCTCCGAAAATCGACGGCCGCGAGAGAGGGGCCGATTTCGAAGTGTTCTTCTTCGGTATAATGAGGCCGTACCTGAAATCAAATGAAGCAGAAATAACATTTTACAGTGTGATTTTTCTCCCATTATATTTGTTTCTTTAAGGTTTGTGGACAACAGATCATCACTCACAAGTTTTGGGCATGTTATAAAGACATTTTATACCAGACCTGGGCATTTTACGGCCCGAGGGCCAAATCCGGCCCGTTCACGCTTTCCTTCCCGGCCCGGCGTGCCGTCACACGCAAATAAGATATGTATATAATAGTGATGCTTTCCAAACACCACCATGGTTTACACCATGCGCCTCTGTGCTGCTTTTATTTTGGAAGTATTTGATTTCTGTGGTTAGCACGTTCGCCTCACACCTCCAGGGTCCGGGTTCGATTCCCGTCTCGGCCATGTGTGTGTGTGGAGTTTGTGCATGTTCTCCCCGTGCCTCAGGGTTTTTTTTCTCCCGGTTCTCCGGTTTCCTCCCGGTCCAAAAACATGCACGGTAGGTTGATTGGCACATTGGAAAATTGTCCCTAGTGTATGAATGTGTGTGTGTGTGTCCTGTGATGGGTTGGCGTTCCATCCAGTGTGTATCCTGCCTTAATGCCCATAGACGCCCGAGATAGACACATGTTCCCTGTGAAGATCGGATAAAGCGCTAGAAGATGAACGATTTCTGTCCGAACGCACGTTTTTACATACATATTTACATACCCGTACAATAATACGGAAAAATAAAAGTTTGATCAAATTGCTAAATTATTTATTTACGGAGTTGAAGTGAAAAACCATGTGCTTATTTTATGACGCACAGGGTCGCGTTTTGAACGGTTAATTAATTGCTTCTAGTTGTAAAATAACTACTTAGCATTTCTGAGTGCGCGTTAGAAATAAAATAAACATACTTGTATTTTAGACTTTGTATATCTTTTATTATAGGAGAATACCCTTATTCTTATGATTACCGGAAACATAATGAAAATCATTCAGCGCTCTTTACAGGTGGAGAAAATTTATATCGAACATTTACATTTATGGCGTTTGACAGACGCCTTTATCCAGAGCCACTTACAACTGAGCAATTGAGGGTTAAGGGCCTTGCTCAAGGGCCACACTAGTGGTAGCTTGGTAGTGGCGGTTGGGTTTGAACATGCGATCTTCTGGTCCAGAGGCCAACACCTTAACCACTACCTCACCACCTCCCTGGTTAAACCTCAGTGTTGGTACGGCCCTCGAACACAGCTCAGGTTTCTTATGTAGCCCTTTGGAAAAAATAATTGCCCCCCCCCCTCCATTATATACCTTATAAAGGAAAGTGATAACGCAGTGGTGAAGACATTTGATTTATGATTGGAAGGTTGTGAGTTCACTTCCCAGTACCACCATCAAACTAATTCACTAACAAAACCATCAGATGCTCAATGTAGGATTATGTTGTAAATATATAAATGTAAACGTATATAAATATCGTATTTAACAGTCCTGGGAAGATCTACAGAAGGTACTGATGGTCCCACGTTTGGTCTTCTCGTGTCTGGATGTTCTTACGCAATATTTCATTGTAATTTTCGAGGATGGCTAATAAGTATTTTTTTTTTGTAAATAAAAATAAAATAGGTCCTCGAAAACGGAATGAGTTTATAATAAACATTCCTGTGCTAGTCTTCGCTTAGCTTACACGCTTTGCTAGCGAGTCATTTCGGCTTTTTCCCCTGTTTATTAGCGATAATTATTTTACGTCTAATAATTTCACAACAATATTCCCACGCAAAAACACGACACACGCGTGGAATGTGGGTAAAAATACGCTCACGTGAAACTGCACATAAAAAAAAAGCTGCATTCATTTTTTTCCTTTCATTTACTTACTGTTTACCACCGGAGGCCGCCATCTTGCTTGTTTTTCTCTTAAAAAAAAAAAACAAGTAAAATTCGTTGACGCAGATTCGCTAAAAAATAACATTGAAATACTCGAATATATATTATATATATATATATATATATAGATATAATATATATATATATATATATATTATATATTATACAAATATATATATGATAATATTTATTTAACTATTTATTTACTTGTTCATATATTCACATATATCATATATTTTATGATTATTTTATGCATAAAATGTATTAGACATTTTTCATTCATTCATTCATTCATCTTCTACCGCTTTATCCGATCTTCCATCGGGTCACGGGGAGTCTGTGCCTATCTCAGGCGTCTATGGGCATTAAGGCAGGATACACCCTGGATGGAATGCCAACCCATCGCAGGGCACACACACACACACACACACACATTCACACACACACATTCATACACTAGGGACAATTTTCCGAGGTGCCAATCATCCTATCCTGCATGTTTTTGGACCTGGGGGGCGAAACCGGAGAACCCGGAGAAAAAAAAAACCCTCTGAGGCACAGGGAGAACATGCAAACTCCACACACACATGACCGAGACGGGAATCGAACCCAGATCCTGGCGGTGTGAGGCGAACGTGCTAACCACTACGCCACCGTGCCCCTATTAGACATTTTACAAATTTAAATTTAATAGCAAATTTAATAGCAATAAAAACATACTGATCAATTAGCGGATTAATTAAGTGTGGATGTGAAAGTGTTTGAATAAAGGTTTGAATAATCTGTATGAACAGTTTTTGCTAATAATTACTAGTAGTTGGTAATAATATTACTACTACTACTACTACTACTACTACTATTACTAATAATAATAACAAAAACAATAACAATAAAAATGATAATAAATTATAATAAAACATTTTTCTTTAAACTCGATCTGTTTGTAACGTCGCTAATACATTTATTTTTTTTAAATGGCAAATTAACCAGCAGATGGCGCTCGTTCTTATTCATGCATTAATTTATTCATTCATTTATCTTCTACCGCTTTATAAGATCTTCCCTCGGGTCACGGGGAGTCTGTGCCTATCTCAGGCGTCTATGGGCATTAAGGCAGGATGCACCCTGGATGGAATGCCAACCCATCGCAGGACACACACACACACATTCATACACACATTCACACACTAGGGACAATTTTCCAAGGTTCCACTCAACCTACTGTGCATGTTTTTGGACCGGGAGAGGAAACCGGAGAACCCGGAGAAAAACCCCCTGAGGCACGGGGAGAACATGCAAACTCCACACACACATGGTCGAGACAGGAATCGAACCCGGACCCTGGAGGTGTGAGGCGAACGTGCTAACCACTAAGCCACTGTGCCCCCTATTTATATCATATTTATGTATATATCTATAAATACACATTGTCCTGATAAAGCAAATAAAAGCTCAGGAGTATTGCTGTGTAACATATACACTACTGTTACTCTGATGGTTCTATCCTGGTTCAGAGTTTGAGGATTGCTCAATGAGAATAGAATAAAATGATGACAGACCAAAATTGCCGTTTGTACAGGGTGTCATTACAGGTTAAAACAGTTCATACAGTCGTCACGAAGCACTACGCCAGACCATTTCAACAGCTGAAAGGATTGGGTTCGCCATTTTCAAACCCATAACCCATGTTTGAACAGCTGTGGCACGTCGTATCACCCAATGTGTTTTGGGTTTTAGATTGCAAATAAACATCCTGCTGTTGTGCCTCAATAAAAGCCTTGTGCCGTATGGTTTCAATTCAACTCATGAACACGGATCACTGAAATTCTCCCGTAAATGTTTTCTAGTCAACAAGATTAGGGAGAGTTTCTCTGATTTCTGTGCGTTTTAATAATAAAAAAAAAAATAAAAGAACAGAAAGGTTATTAAATATTATGTGAACATGTGATTCTTTTCTTGGGGAGGTTTGTGTTCAAAATATAGCGCAGGGGCAAAATCAGACTGTATGTATTTATCTGTAAGTGTTTCTGCTAATAATAATAATAATAATAATAATAACAATAATGATAACAATAATAATAATAATAATAATAATAATAATAATAATAACGATGAGGAGGAATCTATGAGCTGTTTTACAATGATTATAATATATATCATTATATATATATATATAGATATAGATAGATAGATAGATAGATAGATAGATAGATAGATAGATAGATAGATAGATAGATAGATAGATAGAGGTATAAGTATAAAATTATTTTAAAAATAATTAATTAAAAATACACAAAAAAACCTATATATATATATATATATATATTTTTTTTTTTCTTTTTACATACATATAATCACATAGGAAAATTGTTAGTATTGGTAATGTACACATACAGCCTTTGCAAGCACAAAGTGCGAGTTTCTCTCTGTAATACATGTAGTTCTATTTGGTGAACGTGGCTTTATTGTAAAGAAAAATTATATATATATATATATATATATATATATATATATATACATATATATATAAACCTTTTTTTTTATCCTAGCTTACGACATCACGCAACACTGAAAGCTGAAATGACTGTCACTGTGTTTGATTTTTTATTTTTTTTGCAATCTGTAGTTAGTTTATTTTTATAGCCTATGCTATTGTTGTGTTTATTTTTAAGGTTTTGCTTGATGTGAGACTTGGCACATCAGAAAAAAGTTATATAAGTATATAAGTAAGTATAAGTATGAGCATTAGGTAGAAAAACAGCATTTGTTTTCCACACATTTGTTGCATCACAGTTAAATACTTTCTTCACATTCCCCCCCAAACCTGTTCCCGGAGCTCATTATCAGCCATGATACATCACCCCTGGAGCCTTGCTCAAGGGCCCATCCACTCAAGGGCGCTACTGGGGCTCGAACCTCTGACCTCCTAAATGATAACCTTTGTGTGATTGAGGGCATTTTATCACGCATCGTGGATCACAGCTCCACACGAGAGCATGCTGAAGAAGATTTGCCTATTGTGCTTGACATTTGAATAGTTGGATCGTATTTTGGGGATAAAAAAAATAACC
>JACRUU010000024.1:4073312-4148312 GCA_030449085.1 Kryptopterus vitreolus
GAGATCGAACCTGGACCCTGGAGGTGTGAGGCGAAACGTGCTCAAAACCACTAATCCACCGTGCCCCTATATATATATATATATATATATATATATATATATATATATACTATATATATATATATATATCTATAAAATAAATGGTCCCTTGATAGTTGTTGATAAAAACAAACTTAAATCTCTACGCCAAAATCCAAGTGCATTTCCACTTATCCGGCTTGCGAGGGAAATTGAGCAAGATGGAAATCGTCTTTTCAGATTTGTCATGTAAAGGCTCGGCGTTTGAGTCGGTCGCTTTCCAAAACACGAGAGTCTGCTTTGTCCTCGCTATGAACTTCCAAACGTCACATGACCTGCAAACGTCCTGAACATCAATAATCAGCAATGCAAACCCATTAAAGCGTATTATATTTTAATCACCGCACCTGTATAACTGGAATGAATACACTACACGCAAAATATGCACTACATATAGATAATACTTACATTTCCTGCTATTGGGTATAGATTCATCTGTCGATTCTGACTGCATTTTGCTATTGCCAAACACTAGGATTGGTATATAGTGCGGCGAAAAATCATTTTAGAGGTTGGCCGGTTTACATAATGCAAAGCGGCAGGTTAAGTTTGGCATTGCCTGAGGCAGCGACATACCTGAACACTTGTTCTGTCAGCGAGTGAGGTAGATATGGTTAAATATTCTCAACAAACAACATTCCGATGGGAGGGGTGTAAAAGTGGGATTGGGGTTACCCTACTGTAATAAATTTCAAAAAAGCATTTGCTGATGATTTTTGGCATTTCACGGAACAGATCACAGGTCGTGATAAAACAGAGGGAATAAACCAGATGTGCCATTTTGGTGCGCCAGTTCTTAAGTCCGTTCGTCCGTTAGTAGCGATAGTTTGGCCGGGTCATGCAGTTGCGAGAGCGGCCTCTAGAGGCGAATCACTGACTCCACATGCTGCTTATTTTTAATAATGATTTATTTCGTGTATAACTGCATTTGTTTATTCGGCGTGTTACTTGTAGTTTTTGCTGGAATACGTCTCTAAATTCTCCTTAATGTTTATTAATAGAATTGATAATAATAAAATATCTCGATCCATCAAGGGGCTACGGTGGTTTAGTGGTTAGCACGTTCGCCTCACACCACCGGGGTCCAGGTTCGATTCCCGTCTCGGCCTTGTGTGTGTGGAGTTTGCATGTTCTCCCCGTGCCTCAGGGGGTTTTCCTCCGGGTTCTCCGGTTTCCTCCCCCGGTCCAAAAACATGCACGGTAGGTTGATTGGCACCTTGGAAAATTGTCCCTAGTGTATGAATGTGTGTGTGTGTGTGTGTGTGTCCTGTGATGGGTTGGCATTCCATCCAGGGTGTATCCTGCCTTAATGCCCATAGACGCCTGAGAGAGATACAGGCTCCCCATGAGGGAAGATCGGTAGAAGATAGAAGATGAATGAATGAATCTCGATCCATCCTTTACTTCTGCGTCGAGGCTACGGCGTGTCCTATGCGTCGACTCCTACCCTACACCGTAGCCTACGCCGTAACCTGACCTCTCCAAAAAAGTAACTACGTGTCACGTCGACGCAGAGTGTGAGGCCTGTGATTGGTCGGCGGTGTATTTCCAGTGTAGCGTAATGAAGAAACAGAGCACAGGCATGGAGCAAGCAGAAAGGATCATCAAAGAGAAAATATAAACACCTCTATGATTCTTCATCGCTATTTTACAAAGACTGTCATTGCAGGAATTCACCATTGTCGCTACAGCAGAAACCCAAAACACCGAAACTCAAACACCGCCATCTAGTGTTTGGGAATAGTCAGCGCAGAGCGACGCAGAAGTACGGCTACGTGCGTAAGGCTACAGCGCTCACTCCACGCAGAAGTAAAAAGCCGCCTCCCTGCGTTCACATCATGCTACGTTCACACGCTACATGGGGAAAATTCACATTATAGCGAGGCTCGTACAGCACCTAGCTCCAACAGCGGCAGCTTCGCAATACTGGGGGTCTTGAACCAATGACCTTCTGATGAGTGTCTCAGATCCTCGCTCGCTGTGTTACCTCATCACTGTTATTATCTTGCTTCAGTGTCACGTGTCAAAGTGCGGGAGATATATTTTGAAGGGTGCTGGTGGATTTGTGCTCATTCAGGCGTTGGCGGTCATGCGGTCAGCGGTCATGTTCATCCCAAAGGTGTTCATCAGGGTTGAGGTTAGAGCTCTATAGCAGTGTAATGGAGCTGGTTGATGGGGCGTTCGTCTCTGTGCCTCCAGTGAAATGCTAACACGTTCCTGGTCGAGTCAGAGCGCCTCTGACAGAGGTTTCCTCGTCGGCTTTAGCATACGGAGAGTGCAGGAGGTCAGGATCACGCCGGCTGGCTCGATGCGACGTCAGCCTTTCAGGTGCAGACGCCCTGACCATCCCACATGACTTAGAATGCAAATAGGGATTTATGCAAAAGAAGAGTCATTGCAAGCTTTGAAAGGCCTTTCATGGTTTGGAAACCAGCCAGGAAGTCTGTCTCCTTTTTTTTTTTTCTTCTCTTCTTCTATATACTGCCAAAGCATACAAGGAAAATTTGCCATTACGTCATGTCGAACAGGAAGTAGTCAGGAATAATGAGCATTTACATTACAAAGACAGGGGCACGGTGGCTTAGTGGTTAGCACGTTCGCCTCACACCGCCAGGGTCCGGGTTCGATTCCCGTCTCGGCCATGTGTGTGTGGAGTTTGCATGTTCTCCCCGTGCCTCAGGTTTTTCATGGGTTTTTTCTCCGGGTTCTCCGGTTTCCTCCCCCGGTCCAAAAACAAAAACATGCACGGTAGGTTGATTGGCACCTTGGAAAATTGTCCCTAGTGTACATATGTGTGTGAATGTGTGTGTGTGTCCTGCGATGGGTTGGCATTCCATCCAGGGTGTATCCTGCCTTAATGCCCATAGACGCCTGAGATAGACACAGGCTCCCCGTGACCCGAGGGAAGATCGGATAAAGCGCTAGAAGATGAATGAATGAATGAATTTGTCTATCCTGTATTTTGTAATACAGCTTTAATGTTTTAATGTACATTTCATGACTCGAACCAGTAAATATAAGCGCTTCAGTGTTAATTGCTGTTTTGTTTTTTTTTCCCCCTCGTCCCAACAGGAGTCTGGCAGCGGGGAGGATGATCGCCGATCTCAGCCCAGAAGGTACAAAAGCTCTCTACACCTTCCATGCCAGGGTTTTTTTTTGTTTCTCCCTCTTATGTATCCACTAATTACATACAAACCTGCTGGGAACAGAAAGTTCTTTTTGTATGAGCTCTTTATCACTACATTATGTTGCACTTCCTGTACTGCAGTTAAGGGTTCTTATGATCCAGGTTTCTGAGGAGCGTCAGATTACGATCATGTTTCTGGATTTTGTAATGTGAACTGTGAAGGATTCGCATATTAAAAAATAAGCAAACAAACAAACAAAAAGTATATTTTGTATATTTTGTCTTCATGCTCTATGCTGAGTTAATAATAGACTTACATTTAAATAAAGCATCCATATTTCCCAGCCCAATGCCAGAGAGTATTAAACACTTAATACTGATAGTGTCTAGGTATCAGGATGTCAGGAGGTCTGGGTGTCTTGCAGTCCTGGAGTCAGGATATCTGGGTGTCTGGATTTCAGGATGTCTGGGTGTCATGGTGTCAGGGAGTCAGGATGTCTGGGTGTCTGGCTGTTAGGATGTCTGGGCGTTTCGGAGTCAGGATGTCTGGAGGTCAGGGTGAATGAGAGTGAGGCTGTCTGGCCATATGGGTAACTGGATGTCAGGATGTATGGGTGTCTGAGAGTCAGGCTGTTTGGGCGTATGGTTGTCTGGGTGTCATGGTGTCAGGGAGTCAGGATGTCTGGGTGTCATGGCGTCAGGGAGTCAGGATGTCTGGATGTCAGGGTGTTTGGAATTCTGGATGTCAGGGTGTCTGAGAGTCAGGCTGTATGGTTGTCTGGATGTCAGGGTGTTTGGGAGTCAGGATGTCTGGGTGTCATGGCGTCAGGGAGTCAGGACGTCTGAGTGTCTGGATGGCATGATGTCTGGGTGTCACAGTGTCTCAGTGTCATGGTGTCAGGGAGTCTGTATGTCTGTATGTCAGGATGTTTGCGAGTCAGGATGTCTGGGTGTTTGGTGTCATGGATGTCTGGGTGTCATGGAGTCAGGTTGTCTGGGTGTCTGGATGTCAGGGTGTTTGGAAGTCAGGAACTCACATTTAAATAAAGCAATCCATATTTGCCCAATGCCAGAGAGTATTAAACACTTAATACTGATAGTGTCTAGGCATCAGGATGTCAGGAGGTCTGGGTGTCTTGCAGTCCTGGAGTCAGGATATCTGGGTGTCTGGATTTCAGGATGTCTGGGTGTCATGGTGTCAGGGGTCTGGCAATCAGGATGTCTGGATATCATGGTGTCAGGGAGTCAGGATATCTGGGTGTCTGGCTGTTAGGATGTCTGGGTGTCATGGTGTCAGGAGGTCTGGCAGTCAGGATGTCTGGGTGTTAGCATGTCTGGGTATCATGGTGTCTGAGAGTCAGGATGTTTGGGTGTTTGAATGTCAGGGTGTTTCGGAGTCAGGATGTCTGGATGTCAGGGTGAATGAGAGTGAGGCTGTGTGGCCTTATGGGTGACTGGATGTCAGGATGTGTGGGTGTCATGATGTCAGGGTGTCTGAGAGTCAGGCTGTATGGGTGTCTGTATGTCAGGGTGTTTGGGAGTCAGGATGCCTGGGTGTCATGGAGTCAGGATGTCTGGGTGTCTGGATGTCAGGGTGTTTGGAAGTCAGGATGTCTGGGTGTCTGGATGTCAGGGTGTCTGAGAGTCAGGCTGTCTGGGCGTATGGATGTCTGGATGTCATGACGTCTGGGTGTCACAGTGTCTCAGTGTCATGGTGTCAGGATGTCTGGATGTCATGGCGTCAGGGAGTCGGGATGTCAGGGTGTTTGGAAGTCAGGATGTCTGTGGTGTCTCGGATGTCAGGGTGTCTGAGAGTTAGGCTGTCTGGGCATATGGATGTGTGGATGTCATGACGTCTGGGTGTCACAGTGTCTCAGTGTCATGGTGTCAGGATGTCTGGATGTCATGGCGTCAGGGAGTCGGGATGTCAGGGTGTTTGGAAGTCAGGATGTCTGGGTGTCTGGATGTCAGGGTGTCTGAGAGTCAGGATGTCTGGATGTCAGGGTGTCTGAGAGTCAGGCTGTCTGGGCGTATGGATGTCTGGATGTCATGATGTCTGGGTGTCTCAGTGTCATAGTGTCATGGTGTCACGGAGTCTGGATGCCTGGTTTGTCAGGATATCAGGGAGTCCGTGTGAGTTCTAACTTTCAGAGTCGTCCACAGCGAGTCTGCGTGGGTTCTGACGTCACCGCCCTGTACATTACGCCCGACGTATTATGTTCTAGCATGTGTATTGTATTGAATTGTGTTGACATCACACTCCATTCTTCCCTTCTGTATCGCATTATACCGAGCGAGCGAGTCCGACCAGTCCCGACCTTCACTCAGGTTTCCTTTAGGCTACTGTTCATTGACAAACTCTTACCCTGCGTCCTTTTCAAACTGCAGTTCTAAGGGCCTTTCTCAAGGGCCCAATAGTGGAAGCTTTGAAATATTGGGGCTTAAACCCACATCCGTAACACAAAGAACCACGGATCATTCTTACATTGTGTGAAGCTGCTTTGACCACTGTAAAAAAAAAAAGGGATATAGAAATGACTTAAACTCAGTAATGCTAGTCGACTACTTTAGCGCTAACAAAGCACATTAGCATAGAGGCGGTCATGTTTTTTTTTTTCTTCCCCCACATTGTATTACGAATGTACCGAGCATGAAAATCAGCATCGCTCCGCACTTTCCACTTCAAAGATATTTGATTATAGCGCTTTTAATGGCTCATTAACTTCACCATCAAATATTTGAATGCTTTCTTGGTTCTTTTCTCCAATATCCCAACAATTTTCCTTCTTTCCCATAAACACAAAGTCCGGCTTTTCATCCGTCAATAGCTTTTCCCCAAAGTCTCCAGATTTATTATTTTTATTGTTAACTTTCTAAATGCACGGTGTCTTAGCAATTAGCACGTTCGCCTCACACCGCCCCGTGATTTAATCGTGATTAATCGCATTATTGTCATGAGTTAAATCGTGATTAATCGCAGATTTTCAACGTACCATAAATGAATACTTTTACGTTTCGGATAGTGTAACATGATGACACGGTGGCTTAGTGGTTAGCACGTTCGCCTCACACCTCCAGGGTCCGGGTTCGATTCCCGTCTCGGGCCATGTGTGTGTGGAGTTTGTGCATGTTCTCCCCGTGCCTCAGGGGGTTTTTCTCCGGGTTCTCCGGTTTCCTCCCCCGGTCCAAAAACATGCACGGTAGGTTGATTGGCACCGTGGAAGATTGTCCCTAGTGTATGAATGTGTGTGTGTGTGTGTCCTGTGATGGGTTGGCATTCCATCCAGGGTGTATCCTGCCTTAACGCCCATAGACGCCTGAGATAGACACAGACTCCCCGTGACCCGATGGAAGATCGGATAAAGCGGTAGAAGATGAATGAATGAATTCGTTTCTGAATGCTTTAAAATGATGTTTAAGCCTAAAATTGAAGGCTTATACTGAAGCAGAAGTCTCAGTTTCTTCTTAATTGGAATTTCACTTTTTTTTTTTTCCCTTTTGTTTGCATGTGTGGCGTAAAGGATTTCCCCGAGTCGTCAATAGGTCAGACGGGAAACAGCATAATAAGTGTCGCTTCTTTTTTGCCGAACCACCCAAAAGACACGATCAGACATGTAAATGCATTCCAGTGCGGCTTTACATAGGAAATGTTTGCACGTACACACTGGCTGATTTTCACTTCTTTTACCTTCTTTAATCCCCAAAAAAACACAAATCACTGACGTTTAATTAATTTATTTTATTTTTGACAAGAATATGTATGAAATGCTTCCCGATAGTGTATTTTCTTTGTTTCGTAGCGTTTCTCCCCGGCTGCTGTGCTGCAAGTAGAGTGTAAAATTGGGTTACATTTTCTATCCAATCAGGCGCCGCGTGGCGTGTTGCCGGGGAAAAAGGTATCGATTTGCCATAAAGCCAGCACTCGGAGGACTGCACGATTGTGTAGAAAGTTGCTTGTTGCTTTAACCAGACAGACTGTGATTTGCTCGCTAGCAGATGTCCAAACTGTCAATAGGGTAAAATATTTAATCGTGATTAATCGCATTATTGTCGCGAGTTAAATCGTGATTAATCGCCGATTTTCAACGTACCATAAATGAATACTTTTACGTGTTTCGGATACTGTAACATGGCGGCACGGTGGCTTAGTGGTTAGCACGTTCACCTCACACCACCAGGGTCCGGGTTCGATTCCCGTCTCGGCCATGTGTGTGTGGAGTTTGTGCTTGTTCTCCCCGTGCCTCAGGGGGTTTTTCTCCGGGTTCTCCGGTTTCCTCCCCCTGGTCCAAAAACATGCACGGTAGGTTGATTGGCACCTTGGAAAATTGTCCCTAGTGTATGAATGTGTGTGTGTGTGTGTGTGTGTGCCCTGCGATGGGTTGGCATTCCATCCAGGGTGTATCCTGCCTTAATGCCCATAGACGTCTGAGATAGACACAGACTCCCCGTGACCCGAGGGAAGATCGGATAAAGCGGTAGAAGATGAATAAATGAATACTGTAACATGTAATTATACACATTTCTCTCAAAATCTCTCCTTTTATTAAAACTTTCGGACTTTTTCGGACGAAAAATTATTTCGTATTTATTTTACTCTGGGAATTATTTTAATATTAATTTATGTGAGGTTTAGTGGTTGTTTTAATTGTTAAATATGGTATTTATAACGTGGCTCCTTTAAGAATGATGCTCCTGTTTTGGTTGCTTTCCATATAAACTGGCGATACCGTTAGGTTCCATAATATAGTGAGGAGCTCATAGCTGTTGTGAATGCGTAATTCTGTGTTCTTGGTTTTTCGGGTTTCGTTCGTTCGCCAGCACGTTACCGAGTGAAGGAGCAGATCGGCAGATAGTAGCGCTCGTGGCCTTAATTTTACGTTAATAAAATTAGCCAAACGTGACCGAACGCGTCGTCATTTTCACGTCGGTATTTGAGCACGTGTTGGTCATAGTGCACAAGCTGTGTGGGTTTATTAGATATTCATCCGTTCCACAATGTCTGTCAGAGGAGAAGAATTTGATTTGGTACAATTTGATTTTGATACACTTACAAGGACACGTACAAGACCGACATATCAAGAAAAGCATTTCAAAACTGGTACGTGCCCTTTTTATGAGGTAAATATCGCTGCTTCTGTCAGAGATGACGTCGGTGCAGCTGTGGCTACAGTGAAAGGAGAATTGTGTTGAATTGTGTTCTTTAGCGTTTATTCTTTATGGCATTCATTCGGACTGTATGAGATTCCTGTCTGTTATACTGCGTTACTCTACAATATCGACGGTTTCAAGAGACATGGTGACATAACGATGGTATTAGGATGTGGTAGACATTTATTTTGTGGCTTTAAGTGCTCTAGAGTGGGGCAGCTTGTGGCTAGTGTGGCTGGGATTTGAACTCACGACCTCCCATAAGCAGTGGATCTTAGTGCCACCAAGCCATCGCTTCCCAAAATGATTGGGACACTGGACTTTTCCAGACAAGTGTGCGTTTTTCCATACAGCCTGACTCTCAGACACCCTGACATCCACTCCCTGACACCATGACACTGAGACACTGTGACACCCAGACACCATGACATCCACACATCCATATGCCCAGACAGCCTAACTCTCAGACACCCTGACATCGAGACACACAGACATCCTGACTTCCAAACACCCTGACATACAGACACCCAGACATCCTGACTCCATGACGCCATGACACCCAGATATCCTGACTCCCAAACACCCTGACATCCAGACACCCATACAGCCTGACTCTCAGACACCCTGACATCCTGACACAATGACACCCACACATCCTGACATCCAGTCACCCATAACGCCAGACAGCCTCACTCTCATTCACCCTCACATCCAGACATCCTGACTCCGAAACACCCTGACTGTCAGACACCATGATACCCAGACATCCTTACACCCAGGCATCCTGACTGACAGACCCCCTGACACCATGACACCCAGACATCCTGAAATCCAGACACCCAGATATCCTGACTCCATGACTGCAAGACACCCAGACCTCCTGACATCCTGATATCTAGACACACCGGTAAGGGACACACACCGTCACGATGACCACCCAAAATCACCACAAAATCTAGTGGAACGTCGTCCAAGACAAGTGGAGGTTATTAGATTTTGTGGTATAAATGTGGAATTGGATATTTGAAAAGGACTTTTGATACACATCTGTAAAAGGGCAATGCAGATAGCGCTCTGGGTGACGTCCTCGCCGCATTCCTCACGTTCGCGCCCGGTTAGGCTTCTCTGACTCGACTCTATATCGCTCCACCATCTGCATACTTTCTCGTCACAAGTGTTTCTGTCAGAGATGAAAAGAGTGCTGAAATATTTGACCTTTACGTTAATGAAAGCGTACTTAAGTACACAAACAGTCAAAATCCATTCAGGTAAAATTCGCTCAAATAAAACTTACCGAGATTTTTTTTTCGCTTTAACGATGCAGGGGACGGCCACTGATTATCTCTTCTAACATAGGCAATGGGAGTGGGTGTGGCTCAGGTATTTAAGGTGCTGGGCTGCTGATCGGAAGATCCGGGTTCGAGCCAATCCCGGTATGGCCAAGCTGTCGCCCTTGGGTCCTTGAGCAAGACCCTTAACCCTCTGTGTGCTCCAGGGGGCGCCGTATCATGGCCGACCCTGCGCTCTTACCCCAGCGACCAAACAACAAGCTGGGATATGCGACGGAAGAATTTCACTGTGCTGTAATGTATAACAAATAAAGGCTAGTCTAGTAAGGGTTTGACGGGTCTGGCCCCGACCTTTATTTTTTGCGCCATGGTGATGTCGGACGATGTTTTCAGTAAGTGTGGCGTACAAGCAAAATAATAAACGCAAATAATAAAGTAAACAAAATAAAATGATGGCATTTTAATGCAGGAGGTTTGGTCTCCAAGTGGCGAAATGATTTTGAAAGCTTACAGAGATGGTCGGCATTAGAGGGCGGGGTTTGATGCGCCGGAACGACCTGATGCAGCCCCTTTAAGAAAGTAGCGGATGCAGGTAAGTCATGTGACCAAGGCAGGAGTGAGGCCTTGACAGATGTGGTGGCGAAATTACGGTCCTTTTCCGAAATAAAACATCGCTGATTCCGAAGTGCTCCAGGAAGGAACAGCGGTGATCCAGTGACAGGGTCATGATTTGGCGGGGATCAACCGGGGGTCCCGTGTGGTCCGATCCAACAGACAGGCGTTAAAATTGCTGGGTCAGGACGGTTTTGGCTGCATAAGAGGGAACGACACAATATTATAGGTGGTCATAATGTTATGGCGGATTGACCGGTGTCCGCAAACTTTTGGTCTCCAGGAGTTTAATACACGTTCTAGGAATATATGAGAGATCCATATAGTGAATGAGAGAACCATATAGTGTTCATGAGTCCTGTGTGATATGGTGTAGTGTTATCAGGTGCTTGTTTATGGTCTGTGTGTGTGTGTGTGTGTGTGTGTGTGTGTGTGTGTGTGTGATGTTTATTTTTTCTATACTGTTGAATTTCCCTGCCCCTGACCTGACACTGGTGTGTAAGATGCAGCTTTTCCGAGGCCTTGTGTTTCACCCCGGGGTTTAGGGTTTCGTCAATCCTGCACTATGTACAAGGGCGGTTATGGGGTGGGGGAAGGGGGGGGTGAAATCTGGCTTGTCATGTCATCTTCATCTAGACGAAAGCTTCTGCATGCTAAGTGAAATTCCAGATCTCAGGACGGCCCCGCTTCGACCTCGGGCGGACAATGACCTCGCGCAGGAAGGTCACGAGCGAGCTGCCGTAACTCCAGAGCCAAGCTCGTGGATCGCGGCGTGTGCGGTCAGGAGCGTTCATCTCTTTTAGGAAGTAGGAAGTCAGCACACAAATGCAAAGAATGCCGTGGAATGTGGTCTAATAATTAGGGCTGTCAACGTTTATTAATGTACGCCACTAATGTTATTAAGGCGTGTTATAACGCAGTGTGCGTTACTATGTGAGCGATCTGCTCCTTCACTCTACTCTGCGTCGTGTCGGCGAATAAACAAAACCCGAACACAAATAAATAAATAAACGTTCAGCGCATCCACTCACGCTTCCTAAATTTCCCCCCCAATTACACCTACTAGCTGCGCATTCACAACAGGTATGATCTCCTCACTATATTAGCGTATATTACCGTATGGAACCTTACGCAAGCGCATCGCATTCCCAAATCCGTATTACTGCAATAAAGCGCATTTTTACTGAACGCAATAAAGCGCTTCCGTATAACCTAAACACCGTATCACCAGTTTATATGGAAAAGCAACCGGAACACAATTCTTAAAGGAGCCACGTCCCATATTTTACACTTCAAACCAACCACTAAACAAAATAACATTGAAATGAACAAGAAATTCATATTAAAGGAATAATTTCCAGAGTAAAATCAATATGAAATAATCAATCATTTTATTAAAGGGAGAGATTTTTGTGAGAAATGTATATAATGTATACATTTATACAGAAATGTATATTACAAACATAAAAAGTATTAATTTATGGTACATTGAAAATGAATGAGCGATTAATCGCGAGTTAACTCGTGCGATTAATCGCGATTAAATATTTACTAATAATACTGTACGTTCCTGCGCAGCCTTCGACTCCGCCATGTGTGTGTGTGTGGAGTTTGAGCATGTTCTCCCTCATGTTCTCCCCGTGCCTCAGGTGGTTTTTCTCCGGGTTCTCCGGTTTCCTCCCCCCGGGGCAAAAACATGCACTCTAGGTTGATTGGCACCTTGGAAAATTGGTTCCCTGCGACCTGATAGAGAAGTCGGATAAAGTGGTAGAATATGAATCATTTATTATTATTATTATTTATTATTATTATTATTATTATTATTATTATTATTATTATTGTTATTATTATTATTGCTATTGATATTATTATTATTATTATTATTATTATTTTACATCCTGCGCACCCATGAGCCACACAGTAACGTCACCACGGCCGCACAATAACCCGCGGTTGTTTAACCAGGCTCAGGAACGCCGAGGTTTGTTGTCTGACGTTAGGAGTGAAGCCCCGCCCCCTTTCCTCCAGCACGTGTGCGGCACGGCCTCGCCCTCCCTCACACACACACACACACACACACACACACACACACACACACACACACTCTCTCCCGTCACTCCCGTCACCTTTCGCCCTGACAACATGAAAACAAAGCAAGCCTACAAGGAAGTTGAGCAGAGTTGTCACACGGCGAGGCGCGTGCAGTGTTTCAGAGCGACGTAGCGGCGGCCGATCGCCCGAAATAACCTCGCCATGGTACGGAGCGACGTGTTCCCACCGAGCACCGTCAACCGCCTGTAAGAAAACGTCCCTCATGTCCCCTTCGTTCGGGTCTGTGAGAGTTTATGACCTTTTTTTCCCATCGTAGGTTTAAAAATGTCCCGAGTCGACACTAAAAGCTTGTTGCATTTCTAACAAAAGACTCTTTATATATTTGATAAATAAAAAAACGAATGGAAAAAGCATTCATTAATTTATCGATTAATTAATTGATAGAAAAATTAATAACTATGCAAGAAGGAAAAAGTGCTATGTGATATGCAGGGTGATATTCAATATCGTGACAATACGCATCTTATAATCTTTACTTATTATATAAGCTTGTATTTTCATATCTTATAATATGATTATTATATAAAGTTAAATATAATATCAGAATTCTGCGTTCGATCCGCGTCGGTTTTTGTATTTGCGCACTCCCACGTTTCCTCGCCCGGATCCGGCTTTTGGTTTGTCTGAGCGACTGATGAAACCCCGCCCCCTCCTGGAAACGAGCTCTTCGGATAGGTCCGAGCGCCGCCGTGTCGCGTCTCGTATTTCCCAAGTGTAACGCGAGAACTACGGAAGCTTGCTGTGCCAAATCAAGGTGAAATCAATTTTCATATTTTCAACATCGACTTAAAGTCGAATTAATCGATAATGACGATTAATCGGCATTATCGGTTGCTGCCGATTATGCCGATTAATTGTCGTTGTCGAGTTAATCCGATTGATCATCGTTGTCGGCTACCACCGAGTACGATGATTAATTAGCAAACTAGCCGATTAATTTGCATTATCGGTTAATGGCGGTTATGTCGATTATTCGGCCGGGTCTAGGACCTGGTGCTGGTCAGGCCCGCCCCGGTTTTGACGGTTGATCATCGTTATTGAATTGACCGATTGATCATGCCGATTCGCCGTCATCGAATTAGTCTATTAATCGTCATTATCGATTAATGCCGATTATATCGATTAATCGGCCAGGTCTAGGTCCGGGTGTCGGTGAGGATCCTCCACTCCAACTCATGGAAAGCATCTCTCCATGGAACTGGCTTTTGTTGGAAGGGATGCCATCGTGCTGGAACAGGTTCGGGTCTCGTCGTTCAAGTGAAGGAAAGATGTCATGCTGCAGAATTCAAGGTGTCCCAATACTTTTGCTACTGTAGCGTGTATGTACAGGAAGTGGATGCTCAGTTGTTAAGATGTTGGACTTCTAATCAGAAGATCACGAGTTCAGATCCCGGCATTGGCTACTGCCGGGCCCCGGTGTACGGCCCTTAATTCTCAACCGCTCAGTTCTATGCGCTATATTTAGAACGGTGTTCTGATTATGATATCTAAAATATAAATCGTATGTAATTTCCTGCCCTCGTCACTGCGGATACGACATCATCCAAATGATATACCCTCATGACCTCATATCCTGCATGTATAGTATGTACACACAGTAAATGGAGGGGGAAAAAAAATAAGGTTCTCTCACGGGGCTCTCGCGCTGACGTCTCACGAGGACGCAAACGAAGGTTCGGTTTTGCCAAACGGACAAAAACAAGGCGGCGGTTGCTATATTTGGGTTTCCCTGTACACCAGGTGAGTCATTCACCTTGCCTGATGAGCACTTATTCAACAAGTGTCACGTGGAAGTATAGTGTAATAGCGTCCGTGTGTCCGGAAGATGGTATTCCGAGCGCCGGGAATCTCGCTTTTTTTTTTTCCTCTCCTGTGGTCGGGTGGTTTGTGGGGACGGTTGTAATGCGGTTTCATTAGAATTCTAAGGACCTTCCTTTGACATGACCTTCCTTATGTCATACAGACATAAAAACAAGTCCACCCCAAACACACACACACACACACACACACACAGAGTTCAAAGTCCAATGTTGTGGATGAAAGTGCCGTTCCTGCAGGGCGTGTCGTGTACAAAGGTGTGAAATCCACTACCGCTAATGTTTCGACAGGTCGTGTGGTGAAAAGATTTGTTTTTTTTGTTTTGTTTGACGCCTCGTTTCAGCGTCTCCGCCCTTTTCCTGAACGCACTGCGAACCCTCGCCCTTTTTCTCACCGTAGAGAACGATGTTGTGCGGCGCCAACGCAAAACTCGCTAAGCCTCACAATGCGACTTAACGGGAATCTGTATCAGCCAGGGGCACGGTGATTTAGTGGTTAGCACGTTCGCCTCACACCGTCAGGGTCCGGGTCCGATTCCCGTCTCGGCCATGTGTGTGTGGAGTTTGTGCATGTTCTCCCTTTTTCTCCGGGTTCTCCGGTTTCCTCCCCCAATCAAAAAACATGCACCTTGGAAAATTGTCCCTAGTGTATGAATGTGTGAGTGTGTGTGTGTGTGTGTGTGTCCTGCGATGGCTTGGCATTCTATCCAGGGTGTATCTTGCCTTAATGCCCATAGACGCCTGAGATAGACACAGACTCCCCGTGACCCGAGGGAAGATCGGATAAAGCGCTAGAAGATGAAGAGACTAATATATTGGAGAGTGCGCAGACTTTAGTCCGTACCGTGTTGGAAGTAGAACATTTCAGGAACCGGACCATCTGTTTTTGATTCGGTAACATTTAATACATTTGCATGGCGCCGGTAAACAAAGCAGCGCAAAAGCAGCTGACGCTGCGTTTTTGCTTACAGGCGAATCACGTTTGTTGTGTGGAAAACAAATTTCATAGCTTTAAAAGTGAGGTTTCACAGTTTAGATTGTGCCATCAATTTGCACAAAAAAAGCCGGAACAAAATACTTAGTACACTTGATTTGAATACATTCATTCATTCATTCATTCGTCTTCTACCGCTTTATCCGATCTTCCCTCGGGTCACGGGGTGTCTATCTCAGGCGTCTATGAGCATTAAGACAGGATACACCCTGGATGGAATGCCAACCCATCACAGGGCACACATACACTCAACATTCACACACACATTCATACACTAGGGACAATTTTTCCAAGGTGCCAATCAACCTACCGTGCATGTTTTTGGACCGGGAGGAAACCGGAGAACCCGGAGAAAAACCCCCCTGAGGTACGGAGAGAACATGCACAAACTCCACACACACATGGGCGAGATAGGAATCGAACCCCGATCCTGGCGGTGTGAGGCGAACGTGCTAATCACTAAACCACCGTGCCTCCTGATTTGAATACATTTGGGATGAATTTATACTGAAGAATCTTTCGTTGAATATACTTCAATATGTATAGGACAAGCTCTCGTCGCATTGAATACACTTCTGTTAAATATAGAGTTTAATAAACGCCTCTCTGATGAATCTTGATCTGGGTTGTATTACCATTTGAGTTGAATGGCTATATTAAATTGGGTCGTGTTGAATATACTTTCGGGGGCACGGTGGTTTAGTAGTTAGCACGTTCGCCTCACACCTCCAGGATCCGGGTTCGATTCCCGTCTCGGCCATGTGTGTGTGGAGTTTGCATGTCCTCCCCGTGCCTCAGGGGTTTTTTATCCGGTTTTTCTCCGGTTTCCTCCCGGTCCAAAAACATGCACGGTAGGTTGATTGGCACCTTGGAAAATTGTCCCTAGTGTATGAATGTGTGTGTGAATGTGTGTGTGTTTGTGTGTGTGTGTGCCCTGCGATGGGTTGGCATTCCATCCAGGGTGTATCCTGCCTTAATGCGCCCATAGACGCCTGAGATAGACACAGACTCCCCGTGACCCGAGGGAAGATCGGATATAGCGGTAGAAGATGAATGAATGAATACATTTGCTATACATTTCTATTGCCATTTGAATAACTCACTGAATAACCTGAATGCATTCAGTTCAATATATATATTACACTCGGGTTGTATTGATTGAATGCATATGCGTTGTATACACTTTACTTGCATTTGTATTGCCATTCGAGTTGCACTGAATGCATGCGAGTTGAATATACTTTATTTAGTTGAATAGTTGAATACATTGAGTTCAAAACTTTACATTGCATTATATTGCATACATTTGAGTTAATACGCTTGCCATGCATTTGTATTGCTATTTGAGTTGTATTGAATTCATTGCATTTACATTACGTTAAATACACACCATGAAGTAGCTCTCTAGATCGTGTTTAACAATGGACATTGTCACAGAAGCGGATACACCGGGAAAAAGATGTTATAAAGGTGTATTACAGAGTGTATAAGACAGTTAGGTATAGGTTTATTCCCTCTGATTGAAAGGTGATCCGAATGCGGTGAAAAAAAAAAAAGGAACGCCAGGAAAAACCTTGAGAGCAACCAAAAAGGATTTTTGACCATTCAGGACTGTGTGTGTGTGTGTGTGTGTGTGTGTGTGTGTGTCGTTTATGGCCGTTTTTCCCCAAGTCCCTGTGCACTACAGTACACCTAGTATTGGAAGCAAAATCATATTCTTGTTATAAAGACTGCTTTGTATAAGTGGGAACGCAGGAATCCGGATCATTCTGTGACCTCTGAGGGAAGCGAATGCATTCTGATACACATGACTTGAGTTATTGCAGAAATCCGTTATCGCAGACAGTTCTTAAAAGCGGCGCCTGCTTCTACACGCAATGCTTAAACCACACACACACACACACACACACACACACACACACACACACACACACACACACACACACACACACACACACACACACACAGCCTTGTACGCTTTTGTATGCATGGTTAACCAGTTTCTGTTCACTTCCTCTTGTTTGTTCTGCTGTTAGTTTGCTAGTCGCGGCTATCAGATGAGAAGGGTGACTGTCTCTCGTCTCTGATCACAGCTGTTGTAGTGTTGAGGAAACCCGAAGCTGAAACTGGAACACTTTGTTCTCATGTAATTCCCTCCACACAGAGTGTTTAGCGTCTGAGGCAATGTCGCCCCCCCCCTCTTCCCCCTCCCCCCCAAAAAAACCTCTCTCAGAGCTCTGCTTGCTGTCTCAGGAGGTCAGTCAGAGCAGCAACAGGGTAAACACACAAGTCCGACATGTTTAACGTCGAGTGCTTTGTTCGGAACGATTGTTCACGGGCTTTTGATGTGATAAATGTGTGATAGCGTTAGATTCAACTTCAATAATATGTATATAAGAGATGCACAGTGTTTTAGTGGTTTGCACGTTCGCCCTCACACCGCCAGGGTCCGGGTTCGATTCCCGTCTCGGCCATGTGTGTGTGTGGAGTTTGTGCATGTTCTCCCCGTGCCTCAGGGGTTTTTTTCTCCGGGTTCTCCGGTTTCCCCCGGTCCAAAAACATGCACGGTAGGTTGATTGGCACCTTGGAAAATTGTCCCTAGTGTATGAATGTGTGTGTGTGTGTGTGTGTGTGTGTGTGTGTGTGTGTGTGCCCTTCCAGGCAGGGTGTATCCTGCCTTAATGCCCATAGACGCCTGAGATAGACACAGACTCCCCGTGACCCGAGGGAAGATCGGATAAAGGATAAAGGACATATGAATTAATGAATATGTATATATGTTTAATATTTATATGTATACAAGTTGTGGAGATGTATTCAGACACAAGGGTGTTCATAGAATCAGGAAGTGATGTAGGTGAAGTGAGGAGGCCTATATGTTGAATAAGGTTCGAGTTTAGAGCTTTATAGCCGGAGATCTTCATGGAACTGGCTTCAGGATTATTGTCATGCTGAAACAGGTTTGGGTCTACAAAAAATGGAAAAGGAAAAAAATTATATATATTATACAGTATAGAGGCATTTTTCCCACTCCTGCCCTCTCTCACAAGGTTCTGTTGGGTAGTTTGGGATGGATGGATGGATGGATGGATGGATGGATGGATGGATAGATAGATAGATAGATAAATTGATGGATGCATACAGTATTGATAGGTAGGTAGGTTGGGATAGATGGATGGATGGATGGATGGATGGATGTAGGTATACAGTATAGGTAAGTAGGTCGGGATGGATGGATGTAGGTATACAGTATAGGTAGGTAGGTTAGGATGGATGGATGGATGGATGTAGATATATCATACAGTATAAGTAGGTAGGTTGGGATGGATGGATGGTATGTATACAGTATAGGTAGGTCGGTTGGAGATTGGAATGGATGGATGGATGGATGTAGATATACAGTATAGGTAGGTAGGTTGGGATAGATGGGTGGATGGATGGATGGATGGATGGATGGATGTAGGTATACAGTATAGGTAGGTAGGTTGGGATAGATGGATGGATGGATGGATGGAGGTATACAGTATAGGTAGGTAGAGGTTTGGGTAGGTATGGATGGATGGATGGATGTAGGTATACAGTATAGGTAGGTAGGTTGGATGGATGGATGGATGGATGGATGGATGGATGGATGGTATAGGTCAGTATATTGGAGTATATGGTATGGGTAGGTATAGATGGAATGGATGGATGGATGGATGGATGTAGGTATACAGTATAGGTAGGTAGATTGTCCCTGGATGGATGGATGATGTATAGATGGATGGATGGATAGGTATACAGTATAGGTAGGTTGGGATAGATGGATGGATGGATGGATGGATGTAGGTATACAGTATAGGTAGGTAGGTAGGTGGATGGGATAGATGGATGGATGGATGGATGGATGGATATAGGTTAGGTAGGTTGGGATAGATGGCAGTATAGGTAGGTAGATTGGATGGATGGATGGATGGATGTGATGTAGGTATACAGGATAGGTATGGTAGGATGGTAGGGGTTGGGATAGATGGATGGATGGATGGATGTAGGTATACAGTATAGGTAGGTAGATTGGAATGGATGGATGGATGGATGTAGGTATACAGTATAGGTAGGTAGGGGGGTAGGTATACAGTATAGAGGTTGGATAGGATGGATGGATGGATGTAGGTATACAGTATAGGTAGGTAGGATGGATGGGGATGGATGGAGGATGGATGGATGGATGGATATGGTATACAGTATAGGTAGGTAGATTGGAATGGATGGATGGATGGATGGATGGATAGATGTATAACAGGTAGGGATAGGGATGGATGGATATCAGGATAGGTATTGGATGGATGGATGGATGGATGTAGGTATACAGTATAGGTAGGTAGGTTAGGGATGGATGGATGTAGGTATACAGTATAAGTAGGTATGGATGGATTGGATGGATGGATGGATGGATGTAGGTATACAGTATAGGTAGGTAGGTAGGAATGGATGGATGGATGGATGGATGGATACAGTATAGGTATGGTATGGTTGGTAGATGGATGGATGGATGGATGGATGTAGGTATACAGTATAGGTAGGTAGATGGATGGAATGGATGGATGGATGGATGGATAGATATTATGGATAGGATAGGTTGGATGGATGGATGGATGGATGGATGTAGGTATACAGTATAGGTAGGTAGGTTGGGATAGATGGATGGATGGATGGATGGATGGAGGTATAACAGTATAGGTAGGTCGGTCCAACACCTTAACCACAAGATAGGATGGATGGATGGATGTAGGTATACAGTATAGGTAGGTTGGGATAGATGGATGGATGGATGGATGGATGTAGGTATACAGTATAGGTAGGTAGGTTTGGATGGATGGATGGATGTAGGTATACAGTATAAGTAGGTAGGTTGGGATAGATGGATGGATGGATGTAGGTATACAGTATAGGTAGGTAGGTTGGAATGGATGGATGGATGGATGGATGTAGGTATACAGTATAAGTAGGTAGGTTGGGATAGAGGGATGGATGGATGGATGGATGTAGGTATACAGTATAGGTAGGTAGGATGGAGGTTTCGGATAGGAGTGGAGGTGGGATGGATGGATGGATGTAGGAATACAGTATACGTAGGTAGGTTGGGATGGATGGATGGATGGATGGATGGATGGATAGATAGATAGATAGGCCCATATTTTTTTTTAGCCCATATATTGTATGAATTGTTGCTTTGGTGTAGTAATAAATTGATCTGATGCTCGGCGTTGCGTTCCGAGTTCTACAAGTTCTCCCCGTGTAATAGGGTTTCCTCCAAAATGTCCGGGACATACTCTCAAGGTTCTCCTACAAATGTGTGTTTGAGATATGGATTGGCATCATTATCAGGGGTGCATTCCAACCTTGCACTCAACGTTCCCAAAATCCCGCTCAGGAAAAACGCGTTCTGAAAAACGAATGGATTGTGTATTGTCTCATTATTTATTTATTTATTTATTTTCTCCTCAGCATCAGCGAGAGCTTTCTAACAGTGAAAGGTGCCGCGCTCTTCCTCCCGAGGGGAAATGGCTCCTCTTCATCGTCCATCTGCTCGTCGCGGATTACAGGGCAGCGTAACAAGCATGCAGGTATCCACGACACCAGATTGGAAATCGACGGAAGCCCGTTTCTACCGTTTATAAAGTCCGAGTGATAAAGTCGGAATTGTCAGATATAAACTATCAATTCTGCGACTTAATCTCTGACGTTTTATCGTAAGGTATTATAATGGTGACTTATAAAGAACCCCCCCCCCCCCCCCCCCCCCCCTTCCCCTCCCCGGAAATATGGAAATTTAAACAAAGTATTTTTATTATGAACGAGAACAAGAAACAAATATATACATACGTCCACAATATACTAGTCTCCGCCCCCTTTAAAAAAAAATCTATTTTTTATATTCCCAACCCAACTTACCCAAAAATAGCAGAAAAAGGGGGGAAATAAAAATAAAAATAAATAAATAAATAAAACTTAAAAAAAAAAAAAAAAAAAAAAAATATATATATATATATATATATATATATATAAAAAAAGAAAAATTTAATACATTACATCAAATTAAAAATATATAAAGAAAAAGAAAAATTTAATTTAATTTAATTTAATTTAATTTAAAACGTTAAACGTCCAGTCGGTCTGCATCCAAATATTCAAAGTATCTCAAAAAAGGTTGTCAGACATCAAAACACCTCCCTTTATGGAATATTCACTAAATGAATAAAGACTTGTTTGATCCAACGAGAACATGCTGATGGTAACGTCTAGCGCAATAGCCTCTTAACAAAAATGTTGTATTCAGTGGCGTATAATAGAAATCCCTCTAAACGTGTGTACAAATTATTTTCCCTTTAGGGGACCTTCAGCAGCACCTACAGACGATGTTCACTCTGCTCCGGCCGGAGGACAACATCCGTCTGGTAAACAATTCCACTCTTTTCCTAGCAGTTCATATTACCGCTTGGAAAGTATTACTATGGCGCGTTATAATGCCGCTCGGCTCGGAGCGAACGCTCGTATTGACACAGTGGTGTCTGGCAGGCGGTGCGGTTGGAAAGCGTGCACCCTCAGTGCACACGCTACATGGTTGTAGTGACCACGAACGGACGGCAGGACACGGAGGAGAGCGTGGTGCTGGGCATGGACTTCAGCCCCTCCGACAGGTCAGTGTGTGGCGCTATAGATAGATAGATTTATCCCCCTTTTTTTTTCCAAACGATAAAACAACGATGTGCATCATTGAGTGTGTGTGTGTGTGTGTGTGTGTGTGCGTGTTTAGTTCCTGTTCCATAGGCCTGGTGCTTCCTCTCTGGAGCGACACACTGATCCATTTGGATGGAGACGGGTAAGAGATCATAAATCCGCGGCGTTTGAACTCATCCGTAACATGCCGGCGCGGAATTCCACACTCTTTTTTTTCCTCCTCTCCTCACACAGGGGCTTCAGTGTATCCACGGATAACAGGATCCACGTTTTCAAGCCCGTGTCGGTCCAGGCCATGTGGTACGTCTCGGTCGGAATCGCATCGATTTGCGTGACAGTTTATCTTTCTCTTCTCACGTCTCTCCTTCTCTCTCTCTCTCTCTCTCTCTCTCTCTCTCTTTCTTTTCTTTCTCTCTCTTTCTTTTTTTTCTTTTTTCAGGTCGGCCCTGCAGTCTCTCCATAAGGCGTGCGAGGTAGCGCGCTGCCATAACTACTTCCCCGGCAGCCTGTTCCTGACCTGGGTGAGCTACTACCAGAGCCGCGTGTCCTCGGACCAGGCGCACATCAACGAATGGAACGCCATGCAGGACGTGCAGTCGCACCGCGCCGACTCGCCCGTGCTCTTCTCCGACGTGTAGGTGCAATCGCTTCTTCGTGTACCTTTAAATGTCGTGTACCTCTCCTTTAAATGCCACTGATGTACAGGACTCGTTATCACTTATCACTGGTTGTTTAACGTCCTTTAACATGCGACATGTAAAGTACATTTGGCCTCTCAGATGTTAAACTATACAAAATGGATGAAGAAACAGATAGATAGATAGATAGATAGATAGATAGATAGATAGATAGATAGATAGATAGATAGATAGATAGAGATAGATAGATAGATAGATAGATCGAGATAGATCGATAGATAGATAGATAGATAGATAGATAGAGATAGTAGGTGTAGGGATGATGGATGAAGATGGATAGACAGATAGATAGATAGACAGATAGATAGATGTATATAGTGTAGGTAGGGATTGATGATGATGTGAGGATGGATTGATATATAGATAGATAGATAGATAGATGTAGATAGATAGATGGATAGATAGGATAGATATAGAGAGATAGATAGATAGATAGATGGATGGATGGATGCAATAGATAGATAGGATGTAGGTATGCACACTATAGGTAGGTAGGTTGGAATAGATAGACAGATAGATAGATGTATATAGTGTAGGGTAGGGATTGATAGATGGATGGAAGGATGGATGTAGATATACAATATAGGTAGGTAGGTTGGGATGGATGGATGGATGGATAGACAGACAGACAGATAGATAGATAGATAGATAGATAGATAGATAGATAGATAGATAGATAGATAGATAGATAGATAGATGCATACAGTACTGATAGGTAGGTAGGTAGGTAGATGAGATAGATAGAGATAGATAGATAGATAGCTATAGATGGATGGATGGATGCTGCATACAGTATTGATAGATAGTAGGTCGGTAGATTGAGATAGATAGATAGATAGATAGATAGATGGATGGATGGATGATGGATGGATAATACAGTATTGATAGGTATAGGTAGGTAGGTTGGGATAGATAGATAGATAAATAATAGATAGATAGATAGATAGATAGATAGATAGATAGATAGATAGATAGATAGATAGATAGATAGATATAGATAGATAGATAGATAGATAGATAGATATAGATAGATAGATAGAGTGTAGGATGAATGATGGATATGCTAGATAAATAGATAGATGTAGGTATGCACTATAGGTAGGTAGGTTGGGATGGATGGATGAATAGATAGATAGATCGATAGATAGATAGATAGATGGATTGGATGCATGTATACATGTAGGTAGGTTGGGATGGATGATGGATATTATATATATATATATATATATATATATATAGGTAGATAGATAGAAAGATAGATAGATAGATAGATAGAGAGATAAATAGATAGATAGTTTTATGAGTGTAAAAGTCAGTATGTAAACGTGTTTTTGTTGACAGATAAACACATTTGCCGTGTGTTTACTCGCCGAGTCGCAGGACTGCGGTGTTTCGAGCGCGTCTGGTTTCTGTAGAGTGAAAAGACGACGGCGTTCAGCGAGTTTGCAGCCACAAACCAGCTCACTTACACTTCCTGTTTGTGGGCACGTTTTCTGCGCCAGACTGCCGAGCCACACACTGCGTTCAACATCCTACCCTGTTTGTTTTCGCCCATAGAACGGGTTTGTGCAAAAGTAATCGTCCCCGGTGTGTTGTGTGACTTCAGGCCAACGGAGGGAGAGAGAACGGAGAGACTGATCAAGACACGTCTGAGAGAGATCATGATGCAGAAAGACCTGGAGAATGTGACATCTAAAGAGGTGCGTGCAAACACACACACACACACACACAACACACACACACACACACACTACTGTACAAATGTAGTCCACATACTGTACATTGCCCTCTACTGGCACACCAAATATAAGGTCTGTGTAATCATGGTCCTGCATGGCCATCTCATGGGAAAGTCTTGGGAGAGAATTTTTTGGGACCAAAATCTTTCTTCACAGCCAATTTTAATCTTTTTTTTTTTCTTTTTTTTTTTTTTTTTCTTTCTTTTTTTATACTAAATCTCACTTTAGGATTGTACCAGGTTTCTAACAGTGTATTTGTGTGTGTTTTTTGCCATATAAGTCTCAGATTTCGTTGTTAAAGTGTTAAATCTGACTCGCTGAGACCGACAGAAAGCCGCGTCAGGTACAGCAGGACCTGTGAAAATATGAAAATGTTTTTACACGAACCCTGCGACGCTGCACAAATAGAACACCAGTTTCATGTGTATAGTAGGAACGTCCCATTCAAATGTAGTCAAATCAGGAGCCAAGTTTCCAGACTAAAACATTGTCGTCGCACTTCCAGTCAAAAAGATAGATAGGTAGATAGATAGATAGATAGATAGGGTAGGTTGGGATAGATAGATAGATAGATAGATAGATAGATAGATAGATAGATAGATGGATATATGGATGAATGGATGAATGGATGCATACAGTATTGATAGGTAGGTAGGTTGGGATAGATAGATAGATAGATAGATAGATAGATAGATAGATAGATAGATAGATAGATAGATAGATAGATAGATAGTAGATATAGATAGATAGATAGATAGATAGATAGATAGATAGATAGATAGATAGATAGATAGATAGATAGATAGATAGATAGATAGATAGATAGATAGATAGATAGATAGATAGATAGATAGATAGATAGATAGATAGATAGATAGATAGATAGATAGATAGATAGATAGATAGATAGATAGATAGATGTAGGTAGGTAGGTTGGGATGGATGGATGGATGGATAGATAGATAGATAGATAGATAGATAGATAGATAGATAGATAGATAGATGCTAGTAGGTAGGTAGGTTGGGCTGAGCCTGGATGGATGGCTAGATATATAGATAGATAGCTCGATAGATAGATAGATGGATCGATGGATAAATGGATGCATACAGTATTGATAGGTAGGTAGGTTGGGATAGATAGATAGATAGATAGATAGATAGATAGATAGATAGATAGATGTAGGTAGGTAGGTTGGGATGGATGGATGGATAGATAGATAGATAGATAGATAGATAGATAGATAGATAGATAGATAGATAGATCTCAGGCGTCTATGGGCATTAAGACAGGATACACCCTGGATCGAATGCCAACCCATCTCAGGGCACACACATACACTCACACACACACTCATACACTAAAGGTGTCAATCAACCTACCGTGCATTTTTTTGGACCGGGAGGAAACCGGGGAACCCGGAGAAAAACCCCTGAGACACAAGGAGAAGATGCAAACTCCACACACACATGGCCGAGACAGGAATCGAACCCGGACCCCTAACCACTAAGACACTATGCCCTCTCTTCCGCTCATAATTATGCGTTTTTTGCCTTTTACCAAGATGGCTGCATAGACGAAAACAGGAACATACACTAGAGTTTGTCTCGAAACGTGTCTCCGGATCCGTCCTAAATGTCGCTCCACCAAAGAACAGAGTAAAAATCCTTCACTTCACTGCACTCCCTTTGTTCGCTCTCAGATCCGCACGGAGCTGGAAATGCAGATGGGCTGTAACCTGCGCGAGTTTAAAGAGTACATCGATAACGAGATTATGGTCATCCTGGGTCAGATGGACAGTCCCACTGAGATCTTCGAGCATGTGTACCTGGTAATTCTTTCCTTTTTCGTTCCCTCACTTTTTTTCCTTTTTCATTTTTTAGTTCATTTTTATTTAACCCCCGTTCATCCGCAGGGTTCGGAATGGAACGCGTCAAACCTGGAAGAGCTTCAGAACAGCGGGTAAGAGCACCAGGTACCACACGAACGCTCGTCTGCTGCCGTTAAAGCGCACTTTTAACCTGAAGCTTTATTTGTGTGCTCAGGGTTCAGTACATCCTCAACGTCACCCGAGAGATCGATAACTTCTTCCCGGGTGTGTTCGAGTACCACAACATCCGCGTGTACGACGAAGAGGCGACCGATTTGCTGGCGTACTGGAACGACACGTATAAATTCATCTCCAGGGCCAAGTAAGTTCTCCCACTGCTCAGGCCAGGATACAGGATACAGGAACTCATGCACTAAGCATGATTTTCTTGGGCATGAACAGGCAATATTTTTTTTCTCTGGAATTAATACACAATCAATATTATAACATAAAGGTCGGATAAGATCATTTGCATTGTTGATGTTGACTACAGTATAAAATACACAGTTAAAAATGAATAATAGCTATTTAATATTTCACCAGAAGATGGCACTAGACCTCAATCGGACACGAGAGATAAAATACGAATTGAGATTGGAAAAAACTATTCCTTAATATAATTATTTAGAAAAAGAGTCGCGAGAAATAAAGTTGCGAGATATAAATTGTGACGAACGAAGTTGGAATTGCCAGAAAAAAAATAGAGTTGGAATTGAGAGAAATAAACTTTCTTTTTCCCTCAGCAAGGGGGGAAAAAAGTCCGAATTACAAGATATAAAGTCGGAATTGCGAGAAATGAAGTCGGAATTGCAATTGGGAATCACAATTGCGATAGAAAATGCAGAATTACGAGAAATAAAGTTATAAAGAGAAATAAAGAGAGGGAAAAAATCAGAATTGCTTGAAGAAAATTCGTAATTAGGCCAACTTTATTTTTCATGGGGCAGAAATGGGAATATATATATTCATTCATTCATTCATACATCTTCTACCGCTAAATCCGATCTTCCTTCGGGTCACGGGGAGTCTGTGCCTATCTCAGGCGTCTATGGGCATTAAGGCAGGATACACCCTGGATGGAATGCCAACCCATCGCAGGGAACACACACACATGTTTTGTTTTTGGACCGGGGAGGAAACCGGAGAACCCGGAGAAAAACCCCCTGAGGCACGGGGAGAACATGCACAAATTTCACACACACATGGCCGAGACGGGAATCGAACCCGGACCCTGGCGGTGTGAGGCGAACGTGCTAACCACTAAGCCACCGTGCCCATATATATATATATATATATATATATATATATATATATATATTTTTTTTTTTTTTTTTTTTTTGGACAATATATATTTACAGCACATTAAAATCTTCTTATTGACTACAGTATAAAATCGACTTGTAAATTAAAAAAATGCTATTTTATATTTCACCAGAAGATGGCACTAGACCTGTGGCCGCACTCTATTTATTAAAGACGGCATTAGTGGATAAAATTTGTCCCGAGTTTACCAAAGTAACGTTTGATTTATTCACCTTATGTGTGAAGAAATGAAAAGTATTCCATGTGCATTATGCATTAAAAATATTACTAGTTCCCCTTTATATTTTGTCCTCAAATTTGACTAGATATGGGAAAAATGGGCGACCGTAAGGATTTAATTGGTTCGATCCAACAGACGAGCTCCCGTAACTCAAAGTTAAACAGTTTCGGCAACACAATATTAGACAGGTGGTCTGATTGGTGTGTGTGTGTGTGTGTGTGTGTGTGTGTGTACAATAACAAACGCCCGCACTTTTTGTCCGCAGGAAAGCAGGAGCCAAGTGTCTGGTGCACTGTAAAATGGGCGTGAGCCGCTCGGCCTCCACGGTGATCGCCTACGCCATGAAGGAGTACGGCTGGGACCTGGAGCAAGCCTTCGACTACGTGAAAGAGCGCCGCGCCGTCACCAAGCCCAACCCGTCCTTCATGAGGCAGCTAGAGGAGTACCAGGGCATCCTGTTGGCCAGGTCCGTTGGCTCTTCAATTTGCATTACACTCCAAACCAAAGGCGAGGTTTAGGAGCCAAAGGGCCAGAAGCAAATATATTTACATAAACATTACATAAGGACGCGCTCATTCATAAACGGCTCAGCTGAGAAAAGTACATAGTGTACACTCGTTTTAAACAAATACATACAAGACTCTCCGTCTAGTTCCGTAGCGGTAATGAGCGTGTTTCCGTGGTTACAGCAGCTGTTATTTACATTCCGCGTCTTCACGATGACACGTGAAGGACGTATCGGGGATGAGAGTCGTGCAAATGAAAATGACACAAATAGAGATCAGTGTATGTCGGATATTCGGAGCCACTTGGCTCGAATCCTGTTTTAGGCACGTAAGAAAAAGTTGCGACTTTATTTCTTACGATTTTGACACAATTTTAACATTTTATTTGCTAATCGGACGTCACTTTTCACATTTACACATTAAAATTGATCAATTAGGTCAAACCAGTCATTAGATCAATCTGTAGAACTGTGGGCCACCAGATGGCGCTAGGGAGCAGAATCTAGCTTAGGAAATGATTAAAAACTATATTTCACCTGTGTGTCAAGATTGTCAAGCTATTTAAAGTATGGTGTATTTAAAAAATGAAAATATAAAACTCTCTAAACTCTTTAAAATTGATACATTTTAGACGGAATTATGAGAAAAACGATGAATTTGTAAAAAAAAAAAAAAAGTATCGCAAGAAATTTCCTCACGGAAACAAGAAATAAAGAAATAAAGTCGGAATTGAGATTTTAAGAAATATTCTTTTATATGAAAGAAAAAGAATCAGGAATCGCGAGGAATTAAGTTTTTTCCGAATTCCGAGATATAAAGTCGGAATTGTGAGACACGCAGTTGGAATTGCAGGGAAAAAAAAGCGTGAATTGCGAGGGAAAAAAGGAACACAAGAAACAAAATCCAAATTGAGATTGAAAAAAATATAACTTAATAGAATTCCTTAGAGTCGGATTCACCGGGAAATAAAGTTTCTTTTTCCCGAAACTGTGGGGGGACAAAAGTCAGAATTGCGAGAAAAAAGTCGGAATTGCGAGAAAAAAGTCGGAATTGCGAAAAAAAAGTCAGAATTGCGAGATATAAAGTCGGAATTGCGAGATATAAAGTCGCAATGGCGAGATATAAAGTCAGAATTGCGAGCTATAAAGTCGGAATTGCGAGATATAAAGTCGGAATTGGGAGATATAAAGTCGGAATTGGGAGATATAAAGTCAGAATTGCGAGCTATAAAGTCGGAATTGCGAGATATAAAGTCGGAATTGGGAGATATAAAGTCGGAATTGGGAGAAATAAAGTCGGAATTGCGAGATATAAAGTCGGAATTGAGATATAAAGTCGGAATTGGGAGATATAAAGTCGAGCTATAAAATCGGAATTGCGAGATATAAAGTCGGAATTGCGAGCTATAAAGTCGGAATTGCGAGATATAAAGTCGGAATTGGGAGATATAAAGTCGGAATTGGGAGATATAAAGTCGGAATTGGGAGATATAAAGTCGGAATTGGGAGATATAAAGTCGGAATTGCGAGATATAAAGTCGGAATTGCGAGCTATAAAATCGGAATTGCGAGATATAAAGTCAGAATTGCAAGCTATAAAGTCGGAATTGCGAGATATAAAGTCGGAATTGGGAGATATAAAGTCGGAATTGCGAGATATAAAGTCGGAATTGGGAGATATAAAGTCGGAATTGGGAGATATAAAGTCGGAATTGCGAGATATAAAGTGGGAATTTCGAGAAATAAAATCCCAATTGCGAAAAAAAATTCAAAACTACAAGAAATAAAGTTAGAATTCAGATTTTAAGAAACATTCCTTAATATAATTCCTTAGAAAAAGAATGGGAATTGTGAGAAATAAAGTTTTCTCTGATTTGTGAGATATAAAGTCGGAATTGGGAGAAACAAAGCTGGAATTGCAGGGACAAAAAAGCAGGAATTGCGAGGGGGAAAAACAAGTTTTTTTTCCATAATATAATTTCTTAGAAAAAGAGTCGGAATCGCGAGAAATAAAGTTCAAGGGAGGAAAAAAAAGGCAGAATTGCCAGAAGTTGGAATTTCGAGAAATGAAGTCGGAATTGAGAAATAAAATCACAATTTCTGTAGAAAATGCAGAATTACGAGAAATAAAGTTGAAAAACGAGGAAAATAATGAAATTGAGAGAAAATGCTAGAAGTAACATCGCAATCAGCAAAACTTTATTTTTTCATGGGACAGAAGAAAAATACAGACTGGGAGACTTGTTTATTTATTTATTTACTTGCTTATTTATTTATTTATTTATTTATTGGATGCTGTACATTTACAGCATTTGGCAGATGCTTATATCTATTTATATATAAATCAGAGAAGTTAAGGGTTAAAGGTCTTGTTCTTGTTGGGATCTGAACTCAAGACCTTCTGATAATAAGCCCCATTATTATAACCATTAAGCCCCCACCTGTAATCGGACTGGAAGCGCTGGCTCGAGCGCCGTGGAATATGTACACTTACTGAAGTTGCTCTTCCTCGTCTTCCCTTCCCTCTTCCGTCGTCTCAATAGCAGGCAGAGGCACAACAAGTTGTGGCGTTCCCATTCCGACAGCAACCTCTCCGAGCACCACGAGCCCCTGGTGAAAACCCCGGCGGCGCAGTCGCTCGGCCGCTCCAACCCCCGCAACCTGAACAGCAACCAGCCGTCGCCCTCGCTGCAGGAGCTGCTCCAGACCCTCACCCCTTCCCCGGGAAGCGCGGCAGGAAAAAGAGCCAGCCGGAACAAAGCGCCTTTCGCCAACGGGCTCGGGAACTCCGCGGAAAGCCTCGCCGCCGACGAAGCGCCCGTCCTCCTTAAACCCAGGGCGGCTTCCGTAGTGCCTGGCGCGCGGCCCACTTCGGCGCCCGTGAACGTAGCCGAGGCGGTCCTGGTGAGCCGGCCTCATCCACCCGCTTCTCTTCATCACCCCGCGTCGTCGCCCACGCTTCAGCCGGACGCAGAGGCCAAAGCGCTCGCCACTGAGCCGCCAGAGGCGTCCTCTCCTTCCGGAATCGGGGGCGCCAGGAGCCGGACCCCCGAGCCAAGCAGACAAGCTCCGAACTCGCCCTCGGCTGCGGGGCAGCACACACAGGTGCCTGAGCTTCGGCAAAAATTCAGCCAGCAAGTGCCTGACGCGGACGCGGACTGCCCAGGGCAAGGTCACGCCAAGGACGATAACCACCACCAACACCCCAGTGCCACAGTTCAGGAAGCAGGACTTTCTGCCTCCACGCCGCCGACGCAGAGCTCCGACCGCATCGACTTCTTCAGTGCCAGAGAGAAATTCCTCGGCCTCTCACAGGAGGCACAAAGCCGGGCCGGTTCCGAGCAGACGCTCCGAGATAAATGTCCCAATCAGGACTCCAAGCTCGGGCTTCCTGAGCACTCCGTTAAAGGAGAGGACGAGCAGAAAAAGGTTAGTGCATTTAATGCCTGCACACATTTATTAACCCCTACACACTTATTAACTCCTACACACCATTTATTAACCCTTATACACCATTTATTAACCCTTACACACCATTTATTAACTCCTACACATTATTAAAAAAAACTCCTACACACCATTTATTAACCCTTACAGACATCTATTAACTCCTATACACCATTTATTAACTCCTACACACTATTAAAAAACTCATATACACCATTTATTACCCCCAAAACACATTTATTAACTCCTACACACCATTTATTAACCCATTTATTAACCCCTACACACATTTATTAACCCCTACACACCATTATTAACCCTTATACACCATTTATTAACCCTTACACACCATTTATTAACCCCTACACACATTTATTAACCCCTACACACCATTATTAACCCTTACACACCACTTATTAACCCTTATACACCATTTATTAACCCTTACACAACATTTATTAATCCCTACACACATTTATTAACCCCTACACACATTTATTAACTCCTACACATCATTATTAACCCTTACACACCATTTATTAACCCTTATACACCATTTATTAACCCTTATACACCATTTATTAACTCCTACACACATTTATTAACCCTTACACACCATTTATTAACCCTTATACACCATTTATTAACCCTTATACACCATTTATTAACCCCTACACACATTTATTAACTCCTACACATCATTATTAACCCTTACACACCATTTATTAACCCTTATACACAATTTATTAACCCTTATACACCATTTATTAACTCCTACACACATTTATTAACCCTTATACACCATTTATTAACCCCACCATACACACACCATTTATTAACCCTTATACACACATTTATTAACCCTTATACACCATTTATTAACCCCTACACGCCATTTATTAACCCTTATACACCATTTATTAACTCCTACACACATTTATTAACCCTTATACACCATTTATTAACCCCTACACGCCATTTATTAACCCTTATATACCATTTATTAACCCTTACACACATTTATTAACTCCTCATTAACTTCTACACACTATTACTGACATGATCCAAAGTAAGCTTGTGCGATGGTTTTTTTTTTTTCGAACGTGATTCTTTTTCGGATTAATTAGAATCATTCGGAAAGTTTTCCACGTGACTCGGGGTGTAACGGTACACAGGATTCATACTCTGTTTTTTAGTCATGGTTTGATTCAATTTCGGTACCGTTGTGGGGAATAAATGAAAATAATACAATAATTTTTTTTTAATGAATGCAGTTTAGCTTTTGTGAGCATCGGCGCTTTCCACTTTCAAATCTATTTTCAAATAAAAATATTCAATAATAAAGAAAATCGAATCAATGCAAAACCCTAGGGGCACGGTGGCTTAGTGGTTAGCACGTTCGCCTCACACCGCCAGGGTGGTCTGGGTTCGATTCCCGTCTCGGCCATGTGTGTGTGTGGAGTTTGCATGTTCTCCCCGTGCCTCAGGGTTTTTCTCCGGGTTCTCCGGTTTCCTCCCCGGTCCAAAAACATGCACGGTAGGTTGATTGACACCTTGAAAAATTGTTCCTAGTGTGTGTGTGTGTGTGTGTGATGGGTTGGCATTCCATCCAGGGTGTATCCTGCCTTAATGCCCATAGACACCTGAGATAGGCACAGACTCCCCGTGACCCGAGGGAAGATCGGATAAAGCGGTAGAAGATGAATGAATGAATAATCAATGCAATACCAGTTTAATTATATTGATTAAGCTGAGCAATCAATTAAAAAAACTAAATGTACATGAAACAAATGTAATCAAATGGAATAAATGGAAAGTTTACATTTATATAAATAGTTTACATTTGCTCGACCCCATTTGGGTAAACGAAGTGTGTATAAAAGTGTGTGTTTTTTTTTATTACCTATACTATGTCATTTTCTGAAGATTATTTCTTCCACACTCGCCACAGATCAGTGCAAGAAACACAAAAGATATTGTATAAGTAAATAAATTATTCCTTCTCTCCTTTATTTACTTTTTCACACCCTCAATATTGTCGGGAATTTATCCTTTACATAAAAATTTACTTTTTTTTTTTTTTTAACTATTTTCACCTGTAAAAAAAACAAGGATGGCATTCGCTACACACACACACACACACACACACACACACACACACACACACAATGTTCGGTATGAATATGTGCACCGCTACATCCCAAATCACAAAATGTTTAAAAGAGCAAACAAGCCGCTCTGGAACGAGATTTGTTTTGAGTGTAAGAATTTGTTAGCAATATTTATTTACTAATTAATATTGCAATAAGAATTACTGAACAGAAAAGTTCTTTGAATTCTACTATATTATCGCACAAACGCTGTTGGAAAACATCGTATTTCTCTGCAGTGCAAAAACAACAATGCTTAAATCACTGTTATAATTTTTGCTTACAGCAACGGTGTAGTGTTGCTGAGAGTAAGTGCGACACTATTCTATTCAAATGTACGTGTCTCGACATCCCATACCCCACCGTAACCATGCTTCCAGTTTGGAGCTCGTGTCATTGGCTGCCACCTTGTGGTGAAAAGGAATGCTGCATGGGGTTCCCCATTTCCATGATGGTGTTGGGGGTCTGAACGCTGTCCGTCATCCTTTAGTGTTTATTTATTTATTTGTTTATTTTTTTAAAAAGCCTTGTTTCCACCAAGGAACCTTTTGAGGAACCAAATTGGATTTGACTGTTAATGTTACACGTGGAAGCGACCCAAGATTTCTTCTGAGGATGCTAGGACCTTGTTGTACTGGTACTACACGTAGCAGGGCATTTTATTAGGAACACCCGCTCGTTCCACAAATATAGGACCAGATTGACACTTCTTGTGAACATTATTGCAAAAATCAAATAAGCGGTAGTGAATATAAAATATTATGCTGAATGAAATCAACATGGGGGGCACGGTGGCGTAGTGGTTAGCACGTTCGCCTCACACCGCCAGGATCCGGGTTCGATTCCCGTCTCGGTCATGTGTGTGTGGAGTTTGCATGTTCTCCCGGTGCCTCAGGGGGGTTTTCTCCGGGTTCTCCGGTTTCCCCCCGGTCCAAAAACATGCACGGTAGGTTGATTGGCACCTTGGAAAATTGTCCCTAGTGTATGAATGTGTGTGTGAGTGTGAGTGTGCCCTGCAATGGGTTGGCATTCCATCCAGGGTGTATCCTGCCTTAATGCCCATAGACGCCTGAGATAGGCACAGGCTCCCCGTGACCCGAGGGAAGATCGGATAAAGCGGTAGAAAATGAATGAATGAATGAAATCAACATGACTCTGTTGATTCATAAGTATAATTATGTAGTTAATAAGTTAGTAGGTGGTGGGAGGAGATAGCTGGACCGGAAGGTCGCTGGTTCGAATCCCACCATCAAGCTGCAACTAGTGGAAAGGCTCCGATAACTTCCTCTATCTTCTCTAACAGGCAACAAGTTCAAATCCCACCACCAAGCTGCCACTAGTGGGCCCTTGAGCAAGGCCCTTAACCCTCACTTGCTTAAATGGGCATCTGCCAAAATGCTGTAAATGGAAATTATAAATGTAAAAGGGCTCTTTGTCGGATGTTAAAACAAATACCATGTGGTATCCTCGATTCGCCTTTAGAGGGCGCTCTTTTAATGAAAATGATCAGTATGGTTTTTTGCAGATGGCAGGTAGCAGGTAGCTGGACCAGAAGATCACAGGTTCAAATCCCACCACCAAGCTGCCACTAGCGGGGCCCTTGAGCAAGGCCCTTAACCCTCAGTATCTCAAATGGGCGTCTGCCAAAATGCTGTAAATGTAAATTATAAATGTAAAAGGGCTCTTTGTCAGATGTTAAAACAAATACCACGTGGTATCCTCCATTCGCCTCTAGAGGGCGCTCTTGTAATGAAAATGAATTGGTAGGGGTTTTTGCAGATCCAATTAATTTGCATACCAGGGTTAATAGTGCTCATCTTTACACCCAAAAGTGAGCAGAAATTTTCCGCATTCACAATCATTTTGTAAATCTGAACGTTTTGCCAGGGTTTTTTTGTAAAAAAAAAAACCCTTTATGGCCGTCTTATAATGGCTCCTTCCAACATGACGATATGACGTCATGTCTCAAACCGGTGGGGTTTCAGAGATACTCCGGCTGTCTCTCCGGTCTTCAAATTTCAATCCATTGAGATGAACATTAGAGAGAGAGAGAGAGACAACATGAATGTGCAGATGGCAAATGTGCAGCGATTATGTCATGCTGTCACGTCAGCACCGAGGAATCTTGTTTACGGAGAACCGAGGATGTTCTGAGAACAAAGCCTCGCCCAGGATTAGGATGGTGTTCCTAATAAAGTGGCCAGCGTTGGACGCTTTTGAAACTAGCCGCTTTTTTTCCGACGGCGTGACGGAACGATATACATATATATCTATATATATATATATATATATATATATATATATATATATATATATATATATATATATATATATATATACTCCACAATTTTCACAATATTTATGTCACTCAAGCTGTTTAGAAAACAAGTGAAGACCTTTTTTTAACACTAATTTAATAAAGAAATTCTACAAAGAGCTTCTTATTGTTTACAGCGTCTGTGCTGAATGTTCTTTTATTTATTTTTAAAAAGAGCAGCTGAGGTTCTTACTACGCGGGACACTTTGCTAACCTCAGGTCCTAATTTGCGGCCCGCTCTCATTCATCCTTTTGTATGCGTTATTTGGAGCCTGTTCGCATATTTTTCATATTCAGTCCTGGAATTGTTGATTGTCGAAGTCGAACCCGGTTGCAAGTCCTTTTGACATGTTTATTATTTGTCCAAAGAGCCCAAAAAAGGACCATTTTCACTTCAGCACAAGAACCTCAAAGAACCGCAAATTTACGACCTTCATTTGGGAGAAACCCTTATTCAGAGCAGCTTGGGGCGCGACTTGGGAAGTGGCAGCTTGTAGTTAGGGAGTTTAAATCCCAACCACACCAAGCTGCCATTCCTCTTGGGCCCGTGAGCAAGGCCCTTAACCCTATAATCTCATCAGTTGTATGAATGAGACAAATGCAAGTCGCTCTGGATAAGGGCGTCGGCCAAACGCTGTCAAAATCTGATGTGTCGTATAATAAGACACAATAGATAATAGTGTCCTATTCCTCACATCTTGCTGTAAATGTAGGGTGCATTAACGGGTGTGTTTGGGTTTGTTTGTCACCCCGTCTGTAAGTGTCAAATTTCTGCATGCTGCATGTATATGGTGTGCCAATTAAGGAACTAGTGTTTGAAGTTGATTCATGGTTGATGTTTGTCACCTTCATGAATCCGATTCGTTATTCTTTGCGCTCGCGCGTGGCCTCGCACACTTTCAGGGCCTTTGTTGGTGCCGAGTATCGCGTCGTGGTGCTTTGCCTTTTTTTCCCCATTAATACCAATTTTAATTCCTGAAACGGTTCCTGTGGTGGAAATGTGCCTGCGGGAGAAAACGCATCCGGCATCCCGATCCTTACCGATTGTCGTTTCTCTTTTTTCAGGAGAACTGCAGTGTTACGGTTTATAACACATTCTCAGACCCGGAGTCGGCGAGGACCAGGGTAACTCCTCCCCCTCCTCCTGTCAGCCAACCCGATTCCTGTAACTTGAAGGCGGAGGAGGAGGAGGAGCCAGTGAAAAAGTCACCGGATGCGGAGAAGGCGGAGCTCCGCGAGGCGCTGGAATGCGACAGGTCCGGGGCTGCAGTGCGGCGAGTCACCAGGCAGCTAGAACAGAAGATGAAGCAAGACGTTTCGTCGTCGTCGCTGCTACCGAGTGCTCTCGGCTGTCCTCCTCATCGTCCCCTGTCCAGCACCAGCAGCAGAGACAGACACGAGAACACTCCGTCTCATTTAGACCTCTTCGTCAATTGGAGCACTGTGCCAGCCCACCACTGTCAGCCTGAGGACACGGCGGAGATGAAGGAGCAGATGAAGGAGGAGCTTTTACCAGGAGCGGACGGGACGGGAAAAGGGTGTAAAATAAGTCTCAGGGAAGAAGAGCGTGGACACACTGGAGTCCCCGAGACTAATGCCAGCCTCTCGGACTTGACACCGAGCCACTCTTCAGACGCGCTTTTGCAGCTGGACGGTGTCACCGAGAAAGAGACGAGCACCGACTGGCTTTCTCGAGACCACCTGCGGGAGACGTGCGAGACCCTGAGGCAGCTCGGCGCCTTCCTGCGTCAGCTGCGCGGCAGATCGGACAGGAGGCTCAGCCACCCGTGCTCCGGAACCCAAGCGAAACGAGAGCGGAGCGTTCAAGAGCGAGCCAGAGAGGTGGAGGCGAGAATGCGTCAAGCTGGCCTGACCCCTCCTTCGCTGATCAAGAGATCCGCCTCGCTGGCGAAACTCGGCTCCCTCGACCTGCTGGCCGACGACCTGAGCGAACTGGAGCGCGGCCCTGCACCGCCTGCGCCGCCGCCCCTGCAGCCGTCCCTGTGCCCCACAAAGCCGCGCCCTCACTCTTTTACCGACGATACCTCAAAAAAGAAGCGGGTTCTCCCCAGGCGGACGCCCTCCCTCCCTCCGTCGTGCACAATCCTCCTCGCGTCTACCGCAGCGCAAAACTGCCAGGCTGTGCCCGGTCAGCACAAGGTCTCTACGCCACTGCCAGTCTCACCGGCGTCCAGCGAGCACTGCAGGCGAGGAAAGCTCCCCGAACCAGCGTCCGCTCCGGTGCCAGCGCCAGCCTTAATCTCCGTGGCGACCCGGCAGCAGTATGGGAGGACTCACCCATTGAGGAGACTTAAAAAACGAACCTCGAACTCCTACTATCACACCATGTGACCCGGGCTGTTGTTTTTTGTTTTTTTTATTGTGTGTGTGTGTGTGTGTGTGTGTGTGTGTGTGTGTGTGTGTGTGTGTGTGTATGTGTTTTTTTCTCTCCACATACCTCAGTGGGCCTTACAAAATGAAATAAAACTGCCGGTTTGCATCCAGAGCCTAATCATCAGATACTTAATGAGAGGTCGACCGATGATATCTAGTAGGATGAGAGTCGATAATTGATAAAAACATATAATGAAACATTTATCTAAAAACGAAATTAGTACCGAATCCAAAAAAAAATGTGCTAGATGAAATAAATATGATTATAACACATAATATATAATTGTAATTATATAACGAATAAATAATGTACAAATAATGTCATAAATACATGTAATATTAGAAATAGTGCATGTGGTGTCAGTGATTCGCCACTAGAGGCTGCTCTTGCACAAAAATGATCCTATACCAGAAGGCGATTTATCGGTCGATCTCTGATACACACGATGGAGCACAAAGTTGCGATGAGAGACGTCTGTATGATGGGGTTGATGGGGGGCAGGTTTCAATCCCGGACCCATCATCAGCGATCACACTTTGCACAATATCTGTCAAATTGTTATTTTTTATTATTATTATTATTATTATTATTATTATTGAACGAACAAGTGTAGAGGTTCCTCTCAGCCTGCAGCATTTCACTGCAGAATGCTAACGCTCTGACCTGGATTTCTTTATCGTCTGGAGATTTATTGTGTGTGTGTGTGTGTGTGTGGGGACAAGATAAAGAATAAACGTTCAAATCCATTCAGCTATGTATGTAGTACAAAGTCGTTCTGGAAGTCTGATTAGTGTGCATGTTACGCTTAATTAAGAATGGGATACGATGTATGCTAGTTAAAACGTAGATCTCCGGGGGCTTAGTGGATGTGTGTATAGATTCCTTTTTAATGGATGTGTGTGTGTGTGTGTACGATTGTTTATATAAATGTGTTTTTGTGTACCTTTTTTTTTTCTTCCATGTTCAATTCAAAAAGTGCAGTTTCTCCTTTCTGTTTTTTTTTTTGGTGTTGTTGTTGTTGTTGTTTAGTAATATATAAACAAACATGAGGGAGTTTTTCATATGCACTTTATCTTTTTTATTGCGTTTCACATTTTTTTAAACAAAAGGAGTCTGTGGTTTGTAATATGGATGCATGCTGGTTGCGTGCGCGCGAGTGTGTGTGTGTGTGTGTGTGTGTGTGTGTGTGTGTGTAGGGGTTGCCTGTAGGATGCAATGTGCAATTTAGTCTGTTTAAGTTCTGATCCTTGTGAAACTGGATTTTCTTTTTACTCTTAAACTGTGACAATTAAAGAGAAAATGGATCACAAAGATTTCTGTCCTGTAAATATCTTGACTTCGTTTTCTGCTTTTTCACAGACTTTGATTCTGTGAAAAGATATGACAATTGCCTTTGTTCAAGCGAACTGTATTTTCACTGTAAAATCCTCCGTTAGCGTGAAGAACAGCACGACACACTCTTCTTTTTTTTTTTGCCATCCAGAAAATAGTTCGGCTAGAATTTACAACACTTTTGGACACTTCTTCATTCCGGACAAATAAAGAACCCGAGTGAATAAAGAAACTTCCGTCCGTGTTCTTCACAGATAATTTCAGCATCGTATTCACCGCTTGTAATGTGAGGATGATGGGGCACGGTGGTTTAGTGGTTAGCACGTTCGCCTCACACCTCCAGGGTCCGGGTTCGATTCCCGTCTCGGCCATGTGTGTGTGGAGTTTGCATGTTCTCCCCGTGCCTCAGGGGGTTTTTCTCCGGGTTTTCTGGTTTCCCCCTGGTCCAAAAACATGCACGCTAGGTTGATTGACACCTTGAAAAATTGTTCCTAGTGTGTGTGTGTGTGTGTGTGTGTGTGTGTCCTGTTATGGGTTGGCATTCCATCCAGGGTGTATCCTGCCTTAATGCCGATAGACGCCTGAGATAGGCACAGACTCCCCGTGACCCGAGGAAAGATCGGATAAAGCGGTAGAAGATGAATGAATGAATGAATGAATTATTCACACTTTGGCAACTCCCAGCAACACACATCCACTCACTCTTCCTACATTTCCCCCAATTATGTCTTCCCAACAGGTATGAGCTCCTCACTATATTCCTATATAACCTAAACGTATCAACAGTTTATATAGAAAGCAACCAAAACCGGAACATAATTCTTAAAGGAGCCACGTACCATATTTAACAATTAAAACAATCCACTAAAAAAAAAACATATATATAATATTAAAAGAATAATTTTGAAGAGAGATATATTTTTATGTATATATATTTTATATATTTATGTATCTGTCACGCTTAGATCGGGTATTAAAACACAAAAAGACTAAAGGGGGGGGGGGACCGAGAACCCGAGAAAAACCACCTGAAGCACGGGGGAGAACGTGCTAACCACTAAGCCACTGTGCCCCCCATATATATGTATATAATATATATATATATATATATATATATATATATATATATATATATATATATATATATATATATATATATATATATATATCACCACAGTGTTTGGGAGTACCTAGTTAATGTAATGTGCGTCTGTAATACATATATATATATATTATATATATATATATATATATATATATATATATATATATATATATATTATATATATATTATATATATATATATATTATGGAGGTATCTTCGTTCTGTCACGTGACCTGCGCACTCCACGTGACCTCATCGTCGCGGGAGATAAACGCTCTTCGAAAATAGCCCCGTTGTGGAACCGCCTCATTGCCACTCCCTCCTTCCCTCCCTCCCTATCATCCAATCCCCCCCCCCTCTCTCTCTCTCTCTACATCTCTCTCTCTCTCTCTCTCTCCCCCCCCCCCCCTCTCTCTCTCTCTCTCTTTCAACCCCCCCCCCTCTCTCTCTCTCCTCTCTCTCTCCTCTCTCCTCCCCCTCTCTCTCTCTCTCTCTCTCTCTCTCTCACACCTCTCTCTCTCACCCCCCTCTCTCTCTCTCTCACCCTCTCTCCCCCCCCCCATCTCTCTTTTCCCCTCCCCCCCCTTCTCTCTCTCCCCCCCCCCTCCCTCTTCCCCCTCCCTCTCCCCCCTCTCTCTCTCTCATCCCCCCCCTCCCCTCTCCTCTCTCCCCCTCTCTCTCCCCTCTCCCCCCCCCTCTCTCTCTCTCTCTCCCTCTCTTTCCCCCCTTCTCTGCTCTCCCCCCCCCCTCTCCTTCGCCTCCCCCCTCTCCTCTCTCTTCCTCCCTCTCTCTCTCTCTCTCTCTCCTCCCTCTCTCTCTCTCACCCCCTCCTCTCTCCCTCTCTCTCCCCTCTCCCTCTCTTACTCTCTCACTCCCAGCACCCTCTGTCCTCTCCCCTCTCCCCTCTCCCCTCTCCCCCCCCCCCCCCCATCCCCTCTACCCCCCCCTCTCTCTCTCTTCCCTCCTCTCTCACCTCTCTCTCTCTCTCTCTCTTCTCTCTCTTCATTCCCTGTCCCACTCTCTACTACCCCCGTATATTTCTCTCTTTTCTCCTCTCACTGGAAGCCCGGAGAACAGCACACGGGATTTTGCTTTTGGGGTGTCTTTTTTTTCCCTCATAAAATTATAAACTTTTTTTCCACCCGGAATTAAATAAAAATACTGAGGAGACATTAAGAAACCAAGCAAAAGGAGCGTTTAACAAAGCAAACCAGGCGAACGGAACACTAATACAGAGGTAGGTAAGATTGTATTATTATTATTATATATTATTATTATATTATTATTATTATTATTATTAGTATTATTATTATCCTTAATAGCGCACCGTCACGGTTTTGCGCGTGAGGACCGCGCGCGCGCTCTATGCGTGCGCACTTCTTTTCGGGGTGTCACGTGCGCGCGCAGAGGGTTTCACCCGGGGGAAGTGGAGGAGTGTTTGGGGTTGTATTTTTTGGGGGGGGGGCAGGAATATATTTATGGCGCATGGTCGGAGGAAGGGGCAGTTAGGGTATGAGGGGGGTGTTATTGTGTGACCCTTCCTTAGCGGGTCTGTTTTGTACTGACACCATGTGTGTGTGTGTGGGGGGGGGGTTCAGGGTGGGCTAGGGCGGATGGGGTGGCAAGAGGCAGTTCAGCATTACTATATTAGGACAGTAGCTATGACACTTGTCAACGCGTCGGGATTCACTTTCTTGAGTCGATTCCTGTGCAAGTGAGTCGAGTCGTGTGGTCTTAACTTAAAGACAAACAGCTAAGAGTAAGAGAATGAATGCTTGTAGCTGCTATAATGAAATTACACATCACTTGTCATCCATCATTCCACACTCATTCATTCATTCATCTTCTACCGCTTTATCCGATCTTCCCTCGGGTCACGGGGAGCCTGTGTCTATCTCAGGCGTCTATGGGCATTAAGACAGGATACACCTGGATGGAATGCCAAACCCATCGCAGGACACACACACATTCACACACACATTCATACACTAGGGACAATTTTCCAAGGTGCCAATCAACCTACCGTGCATGTTTTTGGACCGGGGGAGGAAACCGGAGAACCCAGAGAAAAACCCCCTGAGGCACGGGGAGAACATGCAAACTCCACACACATATGGCCAAGACGGGAATCGACCCTGGAGGTGTGAGGTGAACGTGCTACCCACTAAGCCACCGTGCCCCCTCATTCCACACTTAATTATATTAATTAATAATACGGTTAAAATTGTCCGTTTGATCTCAGGGAGATTTTGCCTTAACGCCGTTATAAGGAACAAACTTACAGGCACTAAACATATACATTATTTTATACAAGATTTATTGTTTGTCCCAATGCACAGTCATTCGATTAATTCCTGCTTGTTCAAGTGTATAGTTGATTCTTCACATTGTCTTTGAATAGATTGTTATAAATAAGTACATTTTCACTACGAGGGCTTTTTTTGTTAAGAGTATGAGTTTAAAAAGGATCTTCTGCAGAAGTGTGAATAATGAGCCGGTGATATCCCTCATCCTTTTCTTTAACCTTTCATCAAATCAGTATTTTAAGTATAAAATGTAGTATTTTTAAGTACCTTTCAAACTTTATGCTCACTTTGGGGGGATTCGTCTCCTTCATTACTGGTCTCATGTGAAGTTCGCAGAGGGTGCGATTTTTCTTAGCCATATTGCAAGTATTGTCATGTGTCACATTTACCTTCCCAGAATAACATTGTGAGGGGTCAACACACTTGTGTGACAACCAGGCAACAGCAAAACACAAACGTACACACTGCACCGATGTAGATATGCACTGGAAATTTCAGAGAAAGGTTTGGCTCAATGAAATCTCTTTATGTATAAAAACATGAAACCAGAAGCACATTCGGTTCCTTCATTGTCTAATTATGAATAATGAATAATAATGAGTGCTTGTGTCGTTGTTTGTGGAACGGAAATCATTTTGGAAAGGATTTTTGAGAAATCCCAGGATTATTACTTGATAATGGTGAATCATGGGGGCACGGTGGTTTAGTGGTTAGCACGTTCGCCTCACACCACCAGGGTCCAGGTTCGATTCCCGTCTCGGCCATGTGTGTGTGGAGTTTGCATGTTCTCAGGGGGGTTTTTCTCCGAGTTCTCCGGTTTCCCCCGGTCCAAAAACATGCACGGTAGGTTGATTGGCACCTTGGAAAATTGTCCCTAGTGTATGAATGTGTGTGTGAATGTGAGTGTGTGTGTGTGTGTGTGTGTGTGTGTGTGTGTGTGCCCTGCGATGGATTGGCATTCAATCCAGGGTGTATCCTGCCTTAATGCCCATAGACGCCTTAGATAGGCACAGGCTCCCCGTGACCCGAGGGAAGATCGGATATAGCGGTAGAAGATGAATGAATGAATGAATGAATGTTGAATCGCTTTGTAGAGCCACAGGAGTAGGATGTACTGCTGATAAAGGAGTGAACCAAAGAGCGAATGAGTGAATAACTGGATGATGAAAGGGATAAAAGAACAGCACGTCGACGAAATTCTTGTCCTTTTGCACATATTTGCTCATGTCCCAAATCCACTGGCTGCATGCTGTGTCCTCATTTCTCTCTGCTGGTGGACGTGAATGTCCTCTGGCCAAAACACACATTGTATTCATCACTGACACACAAAGCGAGTCGGAAGGCGGAATTACGTAGATGTACTTTTCGTGGATGTCATAGCGTAACGAAAATAGGACCGTGTTTTTATTTTTATATTTAAAATTGGTGACAGGATGGAGTCAAAAAAAGAGAGAAGGAGGGAGAGGACATGCAGAATGAGGACAAGTGTGTGTGTGTGTGTTGGCGTCCATATGTGTGCTAGATGAGAATAAAGGCAAAATGATAATAAATAAAATAAATAAATAAAATATATGTAATAAATAAACATGAATGATTCTGTTTTCATTGCGGAATCAGTTGAAATACGCACTTTTTTCCAGGCAAATTTAATGCGTTTGAAAAATAAACGTATTGTTTAGACGCTTCGTCTTGAATCCAGCGATACACAGGGTGATTGGGATTTTTCCGTATACACTTGACTACTATGGCATCTCGGCTGTTCCTAATCAGAAGGGTGTGGGTTCGAACACTGGTTTCGCCAAGCTGCCAGAAGGGACTCGAGAAAGTCCTTTAAATCTGTGGTCGAGTGGTGCTGACACTCTGCACTGTCCCCTGCTCCTCTATGTTACTGGGACATGCGAAGAAAGAAGTGCTGTAAAAATGTACATATGAATGGGGCACGATGGCTTCGCGTTCGACTCTCACCGCCACGGTCAGGGTTCGATTCCTGTCTCGGCCATGTGTGTGTGGAGTTTGTGCATGTTCTCCCCGTGCCTCAGGGGGTTTTTCTCCGGGTTCTCCGGTTTCCTCCCCCGGTCCAAAAACATGCACAGTAGGTTGATTGGTACCTTGGAAAATTGTCCCTAGTGTATGAATGTGTGTGTGTGTGTGTGTGATGGGTTGGCATTCCATCCAGGGTCCTTAATGCCCATAGACGCCTGAGATAGGCACAGAATGAATGTACATATGACAAATATAAGGCACCTTTTTTTCCATTTCATTATATATGATGATCAAGAACATTATGATGATCAATGATGTAATATTGATATTTTGAGGAAATAGTTACACGTTAATGTTGCGGCAGGTTTTCTGTTGAGGAAATCCATACAAACACTGGGTTACCATATGCTTATTGGATCCGTGTTTATAGTTTGACTTTTATGCACATATTCTAAGATGTGGGGTTTATAGTTTATTCATTATATAGTTCATGAAGGTATCATTCATGTATGGTGTCTTGGGGAGGCGCTAGCTCAGGCCTGACTCTGGACCAGAAGGTTGCAACACCATCAAGCTGCCACTAGTGGGCCCTTGAGCAAGGCTCTTAACCCTCGATTGCTCAGTCTACACCTATTGCCGGTCCCAAGCCTGGAAAAAATGGGGAGTGCATCCAGTGTAAAACATGTCCTAACCAATTGCATGGTTCATCCGCTGTGGCGCCCCCTAATGGGAGGAGCGGAAAAAAGGTGATGATGATGATGATGCCGAAAGCTCAAATAAATGTCCATCTGCAAATATAAAACACCTTACAAATGAATTTACACACATTACAAATACAGCATTTTCATAATAATAATAATAATAATAATAATAATAATAATATCAATAACAATAATTCATTCATTCATTCATCTTCTAGCGCTTTATCCGATCTTCCCTCGGGTCACTGGGAGTCTGTGTCTATCTCAGGCGTCTATGGGCATTAAGGCAGGATACACCCTGAATGGAATGCAAACCCATCACCACACACACACACACATTCATACACTAGGGACAATTTTCCAAGTGTACCAATCAACCTACCGTGCATGTTTTTGAACCGGGGGAGGAAACCTGGAAGAAAACCAGGAGAACCCGGAAAAAACCCTCTGAGGCACGGGGAGGAGAGAACATGCACAAACTCCACCACACACAATGGCCGAGACGGGAATCGAACCCGGAACCTGGCGGTGTGAGGCATAATAATAATAATAATAATAATAATAATAATATTTATTTTATATAATGCTTTTAAAAGGACATATCGAAGAGCTTTCATCCAAAGATGTGAAAGAAAAATGAATGAATAACTAATAATAAAAGATATCAAGAACACAGTAAAAAAAAAGTCAAAAAAAGGATAATAATAATAAAAAAGCAGGATAATACTACTAAAAAATATATAAAAATACAGGATAATTATAATAAAAACAAATAATAATAACTTTCAAGAAACATAGTAAAAAAAAGAAAAAAACTTTACAGGATACATCAATAAAAGCTACCCTGAAAAAGAGTTTTAAGAGCCGATTTAAAAATATATTAAAAGACTCGGCCTGTCTAATCTCAATCTTTATCAGACACGTCTTCAGACATGAAGAGTGTGTTGGTTAGTCCTACAGCTGTTTTTATGAATCATTTCCATTCACACAGTGTACTTTACATAATGTTGGCAGGTTATCAGTCAAACCTGCATTCACATATTGTTGTTTTTTTCCTGGTTATCACAACAACATGAATAAAATTCAACTGTTTGTCAAAGCCATATAGAAGGTCTCTAATACTGTATGATGTAGCATTACAATGTTCGTGAATGGGAAAATGTAAAAGTATGAGCAACAATTAAGCTGCAATTGCATGTTATTTGGCATTTCTGTTGATCCCTTTGTTGGAAAAAGCAACAGATTATCCTCTCTAGATCATACTGGTGGTATCTATCAGGGAGGGGGGGGCGGAGTTAGCTAAATATTAAGGCTTTGGACTTTGTGAGATCTTCTTTGGACTTCAGATCTTGGATATACACGATGTCATTCTTGGGCCCCTGAAGAAACAGAAATGCTTAGTTGCATGAATTCATTCATTCATCTTCTACCGCTTTATCCGATCTTCCCTCGGGTCACGGGGAGTCTGTGCCTATCTCAGGCGTCTATGGGCATTAAGGCAGGATACACCCTGGATGGAATGCCAACACATCACAGGACACACACACACATTCACACACACATTCATACACTAGGGACAATTTTCCAATGTGCCAATCAACCTACTGTGCATGTTTTTGGACCGGGAGGAAACCGGAGAACCCGGAGAAAAACCTCCTTGAGGCACGGGGAGAACATGCAAACTCCACACACACATGGCCGAGACGGGAATCGAACGAGGGCCCTGATGGTGTGAGGCGAACGTGCTAACCACTAAGCCACCGTGCCCCCCTAGTTGCATGAATTGTAGATCCAAAATGAAGTTTTTGTATATTATCATGCTATAAGTGTCCATGTACGTTTGGATCAATTGCAACCATTGCAGGCTTTTCACCAGGTACAACAGGCTGCTCAGACGTTCCTGAGGAGAAAAACCATTCCGTACACCATCACACTATACTGTATAGTGAAAGAAACCTGTTTGAGTTTACACTGGACATCCTGAAAACGGTGTAGTGTTTTGTGTCTGGGCTCTGACAAGGGTCCATCATGTGCCTCACTGAGCCTATTTATACAGAAAACAACTGTTGATGGTGTCTTTCAACGGCTGTACGGTGTTGCACAACCAACACAATGTTGTCTTTCATGTATATGGGCAATAATTATGCGTTATAATCCAGCAAGGAACGAGTGATGAATGCAATGTATTTACTTTATAATAATAGGTCATAATTGGATGTGAAGTGACATCAGAAATACAAAGAGACCTTTCTCTTGCTTTGTCTTTTATCCAGAGTGACCTGTAACTGAAGGTAAAGGGTCAATTATGACCAGGCATAACATTATGACCACCTGCCTAATATTGTGTTGGTCGGCCTTTAACCGTCCTTTTGACCTGTTAAACATTATAACCCAAGCAACAGTACAATCACCTTTTGGATCGGACCACATGGCCACATCGGGGCACGTTTGATAGGTTCTGAATTTGCGGACAGCAGGACTAACAGGAGCCATAATGAAGAGATAATCAGTGTTGTTCACGTCACCATTCATAATGTTATAAAGTCATAATATTTTTCCTGATCGGTGTATGTATAAGTAATGGACAAATATGTTTGTTGTTGTTGACGGTACATTTTCCTTTCCTCTTTCCTCCAGTGATGAGTCGCAGTATCGTGCGCCAGAGTAAGTTCCGGCATGTTTTTGGTCAATCTGCGAAGGCGGAGCAGAGCTACGATGACATTCGGGTTTCCAAGGTGACGTGGGACAGCTCGTTCTGTGCGGTCAACCCGAAGTTCCTGGCGGTTATTGTAGAGTCCAGTGGAGGAGGGTCGTTTTTGGTTCTACCCCTTTCGAAGGTAAGAAGAATAAAAAGTAGTGGATGTACAGATCAGCAGAAATAAATAATAATAATAAATAATACGTTTTCAAGAGTTTGAAGGGCATCCTTATCCATAGTGACTGGTAACTGAGGATAAAGGGCCATGCTCAAGGGCCCGCCACAGGGGTCGGCAACCTTTGCCACTCAAAGATCTATTTCGACTCGTTTCTGCTCCTGAACCTCAGCACGCAGTGTCTGTACATCAGGGCTGTATGCTGGGCTCTGGCGGTTGTTAAGGCCGCATATTAAGACGTTTCATTTAGATGTTACAAGATCAACATAATCTTCTCATTTAGAATTACATTTTAAAATATAAAATACATTTTAGTTAAATACTCGTTAATCGAGCTGCATCAGAGGGATGAAAGAGGGATCTATATATATATACACACACACACACACACACACATATATAGATATATATATATATATATATATATATATATATATATATATATATATATATATATGTACTGTATAGTTATATATAATATAATATATAATATAGGGGGCACGGTGGCTTAGTGGTTAGCACGTTCGCCTCACACTGCCAGGGTCCGGGTTCGATTCCTGTCTCGGCCATGTGTGTGTGGAGTCATGCCCCCCCCTCCCGTACCTCAGGTGGTTTTTCCCCGGGTTCTCCGGTTTCCCCCGGTCCGAAAAGCATGCATGGTAGGTTGATTTGGCACCTTGGAAAATTGTCCCTAGTATATGAATGTGTGTGTGAATGTGAGTGTGTGTGTGTGTGTGTGCCCTGTGATGGGTTGAGGTTCCACCCGGGGTGTATCCTGCCTTAATGCCCATAGATGCCTGAGATAGGCACAGACTCCCCGTGACCCGAGGGAAGATCGGATATAGCGGTAGAAGATGAATGAAAATATAATATATAGTTATAGTTAATATACAGTATATATGTACTGTATACTACATTATGTACTGTAAAGTGCTACATTATTTCAAAATGACAATATCATACCCCATAATGATCACCATTCTTTAAGACTGCTGTGTAGGCTAGGCCATGTCATGTTATGATAGTCTCCATCGTATATCAGGGACTTCCTGAAATATCCTAATGTCCGTAACCAGATTTATTATTTTTATCAAATTGCCACGAACCCCTAACGCAGTGTGTTTCTGGACGGTCACGTCTCAGCATATTGTATATTGTATCTCCCGGCCAACTGGCTGAGGAACGAGCGCGTCCTGGGAGTAATTAGACTTTGGATTGGATCTTGTCATGGTGAAATGTCTTGTCACCAGGAGCTTATTGTCTTTGCTTGCTTCATGTCTTCGAAATATAATACATACACTTAAACGTCTGCGGTCATTGTACCATCACGCGTGTGACATGAAACAAACCCCATGAAGATGGAGAGGTGGACAGGCAATTCTGAATGTCCAATATCTAGTGTAAAGTGGATCTAAATGTGGATTGGGATGTGGATGTGGTAATTCTGCTTAAAACCCATGATGTGCTGCCTGGGATCATCTGGAAAGCCCTCACATTCACCGCTTGAGACCTTTTTTTGTCTGAACGGACAAACATGGTCAATCAAGGCTGCAAGGCACTATTTCCAGAAGACATGAATGCGGTCTCCAGTATGGTGGACATTTGGATTGAGATGAGTCAGCAGTGTTTCAGCAGAAGCAGTTATAGAAAAATGCTCTCATGAGGAAAGAGTTTGGAAAGGCCAATCCCTTCAGAAGAGGAGGAGTCTCTGAACACGATCCTTCCAGCGCTTCTTCTTCTTCTTCTTCAGGTGCAATCTGCAGCCTGGACTATTTCTGTCCCGCACAAATCTCTCACCTGTTAACACCAGCTGGTTATTTCGCTGTGAAGCGCCAATCGTATATCATTATGAGAACGTCTGGGGTCAGGGAGTGTGGTGGATCAGTATAACCCGAGTGTGCTTTTAGAAAACTGTCCTACCGCCCCTTGTATGGACACTGTCTATTTTGTGATCGCAGCCTTGTGTCCATATCAGACCATCATTAAGTACGGGTATTATCGGAATATAAATACAGTTCTCCTTGTTTTTTGGGAATGCAGTATGCAGACTCATTACACAGACACATGAGCATGGTAGCAGCACACGGCTTAACAGACATCCTATAAATACCCTGCCTGCTTTCTCACCCGGCCCAGTTCCAGAAAGGTCAGAATCAAAACTGCCTTTTCATTGCCTCGTCACAGGGCTATAAATACACACCAGGGGAGCGAGAAGCCACCACACTAGGTGTCCGCCCAGGAAAGGAACTCGCTCAGACTCTCACAAGATCACACGCAAACACACGTAAACCTGCACTCAGTGGAATTATAACAGTTTTGTTTTAATCAAACCTGATCTACATTCATACTTAGGAAAAATGGGTTACCTTTCAGATAACCAGAATTACCACATCCACATCCATAATCAGCATACAGACTGTCTCGGAGGCTCAGAGCGGGGCGAATGTCATTTTATGCGGTCCCCAAGAGCTAAAAAATGTGTATGATTGTCTTAAAATAAAGCTATGCTGCATTAAAGCATGCATTGACCATAAACTACATCTCCCACAATGCATGCAGCTGTATTACCCGCGAAGTGACGGCACCCCGCCACTAGAGTGCAGCGTATCCCACATCAGCGTTTACTGAAGGCGATTTTTCCAACAAGTGCAATTGAGAAATTGATGCGGGTGGAAGTCACTTCCAAAAAAAGATAATATACATGTTTGTGCTTCAAGGAGAAAAAGCTCTATGATTTTTTTGTGTTATGAGGCGACGTCGATCATCAAACACTATACACTGTATTATAGTTACAACTGGCCCTTCAAGGCCCACCGTAATGCTGATGTGGCCCAAAGTGACACTGAGTTTCACACGCCTGAACCAGATTAATAAGAAAATGTATGAAAAGACCTGCGGTTTGAAGCAGTACCAGTCCACCATCGTCCCCACCCGTCCTCCATTATCCCAAAAATGGCAATGAAATACTTAATATTTACAACAACAACAACAATAACAACGAATTTATTGAAATATCAGGTTCTATGTCAATAACCCCAAACAGCATCAAGCTAAAAATAAATAAATAAATAAAAGTGTACTTGTAAAGGGGCACGGCGGTTTAGTGGTTAGCACGTTCGCCTCACACCACCACGGTCCGGGTTCGATTCTGGTCTTTGCATGTTCTCCCCGTGCCTCAGGGGGTTTTTCTCCGGGTTCTCCGGTTTCCTCCCCGTCCAAAAACATGCACGGTAGGTTGATTGGCACCTTGGAAAATTGTCCCTAGTGTATGAATGTGTGTGTGTGTGTGTGTGTGTGTGTGCCCTGCGATGGGTTGGCATTCCATCCAGGGTGTATCCTGCCTTAATGCCCATAGACGCCTGAGATAGGCACAGACTCCCCATGACCCGAGGGAAGATCGGATAAAGCAGTAGAACAGGCCTGGCCAACCCGTAACTCCCGAGCCTCATCTTTAACTAGTTTCATGCGGCTCTTCAGGAGCTTTCACATAGCATGCGTCAATGGGAATGGGATGATGTTCATGTGTACCCATGTGTATGATGTGGCTCTTTGCAGTAACACAGAAAAAAAAAGTGGCTCTTAGCCTCCTAATAGTTGGCCACCCCTGCAGTAGAAGATGAATGAATGAATGAATGAATGAAGTGTACTTGTGTTATAATTTACATTTATGACATTTTGCATATGTCCTTATCCAGATAAACATACATTCATCTCATTTGTACAACTGAGTATGAGGGAGCTCAGAGTTCAAATCCCACCGCTGCCACTAGTGGGCGCTTGAGTAAGGCTCTCAACCCTCAGTTGCTCAGTCGTAAGTCGCTCTTGATAAGGGTATCTACCAAATGCTGTAAATGGAAATGAGTAGCTATGAGGTTAAGGGCCTTGCTCGGGGGCCCAGAAGTGGCAACTCTGTGTAGCGGGGATGTGAATTCATATCCTTCATGTCCTTCCATCATCTAATGAAGCCTTAACCACCGAGAATTGACTTGTATTAATGTCTGAATTGTTTATTTGTAGTTGCTTTTGAGTGTTTGAGACTTTTATTTGTAAAAGAGAAAATAATAAGTGAAGATTAATGAAGAACAAACACACACAAAAATAAAATGTTGTTATGTCTTTATTCCTACACTTTGAGAAGCACCATGATAATGTAACATGTGAAATGAACATACAACCAACATGTGACACGCTAATCTAATCCTCTTTTCTTTTTGACACATGATACTTACGTCAGTGTGCAAATTCACTCATTCCCTTTTCCCATATCGTGCACTCTATAGGGATTAGTGAACGAGTGAGCAGATGCTTTGTCCCAGAAATATTCAATTGACGTTAGGTCAGGACTCAGGTCATCTCCTAATAGATCATGCTAACACTTGGAATGAAAATTGTACATGTAATTTGGTTGGAACCATAATATATTCTTGACTAATCAGGTGTCCATATAGTTTCGACCATATCATGTATTAACTAGTAACCAGCTTGCATAGACCATGTTCCGTAGATACCGGTCAGTCAGTGTTTATTTGGTTTTTTTTCACAGGTGGGACGCGTGGACAAGAATTATCCCCTGGTAGTGGGACACTCGGGACCCGTCCTGGACATCGACTGGTGTCCCCACAACGACAACATTTTGGCAAGCGGCTCTGAAGATACCACCGCCATGGTAAAATCTTCATCTGTCCTTCATCTACATACTCACATATTCCCTATAAATCGCATGCCTACGTTACTAATCTGTCGCAAATTCATCCTGTTATTATTTTCCTGTATTAAAGATACTTTTAATTGAAAATAATGGCACTTTATGTCATATTTATGCATCCATGATGATTATGTGTCGGTACTTTATCAGGTTCGTTTCTTGTACCGAGCAGCATATTACATATCAGTACAAAGGAATGTCGGGTCCGTCATGCTGTAATACGCTACAAACATGCGTGCCGGGCAAGTCTGGAGCTCGAAAACTCATGCAGCTGTCATATAGAGAGGGTGTGTTCACACTTCAAGAATACTGTCACGGCATTTCTGGAATATCAGGGAAGATGTTAACATTATTGGGGCACGGTGGTTTAGTGGTTAGCACTTTCGCCTCACACCGCCAGGGTCCGGGTTCGATTCCCGTCTTGGCCATGTGTGTGTGGAGTTTGCATGTTCTCCCCGTGCCTCAGGGGGTTTTTCTCCGGGTTCTCCGGTTTCCTCCCCGGTCCAAAAACATGCACGGTAGGTTGATTGGCACCTTGGGAAAATCTCCCTAGTGTATGAATGTGTGTGTGATTGTGTGTGTGTGTGTGTCCTGCGATGGGTTGGCATTCTGTCCAGGGTGTATCCTACATTAATGCCCATAGACGCCTGGATAGTCACAGACTCCCCGTGACCCGAGGGAAGATCGGATAAAGCGGTAGAAGATGAATGAATGTTAACATTATAGAATAAATGTACAGGTCTGTAATCTTAATACTTGTAATACTACATTGCGATACATTGATATTTATGATATTTGGCAGATGCCTTATTAACACAGAACATCTTATAATGATGTCATTTATACAGTTGAGATTTAAGGGCCCAGCTTGGTAGTGCTGGGATTTGAACTCAAAACCTTGTGATTTGAACATCTTAACCACTGCGATAGCCCTTTCTTATATTTACTGCCTTGTGTCATTAAAAGCACAAAAATAATTTCAGGAGGGAAAGTATTGCATATAAATTAATAATAAAACTGATCGGGTATTTCTTGTGTAAATAGACAGAAAGAAAAACGTTGCTTTACCGTATATTTATCATATGTACTGTACTTGCAAGTAGCAATATTGGCAGGCTTTAATATATAAGAAAAATATTTATTTAATATTTATTTAAAAATATTTAATGGCAAATTTTATCAGGAACACTTGTATATTTATGGTATTTTGTGTATTATTTACACCCTTGATATTACCCAGCTGTCTCAAGGTTTCCTCCGCATTTCATCTAAGGCGGTTTTTCCTTGCCAAAGTTGTCCGTGGGATAAATACACATGAATTATTTCTACTCATATTTAAAATTCTTACATTCTGTAAAAGCTTGCTTTGAGACAATGCCCATTGTGAAAAGCTCTGTAGAAAAAAATGAACTTACTTTGCACCACAGTGAACATTTTTCTTTATGTATTCAAGCATAGGGTCAGCCGTGATATTGCACCCCTGGAGCCTCTAACCCTTGCCCAGGGGCCCCAAGAGTGGGAGCTTGACAATACCAAGACAAGAACCTCTGATCTTCCACTCAATAATATAGAGTTTATAGATTCTAGAGCAGGGGTGTCCGAACTTTTTGTAAAGAGGGCCGGATTTGGTGAGGTGAAAATTAAAAATTAAATGCAAATTAACAAATTAAATTTTTTTTTTATTGCAAATAGCAGACTTTTTATTTCTTTACACGTAACACAAAGAAATCTAAACAAGTGTTTACTAAAATGACTTTGTCTTTCATATATTAAGGCCATATAAACTAAAAAAAACTTTCAGGAAGATTAATCATATCTATTTTCATTTGAAACATTATATATTATTCACTATTAAATGGCAAACTGTAAACCTCTAAATCCAAATCCTATGAATAGGAAAACAACACTAACATTGATCTTATTCTGAAGTACAAAATGAGGGCAGATAAAAGTAAAATGTTATTTTATTTTGCCTTAATTGATGAATACAGTGGGATGTTATAGATTTGCATCCTTCTTCTCTGACCGTTTACGCGAGAGTGCAGCTACAGGTCTTCCTGATGAAATTTAAAATAGATACTGTTGGTTAACAGTGCTGGTGGGCCGCATATTATTGATTTTATGACGGAGACTGCGGGCCGGGGGAAATTTGAACACGGGCCGCATTTGGCCCCCGGGGCCGGACTTTGGACATGCCTGTTCTAGAGGCTTAATCACTGAACTCCCACCTCTTCAAAAAGCCTTTGAAAGTCAAAGCCTCCAGAAGAACTACAGGAGAGGGGATGTGTAAAAAAAACCATATTCTCCCACCAATATTCTTTAAAAACAGTATACCTAGTACAAGTGATGCACAATATACCCGTACTGGAAAGGGATCTCGATACCATGCTTTTAAAAGCAATATTTTATTATTACCGCCAAGTAAGAAATGACGGCTGTATTTCCAAGTATTGGACTCTAGGGGGCAGTGTGCACATTGTGTGCGTTCTTTCCTCTCCGATGCACTTTCATGGCGATGAAACTGAATTAAAAATGACAATTTACGTTCCACCATTCAATTTCTGTTATTTGTATTGATTTATTTATTTTTGCCATAGTATTGATTTGGTATTGGTATCGCAATACTTTATCTAGGTATCGAATCAAAGTATTTTGGGGTCGTGGCAACACTACCTATTGCCGAGGTTTGAATGTGTCTTTTGCACACATTACAGCACGACTTGTATATCTAGAAAACATTTTCACAGAATTTTAAAAGCAGCCCTGCGTTCATAAAAAGCTTCGTAGTCTTATTACAAGCAGCACTCTCATGTAACACATGGTTATTTTCAGCTAAGCCTAGATCACATACTTATCTCATAATTAGCCCTACCCTGACCTTGATTATTTTGTGCTTCACTCTTTCTCTGATCTCATGATCTGGCCAAGAGGTCGAATTATGATAAGATGAGGTCTGCACAGCTTTATAGACTGTGTTTTTTTTCCATGTGCTCCTAATTAAATAGAAGGTAGCCTGTATACTGACTCATAGGGATGGTATACTGATTCAGCGATTCACATCAGTGCATCTGCATAAAAGGTAAAGATATGATGCATTGATTTGATTATAAAAAGTGTGCATCAGGTACAAGTTGGTGTTTGTATCGCAATCTTTTTAATATATTTGCATTGGTAAAACAGAACAGGAAAGAACAGTTTAGTATAGTTTAGTAGTACAGGAAAGTATAGTTTTTTTTTGCCCTACAAAGGCATGGATGTGAAAGGGCCATGCGTTAGAAGTCAGAAGGCATTTTAGTAAATTGATGATCTGATGTTTGTCTCAGCCAATTATATACGCCATGTTGAATTGCATCTCATCATTTTTTCCCCATTGTATTTAGAGCTGGGCGGTTGATTGTCATTAGGGATTAATTTGAGTTTATGCTGAAAATAAGAATATTTACGATTTTACCTTGGTTTGACTCAGCTAGCTTCCGTAGTTCTCTCGCCTCCCTCCCGGCATTACACTTGAGAAATACGAAAAATACAACATGGTGGCGCTCTGACGAATCCGAAGAGCTCGTTTCCAAGAGGGGGCGGGGTTTCATCAGTCGTATGGAAACGGTTCGGCTTTGCAACTTGTTCGACAAACCAAAGACCCGCTGTGAAATGTATCTAAAGTTTGTGGTGACTAAAGGAAGCAGCACGACTCATTTATTCCAGCACCTCAAACACAAACATGTTGTTGAATGGGGAGGTGTGTGTGGATAAACAAACCCCAAAACAAGCACTACAAACAGGTACAAATAGCACACACATTTTCCCCACTGTATCCTAAATCGAATTTGTCTAAAAAAAAAAGCAGAGGGTCAATTTATATGAATCGAATCGAATTGTGGAAGGGGGACGGTGGCTTAGTGGATCGCAAGTAGCAATATTGGCAGGCTTTAATATATAAGAAAAATATTTAACCCCAAAACAAAATTTTATTAGGAACACTTGTATATTTATGGTATTTTGTGTATTATTTACACCCTTGATATTACCCAGCTGTCTCAAGGTTTCCTCCGCATTTCATCTAAGGCGGTTTTTCCTTGCCAAAGTTGTCCGTGGGATAAATACACATGAATTATTTCTACTCATATTTAAAATTCTTACATTCTGTAAAAGCTGCTTTGAGACAATGCCCATTGTGAAAAGCTCTGTAGAAAAAAATGAACTTACTTTGCACCACAGTGAACATTTTTCTTTATGTATTCAAGCATAGGGTCAGCCGTGATATTGCACCCCTGGAGCCTCTAACCCTTGCCCAGGGGCCCCAAGAGTGGGAGCTTGACAATACCAAGACAAGAACCTCTGATCTTCCACTCAATAATATAGAGTTTATAGATTCTAGAGCAGGGGTGTCCGAACTTTTTGTAAAGAGGGCCGGATTTGGTGAGGTGAAAATTAAAAATTAAATGCAAATTAACAAATTAAATTTTTTTTTTATTGCAAATAGCAGACTTTTTATTTCTTCACTCATAAAACAAAGAAATCTAAACAAGTGTTTACTAAAATGACTTTGTCTTTCATATATTAAGGCCATATAAACTAAAAAAAACTTTCAGGAAGATTAATCATATCTATTTTCATTTGAAACATTATATATTATTCACTATTAAATGGCAAACTGTAAAAACCTCTAAATCCAAATCCTGTCAACAGGAAAACAAACACTAACATTGATCTTATTCTGAAGTACAAAATGAGGGCAGATAAAAGTAAAATGTTATTTTATTTTGCCTTAATTGATGAATACAGTGGGATGTTATAGATTTGCATCCTTCTTCTCTGACCGTTACGCGAGAGTGCAGCTACAGGTCTCCTGATGAAATTTAAAATAGATACTGTTGGTTAACAGTGCTGGTGGGCCGCATATTATTGATTTTATGACGGAGACTGCGGGCCGGGGGAAATTTGAACACGGGCCGCATTCGGCCCCCGGGCCGGACTTTGGACATGCCTGTTCTAGAGGCTTAATCACTGAACTCCCACCTCTTCAAAAAGCCTTTGAAAGTCAAAGCCTCCAGAAGAACTACAGGAGAGGGGATGTGTAAAAAAAACCATATTCTCCCACCAATATTCTTTAAAAACAGTATACCTAGTACAAGTGATGCACAATATACCCGTACTGGAAAGGGATCTCGATACCATGCTTTTAAAAGCAATATTTTATTATTACCGCCAAGTAAGAAATGACGGCTGTATTTCCAAGTATTGGACTCTAGGGGGCAGTGTGCACATTGTGTGCGTTCTTTCCTCTCCGATGCACTTTCATGGCGATGAAACTGAATTAAAAATGACAATTTACGTTCCACCATTCAATTTCTGTTATTTGTATTGATTTATTTATTTTTGCCATAGTATTGATTTGGTATTGGTATCGCAATACTTTATCTAGGTATCGAATCAAAGTATTTTGGGGTCGTGGCAACACTACCTATTGCCGAGGTTTGAATGTGTCTTTTGCACACATTACAGCACGACTTGTATATCTAGAAAACATTTTCACAGAATTTTAAAAGCAGCCCTGCGTTCATAAAAAGCTTCGTAGTCTTATTACAAGCAGCACTCTCATGTAACACATGGTTATTTTCAGCTAAGCCTAGATCACATACTTATCTCATAATTAGCCCTACCCTGACCTTGATTATTTTGTGCTTCACTCTTTCTCTGATCTCATGATCTGGCCAAGAGGTCGAATTATGATAAGATGAGGTCTGCACAGCTTTATAGACTGTGTTTTTTTTCCATGTGCTCCTAATTAAATAGAAGGTAGCCTGTATACTGACTCATAGGGATGGTATACTGATTCAGCGATTCACATCAGTGCATCTGCATAAAAGGTAAAGATATGATGCATTGATTTGATTATAAAAAGTGTGCATCAGGTACAAGTTGGTGTTTGTATCGCAATCTTTTTAATATATTTGCATTGGTAAAACAGAACAGGAAAGAACAGTTTAGTATAGTTTAGTAGTACAGGAAAGTATAGTTTTTTTTTGCCCTACAAAGGCATGGATGTGAAAGGGCCATGCGTTAGAAGTCAGAAGGCATTTTAGTAAATTGATGATCTGATGTTTGTCTCAGCCAATTATATACGCCATGTTGAATTGCATCTCATCATTTTTTCCCCATTGTATTTAGAGCTGGGCGGTTGATTGTCATTAGGGATTAATTTGAGTTTATGCTGAAAATAAGAATATTTACGATTTTACCTTGGTTTGACTCAGCTAGCTTCCGTAGTTCTCTCGCCTCCCTCCCGGCATTACACTTGAGAAATACGAAAAATACAACATGGTGGCGCTCTGACCAATCCGAAGAGCATCGTTTCCAAGAGGGGGCGGGGTTTCATCAGTCGTATGGAAACGGTTCGGCTTTGCAACTTGTTCGACAAACCAAAGACCCGCTGTGAAATGTATCTAAAGTTTGTGGTGACTAAAGGAAGCAGCACGACTCATTTATTCCAGCACCTCAAACACAAACATGTTGTTGAATGGGGAGGTGTGTGTGGATAAACAAACCCCAAAACAAGCACTACAAACAGGTACAAATAGCACACACATTTTCCCCACTGTATCCTAAATCGAATTTGTCTAAAAAAAAAAGCAGAGGGTCAATTTATATGAATCGAATCGAATTGTGGAAGGGGGACGGTGGCTTAGTGGATCGCACGTTCGCCTCACACCGCCAGGGTCCGGGTTCGATTCCCGTCTCGGCCATGTGTGTGTGGAGTTTGCATGTTCTCCCCGTGCCTCAGGGGTTTTTTTCTCTGGGTTCTCCAGTTTCCCCCCGGTCCAAAAACATGCACGGTAGGTTGATTGGCACCTTGGAAAATTGTCCCTAGTGTATGAATGTGTGTGTGTGTGTGTGTGTGCCCTGCAATGGGTTGGCATTCCATCCAGGGTGTATCCTGCCTTAATGCCCATAGATGCCTGAGATAGGCACAGGCTCTCCGTGACCCGAGGGAAGATCGGATTTTAAAAGCGGTGGAAGATGAAGATGAATGAATGAATGAATGAATCGAATTGTGTTGAATCGAATTGTGTTGAATCGAACGAATCACACTGCATCGTAAGGCAGTGAATCGTATCACATCCCATCATATGTATCTTTAATGTATTGTATCCCTGGCTACGCATCGATAGCCTCAGCTATCAGGATGCACACAGCTAATATATATAACTGCTCTGACACAGGTATGGCAGATCCCGGACCACACTCCAACGCGTCCCATCAGCGATCCCATTGTGGTTCTGGAGGGCCACTCCAAGCGCGTGGGCATCGTCAGCTGGCACCCCACTGCCCGCAACGTCCTTCTCACTGCAGGTGTGCACTCTCAACTCGCTATGCTCAGCTCTCACCTGCTGATGGCAGCGTTCTGATCCGCGTTGTTCATTATGTGACAGGCAGTGACAATCTGATCATCATCTGGAATGTGGGCACCGGCGAGCCTTTGATCTCGATGGACGACCACCCAGACCTCATCTACAACGTCAGCTGGAATTACAACGGAAGCCTGTTTTGCACAACTTGCAAAGACCGCCGCGTTCGCGTTTGTGACCCTCGCAAGAGAGAGGTGGTGGCTGTGAGTATAAAGGAAACAAGAAAGCAAATGAAAAAGAACATTGTAAACAAACAAACAAACAAAAAAATAGACTAAACACTAAAGGGAAGATAGAAACTCAAGGAACTCGTGAACATGCAGTTTGTAATGTGCAGTGTTGAAAAGGTTACTTTGGAAATGTAATAGATTACAGATTATAAATGACCCTATTACATTTGATTGCATTTTGATTACTTTCATTTGTCCACTAGGTGGCGCTTTAAGTTAACAAAGATCATAATCATTATAGGGAAGTATAACAAAGAGATATAAGTAAAAAAAAAGATCTTCAGCTCAGTCTCTTTGTCTCACAGGTTACCCAGAAAAGCAATGAATAGACATATCTCTGTTTGTGCTGCAGGAGAGACTGGCACCACATGAAGGCATCAGACCCATGAGAGCCATCTTCACCAAAGAGGGTAACATCTTCACTACAGGATTTACCAGAATGAGTCAGAGAGAGCTCGGTCTCTGGGACCCGGTAAGTAGACACTTGTTTTTCTCCGTAATCATATACACACAGTGAAAAGTTTCATGGATGGAATAGAAAATGAAAAAGATGTACAGATAATATATAGGTGTGTATCAGTGGATTAGTGCCAAAGGTAATGGCATTTTAAAATGGTTTATTCCAGACACCAGTTTATATGGAAAACAACCGGAACATAATTCTTAAAGGAGACATGTACCATATTTAACAATTAAAATAACCATTAAAGAATTAACATTGAATTGGACAGGAAATTATATTAAAAGAATAATATCAATTTGTAATAAACATTGAATACATACATTTATTAAAGGCGAGATTTTGAGTGACATTTATATATTCATGACTAATATATATTATAATATTATATATTATATAGATATTATATATTGACTTAGTACTAAAAATATGAAAAATATTAATTTATTTAATTTGTATTAATTTAATTGAACATTTACAGTTAACTCACAGCAATCACATGATTAATCGCAAATAAATATTTTAATCTATTGACAGCCGTAGTTTCCATTGACCCAAATTTCATTCATTCATTCATTCATCTTCTACCGCTATATCCGATCTTCCCTCGGGTCACGGGGAGCCTTTGTCTATCTCAGGCGTCTATGGGCATTAAGGCAGGATACACCCTGGATGGAATGCCAACCCATCGCAGGGCACACACACACACACTTACACTCACATTCACACACTAGGGACAATTTTCCAAGGTGCCAATCAACCTACCGTGCATGTTTTTGGGCCGGGGGAAAACCGGAGAACCCGGAGAAAAACCCCCTGAGACACGGGGAGAACATGCAAACTCCACACACATGGCCGAGACGGGAATCGAACCCGGACCCTGGATGTTTGAGGCGAATGTGCTAACCACTAAGCCACCGTGCCCTGACCCAAATTTCCATTTTTTAAATTATTTTTTGATGCATTTTTTATGCATTTAATTTTCAGCTTCATTGTGTTCCCTTCCCACCCGTCAACTGGCAATCACTTATTCTGTACCTGTTAACGAAGGCAAACATGCCAGGAAAATATTAAATTCAAGAGCTTTGTCTACAAAATGATCATTTCAGAACCTGGGTGTTAATCTGGCAGTGTCTGTTCCGGACAACATCTGCCTGTTTACCCTTCGCTATTGGACATGGAAATTAAGCTTTTTAATCAGTAAAAGTCAGGGAACTCTGTTCAATTCCAATAGTAAGAAAATAAAGCATTGATTGCGCTGTAATAGCAAGTAAACATACAACATTTCTTGGATTAATGCATTAAGTGATTCTTTTTTATTTCTTACCCCCAGACGAACTTTGAGGAACCCATTGCACTTTTGGAGCTGGACACAAGTAACGGGGTCTTATTGCCATTTTACGACCCCGACACCAGCCTGGTGTATCTGTGTGGTAAGGTATGTGCTGAATGTAACCCCGTCGTGAACCCCATTTTCGATCCCACAAGTGTACAGTATAAGACAGTATTTGACTTGTGTCTACCTGTAGGGGGATAGCAGCATTCGTTATTTCGAGATCACAGACGAGCCACCCTATGTGCACTACCTCAGCACATACAGTAGTAAGGAGCCACAGCGGGGCATGGGTTTCATGCCCAAGAGAGGAGTTGATGTTAGCAAGTGTGAGATTGCCAGGTGAGCATGTACACATAGAATTGTTATGCTGGTCTGGGGTTTGGCAAGTCTTTTATAGGAATACCTGTACATCTGTTATTAGGGATGCGTCGATTTTTTTAGACATTGAAAATGGAAACATTTGGCTGAAAATACACTGAATATATTGCACCTGTAATAAATAAAATGTATTGCACAGAACTTAGTGCAAATAACTGCCCAAGGTATTACAATATGCATGTGGCATATATATGACTGTATGTATATTTTCTATATCAGGGGTCACCAACATGGACACCAGGTCGCCTACAAGGACCGCATGAGTCGCCCTTAGCCCTGTTCTAAAAATTGCACATCTCATCAGTGAGATGCATCCAAAGTGTAAAATTTTGTTATGTTCATTCATTCATTCATCCATCTTCTACCGCATTATTCGATCTTCCCTCGGGTCACGGGGGAGTCTGTGCCTATCTCAGGTGTCTATGGGCATTAAGGCAGGATACACCCTGGATGGAATGCCAACCCATCAAAGGACACACACACACACATACACTAGGGACAATTTTCCAAGGTGCCAATCAACCTACCGTGCATGTTTTTGGACCGGGGAGGAAACCGGAGAACCCGGAGAAAAAAACCCTGAGGCACGGGGAGAACATGCACAAACTCCACACACACATGGCCGAGACGGGAATCGAACCTGGACCCTGGAGGTGTGAGGCGAACGTGCTAACCACTAAACCACCGTGCCCCATATTTTGTTATGTTATTAATTGTGAGAAATCATTGATGTGATCAGTTATTGATAGAATATTGATGTAATGTGATTATCATTCTCATCAACCTTTCATAGAATGTTTTTTGTTTTCTGCACCACTCATCAATTCCGGTGAGACTGTGGCGTGTACAAAGCTCATCAGTTTCTGAAAGACTGTTACAAGCATTCCCCAGTCAGAGAGATCACGCTTTTCTTTGTTCTCCAAAGTCTGTGCGATGCACTGTTGCCTCCTGAATGGTGTCCTGTGAGGCTTTATAACTCGGTTATCTGATGGTGTGTGTGTTCAGATTATACAAGCTTCATGAGAGGAAGTGTGAGCCCATCATGATGACAGTCCCTAGAAAGGTAAATGAATCCAAATAAAAACAGAATGCAATGTTTTCAAATGTCAAAAATCTATATTTTGGAACACAGATTACATATAAAATGATTAAAGGAAAAAAGATGGCTACAAGATGTCGCAAAATAATCTGGACAGGGCAAGAAAAATTTGGAAAAAGTAAGCGCCTATGGAATGGGATGCTTGTACATTTTGAAAGACTCGACCAGACTGAAGGGTTTTTGACATTTTCTGTATAGAAGGATTGACTCGTGAAATGAAAAACACAACAAAGGACACCCAGAACTGCTGACTAGCAAGAATCCTCTATTAGACACATCTTGGAGAACACGTCTCTCCCAAAACTTCAGCAGCTGGAAGTATACAAACAACTAACATGGCCCTGTGCCGACCATTTTGAGATGTGTTTCAGCCATTCCAGTTTATATATAGTCTCGCTTTAAACATTTAATATAGGTTGCATTAAGTTTTTATGTGCATTTTACACATTGTCCCAAACAGTGTAATCATTTAAACAATACATATTTAAGGTATTTTACATGTTCTAGAAAAGTCCTAATGATTCTTCTTTCCTCCTCGCCAGTCAGATCTATTCCAGGACGACCTCTATCCAGACACAGCAGGTCCGGACCCTGCACTGGAGCCCGAAGAGTGGCTGGAGGGCCGGGATGATGACCCCATCCTAGTCTCCCTGAGGGATGGCTACATTCCCCCAAAGAGCAGAGAGCTGAAGGTGGCTAAGAAGAACGTTCTGGACTCCAGGCCCGCCCCCCGCAGGAGCATGTCAGCCGTCGATGGAAGCAGCTTGCCGGTGAGTACACTGTTCGACCTCTCTCACATGTTCCATTCCCTTCATCACCACTTCTCCCTGTTACTCCATCCAAATTCAGTTTCTTTCTGAGCTTTGTACCCTGTACCCTGCTTTCCATTTCTTTGTTTCCTGCTTTCTAAACCTTTTTTTCTCATTCTGTTCTTGTCCCTCCTCCCCAACCTCATATTCTTTTTCTTCTCTTTCTTTCTTCCATCGACTGTCACTCCATACCCCCGCCCCCCCTTTTTTTCCCCTACTCTTGTTCCTTTCCTTGATAGCCTCAGTTGTTGGAAAAGCTAATAGAGGAGATTCAAAGTCTGAAGGCTGCAGTTCTCTCTCAAGAAAAGCGAATCTGTGATTTAGAGAATAAGCTCTCCAAGTACACCAACGGCACAGTCTGAGTCATGCAGTAAAGCACAATTTGCCCCATTTGCCCTCTAACCACCCCAAACCCTTTCAATATGCACAGACATATTCCGCGTTACCACAACATTTACCCAAGTGCATTCACGACTAAACGCTTATCGAGGCTATGAGCAATAGATAACCAGGCGCTTTTACTAACGCCTCATGTAGATTATAAACGGATGATTGTCGCACAACCTGGCAACTTAATGCCAACTTGAATAAAGATTATATACACTTACTGGCCATGTTTATATGAACACCTGCACACATTCATGCAACTATACAATCAGCTAATCATAATAATAATGGTGTGGGTTGGAAAAACATCACCTGACCATGTGCCGGTCGGAACCTAATATATATACTTTTTGACCTTCTCAGATACTCTATATGAACTCTATAGAAGTTTAGTACCTTTAGATTTTTTTGTGTACGCATTTTTGGAATGTGGAGCCAAAAGGGTGAGCACTAGTGTATATATATATATATATATATATATATATATATATATGCGGTAGCAAGGTGGTTAGCACGTTCGCCTCACACCACCAGGGTCCGGGTTCAATTCCCGTCTCGGCCATGTGTGTGTAGAGTTTGCATGTTCTCCTCGTGCCTCAGGGGGTTTTTTTCTCCGGGTTCTCCCGGTTTCCTCCCCCGGTCCAAAAACATGCACGGTAGGTTGATTGGCACCTTGGAAAATTGTCCCTAGTGTTTGAATGTGTGTGTATGTGTGAGTGTGTGTGTGTGTGTGTGTGTGTGTCCTGCGATGGGTTGGCATTCCATCCAGGGTGTATCCTGCCTTAATGCCCATAGACGCCTGAGATAGGCACAGACTCCCTGTAACCCGAGGGAAGATAAAGGGATGCAGAGGGGTCGGATAAAGCGGTAGAAAGCGAGGTTGTTAGAATAGAATGAATATATATGTGTGTGTATATATATATATATATATATATATATATATATATATATATATATATATGGCAGGAAAGGTCAGGTAATTATGTTGTGTTCCTCAGACCTTTCTCAATAGCGCAATCTTTTCACCTATAGAGCAGCTACTATATGTACTATCTGTTTTTAAAATTGTGTAAACCCTAGAGACTGTATTATGATCCGTAAACCCACAAGGTCAGCCGTTTCTGAAAAACTGGTACCAAAAATCAATCTGTGGTCAAATCCACTGGCTATTTACTGCAGCATGATTGGATCATTTATAGAATATTGCATGAATGAGCAGGTGTACATAAATATAGCTGGCTGGTGAGTCTATATTCATGCCAGATATAAGCAGATAATCGTCTAATTCAGCCTGGCACGGAACCTGTAAGAGCCACTGTAGGAAAACTACATTATATGCATTAGCTTTAATCCCATTGGTTGAAAGCTCTCGTGTGTTAGGAGAGAGTTTGCTAATTTGGATTTGGAAAAAAATAAACAAAAGGAAAAGTTAGAGTGTTAAAAGTGATTAATTCTTGATTATAATTTTTATATATCCCTCTTTGTCATCATCATTCACTAAGTATCATTAATACTACACCAGAACAAAATCTCCCACACTGTATTATATCACCCTCTTTCCTACCTGATCCATTCATATCACTCATATCACGTCTCAACCCGGTGTCTCCCCCATGAGGTTTTCTCACCGTGGCTCCTACAGTGATGTGCTCCAAAAATTGGCCCTTCCTTTTTTTTCAGTGCACCCCCCACATGCCCCCCCCCCACCCTCCACACACACATACACACACTTCTTCATATCTGACCAACATGAAAGATCTCATGTGGCTCTCGCAATGTAAATATTCTTTTTGAGAAGAAAACTAGCAATACTAAAACCAAAGAACATAAAAAGCTGATTTTTGTGTGTTCTATAATGGATTTGTGAGATTGATGGTTATCAATAAAAACATCTTTTTGTAAAAAAAAGAGAAAAAAAAAAGAAAGGATTTCGTCTGGTTGTTCTTACACACACACACACACACACACACACACACACAGACAGGACACATGACCTTTGGATGTGCTTTTTGAACACCACCTTTCACATTTAGTCTCCATACACATCTCCTCTATTCTGGGAAGATGTTCCAATAGGTTTTATAATGTGCTTGTGGAGATTTGTGCTTATTCAGCCACAAGGGTGTAGTACAGTCAGGCACTGATGTAGGTTACGGATGGAGTCAGGATGTGGTAAGTCACTTTTGGAAGGTCATGGTTTCAAGTCCTAAAACCACTGCTTGACCCTCAATTGCTCAGCTGTATAAATACGATAAATGTAAGTCACTCTGGATAAACAAGGAGGCCCCGGTGGTGCGAGGAGGCCCCGGTGGTGCGAGGAGGCCCCAGTGTTACGAGGAGGCCCCGGTGATGAGAGGAGGCACCGGTGTTACGAGGTGGCCCGGTCGTACGAGGAGGCCCCGGTGGTGCGAGGAGGCCCCAGTGGTACGAGGAGGTCCCGGTGGTGCGAGGAGGCCCCGGTGGTGCGAGGAGGCCCCAGTGGTGTGAGGAGGCCCGGTGGTGCGAGGAGGCCCCGGTGATACGAAGAGGCCCGGTGGTGAGAGGAGGCCCCGGTGATACGAGGAGGCCTGGTGGTACGAGAAGGCCCGGTGGTTCATTCAGCGCACTCAACAGGTTCAACAGGTTTGAGAACAGAACTAGAAAGTAGATGGAGATCTTCCACTCCAACTTCAAGAGTTGGCCTTGTTTACCGGGGGGGGGGGCTATAGCAGCTGTTAATTTAATGTGTCAATGTTGAGAATATATTTAAAAAAAAAATGATATGACCTTCACGCTTTTATTTTTTTCTCTCTTTACCAGTTTATTGAATGTTGTGCATCACACACTGTTGTTTCTCTGTTCAAAATGTAAAAGTCGACCTGAACATGAGATAGATAAGGTTAATGGTTTATATTTATTTATATTATAGGGAGGTTGTGGCTCGGTGGTTAAGGTGTTGGCCTACGGACCGGAAGATCACAGGTTCAAAACCCCACCACCACCACCGAACTGCCACTAGTGGGCCCTTGAGCAAGGCCCTTGACCCTCAATTGCTCAATTGTAAGTCGCTCTGGATAAGGACGTCTGCCAAATGCCACAAATGTAAATGTAAATGTATTCGTACAGCAATGTAGATTGTCTCAAAGACAATACAGAGAAACGTAACATGGCCTTTACGTAAGATAATAATTGTAAATTTGTCTGTAATAAGCCAGTAGTAGAAAAAAACCTCCCTGAGCTGGTAAGGAAAAGATACCAGACTCAAAAAGGAACCTGATCCTCATATGGGCGGCACCAAAAATCCATTTATTACAGTTCCATCATTGTTGAGGTGTCATTAAATGCATAACTGTTCATGTGTACTCCTGAAACATAATAGTGGATATTAATTACAGTCCGAATCCATCCTTAAAGAGTTATTAAGCAATTTCCTCAACCTTTAGGGCAGTTCATGAGGAGCCGTCCTTAGCTGCACATTCCAACCATAAAATGGGTGATAAATGCAATGTCGGTTTTATCATTAATAGTGTTGGGGAGTAACTAGTTGCATGTAATGGCATTACGTAACTTAATTACAACATTAATGTAACATTAATTCGTTTCAGTTACAGCGTAAATGACAGTTACGTATGAAAATGTTAAAGATTACAAATAAGGTTGCATCTAAACAATTTCACGTAAAGGCAGTGCTTTAGACGCCGGCATGATTTTCCTTATAATGTTAACTTAAAGCGCCACCTAGTGGACAAATGAAAGTAATCCAAAAGTAATCAGTTACTTTACCTTTATAAAGTTACAACTTTTGAATAGGGGTCATTCGTAACCTGTAATCTATTACATTTCCAAACTAACCTTCCCAACACTGGTCATGACATCATGTTTTCACAAGTCCACAGTACTGTCCCGATACATAAATAAACAGACACGGTCCAAAGGTTATACAGATGCGGTATCCTTCAGGTTTTTTGCCTCGCTGAATGTATCAGTCGCGTCTTTCGGCTGTTTCGTTTCATTTCATTTCCTTCGTCTATCCTGTTTGATGAGCGAACAAGATGAAGAAGTGAGAACATTCCTTTTCCCGACAGACGACTCCATGGACTTGAAAGTTGTGCTACTGGACCAAATCATGTGGGACTTCTTCCTCTGCCTGCTGCTGTCCACGCTCCTGTTCACGGCCGCTATGCTTTATCGATCCAAGTGGATTTGGCCTGTTTTAGAGGAAGGAACGAGGCGGCTATCTCTCCGTATGTGGATCGTAATCTGCGCCATACTGAAGCTTCCGCATCCCGGTTATTTTGGCAAGTCAAAAATCGAGCTGATCTACAAACCGACAGCTCTGGCAAACTACATCTTACAGAACTGTGGAACTTTAGCTTGTGCTCCTGTGGCTCGGTGGCCCAATGCAGACCCTCATTTACAAATCTTCTTCACTTTCATACGGCCCGTTGACGAAGAGGCGTTAAGTCGCTGCGGAATAACCTTCACCAGGGATCACTTACTAATCAAAGATGGAGGAATCGTAGCCCTCGACTGGGCTGTGAGGCTAAAAGACCAGAAGACGGAATACTGTCAGGGTGAAAGAGCTCCGGCCTCTCCGCCCGTGATCATTCTGATTCCTAACGCTTTGGGAAAGATCACACACAATTTGCTGAGCTTGTGTCGCTCGGCTCTGCAGCGGGGTTTCTACCCGGTGATATTCCATCGCCGCGGTCATGGCGGATGCCCGCTTGCGACTCCACGTTACCAGGAGTTCGGGGATCCGTCTGATCTGGCGCAGGCCGTTTTATACGTTCAGAGCCGACATCCGTCTTCCGATCTGTTCGCCGTCAGTGAAGGTTCTGGCTCTGGCTTGCTGTTGTCTTATCTCGGGGAGTGTGGCTCGTCCTCCTACCTTCTGGCAGCTGCTTGTATTTCACCCGTGTTTGATGGACAGATGTTCTTCGAGACGCCTTTGCCAAAACTGTATCACGAAGCGGCACTGCTTTACCGCAAGCAACAACTCAGCAGGTAATTTACACTCTCGATTCTGCAAGATTAGATATTTAGTTTCACTCAGGTGCCCTGGAGTATTTATCGAGATTTTTTTTTTATCTAAATTGTTGCAAAACAACATTGGATTTCATTCATTCATTCATTCATTCATCTTCTACCGCTTTATCCGATATTTCCTCGGGTCATTGGGAGTCTGTGTCTATCTCAGGCGTCTATGGATATTAAGGCAGGATACACCCTGGATGGAATACCAACCCATCGCAGGACACACACACACATTCACACATACATTCATACACTAGGGACAATTTTCCAAGTTGCCAATCAATCTCCGGAGGAAACCGGAGAACCCGGAGAAAAATCCACCTGAGGCACGGGGAGAACATGCAAACTCCTCACACACATGGCCAAGACGAGAATCGAACCCGGACCTTGGTGGTGTGAGGCCACTTTCTCAAAATTATATAATTAATCTCTCTTATGTCAATGAAAATCCCATCGCGATCACGTGTCGTTTTATTGTTGTTCACAACAAAAGATCGCTAAGATCGGTTGGGGTTCGAGTCCCACCTCTGCCATGTGTGTGGCGTTTGCATGTTCTCCCTGTGCCTCCAAAAACATGCACGGTAGGAAAATTGTCCCTAGTGTGTGAATGTGAGTGTATGTTCTCCCTGCATGAGTCGGCACTCCGTACAGGGTGTGTCCTGCCTTGATGCCCGAAGACGCCTGAGATAGGCGTAGGTTCCCCGTGACCCGAGAGAGAAGTTGGAGAAGATGAATGAATTAATGAACGAAAGACCAAAATCAGAGATAAGTGCAAATGCAGATTATATTAAGTGTAAAATTCATTCATTCATTCATCTTCTACCTCTATATCCGATCTTCCCTCGGGTCACGGGGAGTCTGTGTCTATCTCAGGTGTCTATGGGCATTAAGGCAGGATACACCTTGGATGGAATGCCAACCCATCTCAGGACACACACACACACACATTCACACACACATTCATACACTAGGGACAATTTTCCAAGGTGCCAATCAACCTACCGTGCATGTTTTTGGACCGGGGGAGGAAACCGGAGAACCCGGAGAAAAAACCCCCTGAGGCACGGGGAGAACATGCACAAACTCCACACACACATGACCGAGACGGGAATCGAACCCGGACCCTGGCGGTGTGAGGCGAACGTGCTAACCACTAAAACCACTATAGTTCCCCCAAGTGTAAAATTATGCCTTAAATGTCAAGATATGATCTACTCTGTTCCTATACGCAGGTATTCAACAGCTTTAAGTTCAGTAATGGATGTGGAGAAAATCTTCAGCTGTCGTTCTCTTCAAGACATGGAGAAGTTGATGTTCTGTTCGGACAGGACGAGATTCCCAGGTCAGAAGGAAACACTGGAACGAGACCTGAACTTTAGCTCCATGCAGACGGACTGGGCAAGATACTGGGAACGTAACGAACCCCTGAGAGATGCCGATGAAGTCGCCGTGCCGCTGCTTTGCTTGTGCAGCGCCGACGATCCTTTACTACCTCCAAGCTCCAGGTTACCCGTGTCCATCTTTCAGAACAGCCCGTATTTCTTTCTGGCCCTGACATCACAGGGAAGCCATTGTGCTTTCTTGCAGCCTGGAAGCAGTGCATTCTGGAGCCATGAAGCAGTGCTGGAGTATTTCCAGGTCGTCACAGAGTTCTTTAAAGCCGAGGAAAGGAAATGCTTCATGGGCGGATTTGTTAGATGGGAAACTGCCTACGGGATAAGGCAGAAAACAAGTTCCATGCCCCACAGGAGGATGAGATCGACCATGCTGAGGAGAGAAAGGCCTGTCCTGCCTTCACAAACACAACCTTCAGGTCATTCACCATTGGTGACTTTCGAAGAGCAAGAAACGTTCATTTGGAGCAGATCATACACTCGATGATGTGGTGGATGAAATATACAAACCGTGTAGTCGAGTTACAATAGAGATAAAATAACATTCCAGGCGATTCATTTAAACTATCAAGCAAAAATCAAGCAAAAGTATTTGCCCTCAGGTATTCAAAGGCACAGTTAATCACTGATTTTTCACAGATTCATTCATTCATTCATTCATTCATTCATCTTCTACCGCTTTATCCGATCGTCACTCGGGTCACGGGGAGTCTGTGCCTATCTCAGGCGTCTATGGGCATTAAGGCAGGATACACCCTGGATGGAATGCCAACCCATCTCAGGACACACACACACACACACATTCATACACTAGGGACAATTTTCCAAGGTGCCAATCAACCTACCGTGCATGTTCTTGGACCGGGGGAGGAAACCGGAGAACCCGGAGAAAAACCCTCCTGAGGCACGGGGGAGAACATGCACAAACTCCACACACACATGGCCGAGACGGGAATCGAACCCAGATCCTGGCGGTGTGTGCTCTCTAAATGTTCTGTACGATGTTGTTTATGTCGAAATGTATTTTGGTGATTTGGTGAAGTTCACTGATTAATGGCTTGCTGCGTGCTTGACCCATTTTTAATCCGCTCTTAAATAAAGGACCGAGTGATTTCACAAAATGTAGTTCGAGTAAAAAAGTAAATATTTGAAGTGAAAGTTGTCCCCGAAATGAAAATACTTCAGTAAAGCACAAAAGAATACAAAAAAGCTCGTTAAGTACAATAACGACTTACATTTACTTCTTTACTCTCCACTAAACTGTAGAAACGATGGAAAAGGACAAAGAAAAGGTGTTGATCTGAACCGCGGGAAAAGAGAAGATATAAGCGATAATTAGAAATGTAAAAATGCAATTTTATTAAACACAGTTTATTTCCATCAACAGCAAAATTCATCAGTTCCTACATCATGTGTTTATAAGCAGATTTCAGATCAGGAAATATTTGCAATAATCGATCAAACCCACAAACATGCTGTCGTTACATCATCCATTACACCAGGGTTCCTCAAACACCGGGACCGTTCTGCACAGGGAGGGGGGAAATATCACTTAACAAGTTTATTTCCATTTTATACCTCATCCGTGTTTATAATTAATATTTATATAATTATATAATAATAATTATTTTTAAATGATCTGCCGATTCCAATTTACTTGCACTTGTTTCAGTCTGAATTGTAGTTCTGAATTATTAAACGCTCCTATAAGATTATGTATCATATTGAGCTGCATTTTCATTTCACAAATGTAATAAATAAAATAATAAATGTATATGTTTCGAATGAATTAAATCTTACTTTCTATAAACCGGCTTTGAGATAAATGTGAAAAGAGCTACAGAAATAAACTTCTATTACTTATTGTCCCTAAACACCGCCCCCTTGCGGTCAGTGGAAAAAAATGCATTGCTTGAAAGTTAACGGGAACGATGTATCAGAGCATTCGTTCATTCATTCATTCATCTTCTACCGCTTTATCCGATCTTCCCTCGGGTCACGGGGAGCCTGTGCCTATCTCAGGCGTCTATGGGCATTAAGGCAGGATACACCCTGGATGGACCCATCGCAGGACACACACACACACACACACACACACACACACACGGGACAATTTTCCAATATGCCAATCAACCTACCGTGCATGTTTTTGGACCGGGTGGGGGAAAACCGGAGAACCCGGAGAAAAACCCCCTGAGGCACGGGGAGAACATGCACAAACTCCACACAGAAACACGTGGCCGAGACGGGAATCGAACCCGGACCCTGGCGGTGTGAGGCGAACGTACTAACCGCTAAACCACCATGCCCCTCCATAATTATACCATTCAGAGTTTATTTATTTCTACCATTCAGAACTTATTAATAAACGCATTTATAAACTTGTAATCATGGTGTGAGAATTCTTTATGTCAGCCTTATTTGCAAAACATTAATTTTAAACAATTTTAAAAACATGTATTACTTATATTTATATTAACATTTAAACCAATATATATATATATGATAAGTTATTAAACCTGTTTTAAATGTTTAAACACCAATTAGAACTTTAAATTAGCATTGATCTATAGCTAATAATAATAATAATAATCTGCCAATAAAATAAATAATGTAACGCTAGAAATGTTTGTCAGAAATCACCATCACAAAAAAGCACATCCGACAGACCCCAGTGTATATTAAAATTACTTTATTACAGATGATTTTTGATTTTAATCCAGTAGCCCTCTGCCAACAAAAGGAGTAATTACAAACTAAACATTACATTTTGTCCCCGGTACAGTTTTCAGAATTTGTCTGGTTTACATTGTATTTGGAGTTTTATTTTGTTCTGAATAGCCATACACTTTGTCGTTCTAATCTTTATGACAATCTATACATTTTAATACAGGTTATTTTTATATATTTATATTTATATA
>JACRUU010000024.1:4153312-4173312 GCA_030449085.1 Kryptopterus vitreolus
ATCGCCGGCACTCGAGCTCAAGGTACTGCCGCTGCCGGCGGAGCAGGTTGGCTTCCTCCTCGGCTTGGAAGTGCTGGATGTTCTCCTTCTGTTTGGACAACCATTCTTGCTTTTCCTTTTTGGGAGTGGACTGGTTCTCGTTCAGCTCCTGCACATATAAAGGACACGGACTGTGTTCGATTCTGGCATTCAAGTAAATTGGAATAATTGGAATCTGCATCATGTGTATCTTTATTGTACATCCCTAGTGTGTGTGAAATATTCGTTCAAACCTCTTTCAGTTGCTCCTTGCGTAGTTTATACTCTCGTTTCTGGGATTCGAGAAAGCTGCTCAACTCTTTCTTTTGCTGCACCTGGATGTGCTGCTGGAACTTCTTCTCATCATTGGTAAAAGATTTGGCCTTTAAAACACACACATTAAAAATATAAATTTCTGGTCAATTTTATATATATAGATATATATATTATATATATATATATATATATATATATATATATATATATATATGTATGAAGGTGCAGCGTTTTCCAGTGCCGATGCACGCTTACATCCTTCTCCATGGATGCTTGGTGTTTCTTCACCAGTTTCTCGATCTCGGCTGCAAAGCTATTCCGCTGGGTCTCCAGCTCCTTGTCCAGCTTCAGCCTGTGCTCGTCCATTTCGGCTTTGAGTTTGTTCTCCAACGCCATCAGGTGCTTCTGATGCTGCCGTCTCATGCGCTTGTATCCGGACATCTGCTCTCTCAGCTCCGAGTCCTGCTCGTGTTCTTGCATCTGCCTCGTCACCTAGAGGGCAAAGACCTTGGGAGTTACATCCCTGCACAAATACAGACTTCATGTTACCACGGTTCGACTTTTTTTTTTTAGGTTGATAGAGATACAAAGAGATAAAAATATTTCATGCGGCACGCAAATGTAGCAGTGTAAGCTCCTCCCTCTACTTGCCAACCTGTGTTCCTCTACGCACCCTCTGCCATATACATTAATACTGAATCATTCATACAGTACAGTACTGTAAATCCTATTTAAATTAAGTAGTTTAATTTTACAGTAGTACAGTAATTTTACCCCAGATATTGCAAGGGTTACCTTCCAAAACTATATATATTGGAGTATATATATATATATATATATATATTGGAGTATGTGTATATATATATATATATAATATATATATATATATATATTATATATATTATATATATATATATATATATATATATATGCTATATATATTGGAGGAGTAAAAATCAGCAGGCAAAATCCACCTTACGTCAGATTATAAACATAGTACAGTACATGTACAATAATTCACCCAAATAATGTATAAAAACATTTAAAGAACATTAATAACAGTAAACCTAGTAAACACTAGGGTGAATGAGTTTTCTATTGCGCAACAACGTTTTTCTATTGGCCAAATATAGAACTGTCGCTTGCTGATTGGCTGAGATTACTCAGAGAAATCTCTGCACGGGATGGTTCTTTCATTATGTTTATATGTAACTGTATTTAAACACTTTATTTATTGCTTAATATGAATAATATACTCATATGTTTTAAAAATGTTTATACAATTTGTTAGGAAAACATTGGGCCTCTTGATATATTGATAATATTGATAAATGTTGATGTTATTTATCGCATGTGATAAATTTTGGGGCTGTAATGTACAAAATGCGATATGAACTACTTTTAAAAAAAATTACCGTATACTAGCCCATCACCATTTTTAAAGAATCCTGGGTAGGCAAGGTCATGTCTCGGCTACGATGGGGCCACTGGAACGCCACCGGAGTGCTTTCATTTGTTATTATTGTCCTTGTAATGAACGACTCTGAGATTTCAGTCCCTCATTTCACGATCATTAAACAAAGTGGTCTATTGAAAGGACACAAAGGTTGGCAGTGACTCACCAGTGAGGCCGTGCGGATGGTGGCAAAGTGCTCGCGGTTGCGATGATATTTCCGCGGGGGCGGCTGCGCTGGAGCCGCTTGGGCACCGGATGGATGACCGCGTGCCTCTGGGGCATCTCGGTAAACCTCTTCTTCCTCTTCCTGTCGCCAATGACAAAAGATTTCTTTAATACTATATGCACTTTATCACACAAGAATTTTCACCGTTATCCATAGCTGAAAGTGCGACGAATCGAACGTACAGGTTTGAGGTGTATGACCGAGCTGTTGGACATGACCGTGTGGTCGCCTTCCAACAGGTCCAGTTCACTCTTATCATCCGCGGCATCCGGGAGGCTGTTGACGGAGCTGCTTTGAGAGCTGGCACTGATGGACATGCTGGGAATGGACTGGTTACTTCCGACGCTATTCACTGTGCCGGTACGTCCAGCCCCATGCTCAGGCTCCTACACACACAAATAACACACTCAAATCCCAAAATCTAAGGAGCATTTCATGACATCACAGAGGATAAATTATTTTTAAAGCTTGTCCGAATTGACCTCATCTCCTTCTGGAACTTCAGCAGCTGGCCCGTTGTGGGCCTCCTGAAAGAGGATCTTCTTCATCTTGCGGTACTGCAGGTTGTCCAGTTCTCGGACTGCATCCTTGGTCCGCATGATCAGGTCAATCAGGACAGTGTCAGGTCTCTCGCGCTGAACAAATGCATGCTGTGGGCAAAGCAGGTAGGTTATGAATGTTATTCTCCTGTTATTCAGTGACCACGCCCAAGAAAGCTGATCTGAGCATCAATATTGTATCTAAAAAAAACAAACAAAAAAAAGATTCTACATCATTTATATTTGCAGCATTTGGACACCCTTATTCAGAGCGACTTAAGGAATTAAGGGTCAAGGGCCTTGCTCAAGGGCCCACTAGTGGCAGCTTGATGGTGGTGGGTTTTGAACCTTTGATCTTCCGGTCCAGAGTTCATCACCTTAACCACTGGGCTACCACCACCCCAAGTCAAAGGTGACCAAAATACCATATTAGCATTTACTATGGTACGGTAAGTTTGTTTTTCTACCATAACAGTGCTACTAGTGATCACCTGGAGCAGGTCGTCTGATTGTGGTCTGTCTTGGGGGATTTTCTGAAGACAAGAGTCGACAAAATTTCTGAAGTAATCCGTCCTATAACACAACATAAGAAATATAAGTACATCCAATGGGCACCATGAACGGATCGCTATTCCAAGAACTACCAGAGTTCACTGGACACTCACCATTCGCTCGACTGCAGTGTTGGGCTCTCATTCTGCGCGATATGATATAAGGCACTCATTGCATTCATATTGAATAGAGGCGGCTTCCTCTCCGCTGCAAGACACAAAGATGAGACCAATAAGGATTTCACTCCAAACTCTGTACCATATTGTAACTTGTACAAATCATTCATCATACCTAGTTCTATACAGGTGATCCCAAGTGACCAGACATCTATTTTTCCATCATACTGCCCTTCATCCATAGCCAGAATCACTTCTGGGGCCATCCTGGGAGGAGAACAAGGTGGAGAAGATATTAGAAAATTCAAATTGTAATGTGTTAATCATATATCCGAAGCATCTGTTCTCACCAATATGGCGTCCCAACAAAAGAATTGGCCGGAGAAGCGATGGAGGCAGAACCGAAGTCCGCCAGCTTAACCTGGCCAGGTTCAGTCAGCAGGATGTTCCCAGCTTTGATATCCCTGAGCAAAGCGAGAGAAGAATATGAGAGTTAATATTAAATGGGAGGTTATACAACATCCTGGAAGCAGACAAAGCTTTGTGTGTGTGCAGTAATACAATGCCTTTATACAAGTCTATAGGGCTAGGCAATATGTCAATATCAATAATATCGCAGCAAAACTGAAAGTGTTTTAACACATTAGCAAAATCGGATGCAAACATATCGAGAGATATCGGAAGTCAGTACATTGACATTTACACAAACTGCTAAAGGATCTGATTTGTGAGTAAGCAAACAACATATTACCATATGTATTTATAGTGCTATCAAATTTGTGAATGTAAGAATTTTTTTAGAGGGTTGTTACATTCCAGAAAGAAAAAAAAAAGGTTTCCTGATCATAATACAAGACTCTATTACCAGGACAATTCCAGGAGACTCCAGACTGATGTCAATGCCTATATGATTGTCTGGAATAGAGCATGTCTATTAAATTAATTTTTTTGGAACAAGACTGTGTATCCTATGAGATGCCAGTGATGGTGCATTTTACATGAAGCATTTTGACTCTCGGCCTTTCATGCAATCAAATGGGAAAAACACAACAACCACCAAATAAATAAATAAACAAACACACACACACACACATGAAAAACTAAATAAACTGCACCTGTTTTGGGTGAATGTATTTGAATTACTTTAGCTCATCAGTCCAAGTATTTCATGTCTTCCTTGTTACATGTCCTCAATGTTAATAATGTCACATTATCCCCAATACTCACTTACCTGTGAATCATGGTATGAGAGTGAAGGTAGGCAAGCCCCTGCAAAGCACCATGAGTAATAGCTGCAATCTCGATTTCCTGAAGAGGCTTTTTGTGAACTGTAAGGAACAAATGGAGAAGAATTATATGAAAAGTGAATTGTGCATATTTATTACTGACTACTGGAGTAGTATGACAAAACAATTATATTTACAGTAGATACTTATTATGTGGAAAACTAAAAAAAAAAAAAAAAAAAAGAAAAAAAAAAAAAAATCCTCCTTATAAAAAAAAAAAAAAAAAAAAAAAAAAACAAACAGGATCTGGCTGGAACCATTTGGACAGTTTTGGTTCTGCAGTTTGAAGGGTTTATCCTATAAAATTAGGATTTCTTTTTGCCAAGATCAGCACAAGAAATACCTGCATCAACCCTTACAAGTTTCTGTCGTTCCTTCCTGGATTTTATATATAAATACTGCATCCACAGCTGCTGTTTTCAGGTTCCTTTAACATTTGTGCAATTATTATTTTTTTTTATTTATTTATTTATTTGTGAGCGAGAAGCAACAAAGCACCAGTATTTGCAGACATCTGTATTGCTCTACTCGTGTTCTACTCGAGTTGTGTTTGTCAAAAGGGACCTTTACATGACCCAGGAATCATTTTCAAATATCTCAAACAAAAGGTCTTGAGACACACTTCTCCTGCAAAACTATTGGGGCACCGACTTTTCCAGCCACCCTGAACTGTTGGCACAATGTTGGAATAATTGTGTAGGATGGATTCAAGTGCACTCAAGTGCAGTTGCATGTAATTTTCCCTTTACATGAACCCAAACCTGTCACGGAATGACACGTACATTTACATTTACAGCATTTGCCAGACGCCCTTATCCAGAGCGACTTACACAACTGAGCAATTGAGGGTTAAGGGCCTTGCTCAAGGGCCCACTAGGTTGGCAGGTTGGAGGTGGTGGGGTTGAACCCGTGATCTTCTGGTCCAGAGTAACCACTCGGCTACCACCTCCCTACATAAACCCCAGCCACCTAAAGATCCATGCTTTAAATAGGTTAGAGAGGAAGATCTCCTGCTATAGATCTGACTTGCACTCCAGGACTCACCTCACCTCACCTACATCAGTTCCTGACTTAAATCTATAGGAGCAAAAATCCCCACAAGTACATTCCATAATCTAGCGCAACATCTTCCCAAAAGAGAGGAGTTTATTATAACAGCAATTGACTAAATGTGGACTTAATTATAGTCAATAATAAATAGTTCATAGCGAAGAAATTGTTACAACTGAATTTCTCGTATATATTTTCCGCTCAGGTTTAGCAGCTTACCTTCAAGGAGGTCGGAAGCTGAACCCAAACAGTACTCCATTACAAGCTGAGGAGGAGATGGAGAAGGAACATATTCACAGATGAACAAGAGCGAATTTATGCTACAGGAAGAGAAATGGATGAAAACAAAGAGTGCTTACCCATGCTGTATGTTCGCGTAGGTAGCATCCTTTATACTCTATGCTGTTGGGGTGCTGTATTCGCTGCAGGAATTTTACTTCTTTAATGATGTCCTGCCATTTCTGTGATGGAGGGGGAAAAAAAATAACCAGTAGTTTTAAACAGTTTGATTTCATTATAATACACACTTCGGCTTATCCGAGCACAGCTGCAATGGAAGTCGTTCACCAAATCTAGATCTTTCCTCGATAGCTCGGTTGTATCGTGCTTGTCGATTACTGATTAATCAACTTTTTAAAATGGATACTGGATAAAAATAAATCAAACATCAACACTCCATGTAAAATTGTACTTAAATCTATTGTAAAAAAATACATGATCATTCTAAATGAATAAATATGAATATATTAATTATATACACTTTACATAAACAGCATGTGGCATCAGTGATTCGCCACTAGGGGCCACTCTCGTGCTGAATAGTGCAACCCGGAAAAACTATTGATATGGATTTTTGCTGTCAGCCGATAGTTCTAGTAACAACTATAGGTGTCTATTATTCTAAAGGATGAAATAAATAAATAAATATTCACACGAGTTGAACTCTAGTATTCAGTATACAAATAACAAAATACTAAATTCTAAATGTGCATAAATACTGCTGTTTGTTTCGTTTGAAACAATAGTTTGAATATTTTCAGGCACACCACACAGACACAGAAAAATCAGACAAAAAAAATCTCCAATTCACCTCATTGGACTGTTTTCCACTGTAGGACATCTTCTTAATGGCCACCACCTCTGCGGTTCGCACATCACGTGCCTGCAGCCAGACACACACACACACAAAACAATTATCATCACTTTAAAGTCTTTTCCTTTCACAAATGTTGTTTGAGCTTCTTCACAGGCACTTTTGTGCCTGTGAGAGAATCAAAAGACAGGGGAGATTAACATGTGCCATCCCAACCTGGAAATATATGAAGGGACACCGTTTTGCTGTTTTGACTCCTAGTAACGCGTTCTGATAAAGATCCCCTGATGATGCGGCCTAGTTGAACGTTCTTCGTTTCTCATGGGGAATCCAATATTTTTGCTCTTAACAGCTCATAAACACAGTGAAAATGTGGTAAGAAGTGATCGGGAATGGGGGGGGGATAAAATAATGCACTTACGAAATACACAGCCCCGAAGCTGCCATGTCCGATCTCGCGCAGGTCAGTGAAGAGCTTCTCAGGGTCTTCCTTAAAGAACAGCTCTGCGATCTCGGGGTCCTTGAGGTTCCCTGCCCTGCTGGTGGAGGGCATGCTGCGCTCGCGGGGGACTATCTGGCCGTGCGACTGCGACGCACAAGCCCCCGATGATGACTCATCTGCCAGAGAGTGGCAGCGTGTGCATAGGGACCTGTGGCAAACACACGGCCTAGTAAAAATCATTGGTTTGGCTTAAGCAAATGTTTTTCCTCAGGAATACAATTAGGACACAAGATTCTAAAAATCCAAAACAACAACATACATAAACAACACTCGCATTAAAACTCCCCTCTGATATCTACTCGATATCTAATCGATATCTACATTACATGTGTATACATGCGATATCTAATCGATATCTACACTACATGTGAAAGGGGAGTCCTTGTCACTGTAATTCAGATGAATGTCACCTCAGACCTTCTCACCTCACCTACTTCACTTCCTGACTTTATTAACACCATCATGGCAGAATCTCCACAAGTACACACCCCAAAACCAAGGTCCCAGGACCAGAGCTGGGAGATTAATCGTTATTATCCATTAATTTGATAATGTTGGTTTGGCACAGCTAGCTTCCGCCTCCCGTCCCACATTACACTTGCGGAATGCGAAATACAACATGGCGGGGCGCGCTCTGACGAACCCGAAGAGCTCATTTCCAAGAGGGGGCGTGGTTTCATCAGTCGTATGGAAACGCTTCGGTTTTGCAACTTCAGACGTTCAACAAGCCAAAGCCCCTCTGTAACTTTTATCTAAAGTTTGTGGCAAATAAAGGAAGAGGCACAACTCATTTATTCCAGCACCTCGAACAGAACCACGCTGTTGAACCCCACGTTGCAGAACCATGTTGTTCAACCCCAGCACGTCAGTTTGTCAGGAAAGCAGAACCTGAAGTCACTGCGTTGATGATTCCACTCACTCTAGAACTAGTGTACATTTTTGTTTTCATCTATTTATATCGAGTGTATATTTGGCCGGGCTGGAATGCCAAAAATCTGGAAAAAAAAATGAAAAAAATGTACAGCGCCGCATCACATGTCTCATTTGCTTACGGCCGGTGCGCTTGGGAATATTCTGGCGTTATCTAAAAAATGACAGAAATGTTGTAAATACGTGTGATTTAATGTACTGGAAAGGTGACACGTTTTTTTTTTCTCCCTTCTGGTACGATTATTCGTGCCTGATCAACAACATGAGAAAACTTTACATAACATTGGCTGAAATGCGGAAAACAAAGAGAATGCATTATAAATGAACACTCCTGGTACATGTCATTTATTTCAACCCTACATGCATCACAGCATGTATACAAAAGAATAACTGGAATAGCAGATCAGTTTACTTTCAAAGCTTTCACGAACCTCGTCCAGGCAGTCAAAGCTTTATGATACATAAAACATACCAAACTCTCGAATGAATAAAGCACGAGAAAGTCAATAACAGGTTACGTGAATTGGAAAGACGTCAGTCTGCAGCAGAGGGTTCCGGTTAATCGCTGCGCATTCTTCTACAACCCGAGGAGGCATGTCAGTCATCTGTGGTATTCGTTCCGATCGTACCTGGACCATTTGTACAATTTCAGACAAATGCTCTGCATTGACCCATCTTTTAATCTGACCTCGCGGGTCTGTTTGGACACATTACAGCCTTCGGAAAAGACAGAAGGAAAAATTTAAACGATAGCAACACACACAAAAAAAAGCTATAGCATTTTTCCTGCTATCGTGAATCAGACTGGACGCATTCCATGACCTTGAAAGCTCCATCATTGATAATCTGATCACAAATTCCTTGGAATTTTTTACATCAATTCTTTAGGCAGCGATCCGGAAACGGTAACATTCTTGTAACATTCTAATTCGCAGCCGATGCCGTGTGCCGTGAGTCTTGCGTCAAACAAGACATAAAGTGTACTAAAGAAGCTCAGAGCACCAGACGGCCAATCAGGAGATAGAGAAAGAGAGATTAGGACACTCATTCTTAGATGCGATTTGATCCTGGATTTCCTAATCAGAGTCAGAATGATGTCACACTGAACGACCAGGATAGCCAATAGCAATCGAGACGCTAACAGAAGCTTGGTGAGCTTCTAAATACTACGGGGGGGGGGGGGGGGGGGGGGGCGGGGGGGGGGGGGGGGAACACAGGGGGAACAGGGAAACGGTGATGATGCAACGAATCCCTCGAGGTGTTTTGAGCAGCTCATGTGCTTCAAGACCAGAAGAACATCACTGGGGAAACAACGAGAGGCCAGGAAGACCTTCAATGAGCTCAAGCCCCAGAAATGCCCAAACTATTTGGAAACTCATTCGGAACAATTCACAGCTCACGTCTGCACCAAACCTAATAACTAGAATTTGGAAGCAAGCTCATGGGTGAAAAAGACAAAGTCCATGGGTGTTTAAACAAGCCACCAAATCCATGGCTAACTGGTACGGAGTTTGATGGACACGCCAGCCAGCGAATCAGTGTGGAGAGCGTCTACACCAAACAAAGAAAAAAAGGCAACGATGTTCATAGGGAAAAGAAGAGTGTAGGGTGTATTTGCTGATGAGGCCAATTAGAAAAGTGTATACACTATGGCTTCCCTGATTAAAAAAAGCTCTGTCTGAATGGGATTAAATTATAATTTGTGGATGTTCGGTACTGTAAAAATGGTTTAACATACAGATCTGTGGAACGGCGAGAGAACGGCGAAATTCTTCCCTCGCACATCCAAACAAAGCTAGTAAGCAAGGGTCAAAGCGCAGAGTCAGCCATGATAAACCACACCCATAGAACAGAGGGTTAAAGGCCTTGCTTAAGGGCCCAGAAAAGTGCAGGTCACTGACAAGCGTTCTGGACAGGAAGTCCGAATTTTCTGAATTTGGTGTAAGCTGGTATTTTTGAACAGGTTTTCCAGAGGTAAAAGGAAATGGACATTTTTTTTTCAGAGACTGCTGTGAAAAATGCTACAGGATATGATGTCACATCACACCATACAGCTTACATATATTCAGTGTAAAGCATGCGGCTTCTTGATAAATGATCTGATATTTACTTTAAAACAGGATTGGGTAAAATATTGATGTGCAACGAGTCAGCTCGGTTTGGAATTCAGCCAAACGTTGATTTCTTCGCGCCGAGGCTCTGGTGATGGTATTTGGTACACAAAATATGATTTTTCGAACCACAAACGCAAATACAATGCTTATTAAAGTTACACAAAATTAATGGAAGCCTTATTATTCTATTTTTGTATTCCTGACAACGACACTGACCGCCCCTTTAATTGAACACCCATCAAAAAAATAAATAAAAACAAGCCAACATGCATCAATACAGAGAGTGTCCCTTTAAATGGCACGTCTCTGGTCTGGATAATCTGCACTAATGCTTAGAAGTGCTCATTTGCAGAATATAAAAATGTCATGTCTCTTTTAAGAGATATGTATTTGAGGTTTATGACTAATAGTGAATAACAGTGAGGAATTTTTTGTAAAAAAATAAAAAAATAAATAATAATTCGGAGATGATGATGATACTCATGAGGATAAGGGCTGCAGAGTCGTGTTATTTTTGTTTTCAAGACCGACCCTCGCTTCATTCTCCTCGTAAGTCATATCGTGTTCTACAGCTTCACAGCGTAGGAACCTGCACGCTTCCTTTCTTCCCTACAGGAAACCGCAAACCCACGACGGGCTCCAAAGTGACACAAGGAGGAACGTCTGGGTGCCAGAAAACTAAGTAGGCTGTGTGTGTGTGCATACACTAACCCAATGCAAGTTAACACGCATCCACAAGGTTCTCTAAACAATTAGAATAATCCCTGGTTAATTAGTAAAGTCCTTGAGGTCTTGTGGAAGTACCTGGTATCTAGTGAGAGATTTCTTCATTGGGATTACCATTGAAATCAGTCTGAAATAATTAAACTGACAACAAATAAATTAACCAAACAACAACCTCCAATGTACATCATTTCCAACCCAAAGTTTGGGGCAAATTTCAACAGAAAATGAATCAACCCTCATCAGTTTAATCTGGATAACAACCCGGAGAACCATCACCAATGATCTTGTCAAGCCAAAAGTCATTTTATCCCCACTTTACTTACCTGAGTTAAACATAACCATAACTAACTCCCCAGTTAACAATCTTACTACAAAGCTACATAGAATTCAATGTTTATTACGGACTCTATGTAAACGAATCAACCTATTACTAGTTTAACCTACTTGACCCTAACTAACTGACTATATTAACCATTACATAATCCTGTTATGTCAGGCCAGGTCAAGCCTAAACATCATTCTGCCCTCACTCCATGTGAACCAATCAACCCCTGACTAGTTTAACCAATTTAACCATGACTAAATAACTAACTATGCTAATCATTGTCACATCAAGCTACTTTGTTGATCTAGTAACCATTTTACCATCGTTAAACGTAACCCCCCCCACACACACACACACACAGTTAACTAACTACCTAGTCATCGGTGTTAATTACAGACGCTGATGATCATCTCTATGTAAACTAATCAACCCCTGACTAGTTTAACCATCACTAACTAACTATGTTAATCACTGTCAGGACAAGCCCAAACATAATTCTGTACCAATTAACCATGAATTTAACCTAGTTATAACTAACTAACCAACAATGTTGATCATTCCAAAACCTCAAGCCATGTCAAGCCCCAAAAATCACTCTGTCCATAAACAATGTGGACTAGTCAAAGCTAGTTTAACCGAGTTATCCACCTATCGAACTACAAACCAGGGTTTCATGTTAAAATCATCACTTATGTCATGTCAAAACGAAAATTACCCTGTATGGTTAAACCTAGTTAACCATAACTAGTGTCCATCATCACCACCACCACCCCCTTACCGCAGTGAGCTCACTCCCTGTCTGCATGCTAGCAATAATGAGCTACCTGTGTTAGTTTTTTTAAATTTCCTTTTATAAAATTAAAGTAAATAAAAATAACGCGTCCTGGGAAAAATCTTACCCGTCCAACAGGCCAGTTTCGACCCAAAATAGGAGTCCAGGGAAAAGAAGCGGTGGCTCGGATGGTTCCTTCCCCTAGCCTCCGACGACGCAGATCTCCGGGGGGGAGCGCAGAGCTAGCAAACAACTGGCCTCCTGGAGCCGCGGACGGACCGGAGCCCAGATTTGTCACTGAACTCCTGGGACGCGGAGGTGAGGTGGGGGGGGCGTTTTTTTTTTTTTTTTTTTTTACTACTCCGTTTCTGCCCCTGCGGAATCCCTCCAAGTCGTTGAAATGACCGGGAGGGGAAAGAAGTGCTGCAAGGGAAGGTGTCTTTCGGATGCGGCTTGTGTTCATAAATGCCAAACAATCCCCGATGTCAACAGCTAGCGTTGAGCGCTAACTCCCCACTCCCAGTCACTTCCAAAAGATGGCGGCTGCTATTTTTTTCTCTCTCTCCCTTTTCACCTCCTCCTCCCCTCGAGTACAATCCGAACACGCTTCTTGCTTCCTGATTGAAACCGGTCAAGCATGACGCCCCTGGACTGACACCAGAACCGGCCCGTGGCTTTGCCTTTGGGGGGGACGGGACAACTTTTACATTGCTGGGAAATAAAGCTCCAAGCAACCAGGCACTGATTTTCTCTCCACTTGTACTGGGTGGGGTTCTGATTCTGACCACCAGGTGGCGTCGAAACGCAAATAAACAACCCCCAAACAATAAATGTTGTGTTATAGGCAAAGGTAAATGTTTATTTGTTTGTTTGTTTGTTTTTTTTTAAGACAGCACAGTGAAATTCTTTCTTCGCAGGGTTGTTAGGAAACTGGGGACAAAGTGTAGGATCACAGCCACCAAACACCCTTGCAGTACCTAGGTTTAAGGGGCCCTTAATATTGCGTCAAGCTCAAGGGTAGCTTGGCGATAATAGAGCTCCGACCACTGAGCAAGCTCTTATTGGTTTGTATTCGTTCAACAAAGTTATATTCATTCTTTAGAGAGGTAAGGGCCTTGCTCAAGGGCCCAAGAGCAGAAATTCGGCAGCTCGGGGAACCCCTGAGCTATCAGAGCCTTTAAACCACTTCCCCTTCAATGTGAGCAACCAAAAGTGTGTGGTGTGTGGTGTGTGTGTGTGTGTAATTACACAAGGCCCTTTCCTTAAGGATTTAAATTTACACTGGTATATGAGAAAAGAGAAGAATCTTTTAACTTGTCAACTGGATATATATATATATATATATATATGTATATATATATAATATATATATATATATATATATATATATATATATATATATATATATATGTATGTATGTATAGATATAGATATTACAGGACATGGAAATTCTTTCTTTACATATTCCAATAATAGGTTTGTCATGATGTACCCCACCAGTGCATTGATTATTCTTGTATATTTATAGGTCTTCTATTGCCTCCATAAATGTTTACATGTCATATTTTCATTCTTCCAGGTCAATATCAAATTCTAATTTTTTATTTGTCACATACACATACATACATATGTACAGCATGCAGTGAAAGGCTTCTTACGACTGTCCAATGTGTAAACATAAATGAAAAAAGAAATTTATAATAAATAAGGATAAGAATTAAAAATGTAAAAAAATATGATGGATGAAGGATGATGTGCGGCAGATGTGTTAGTATTAGAGTTTCGGTGAGTGCAATATGTGCAATATATGTCCTTGCTTTAAAATGACATTGTGCAGGTGTTTGTCCAGTATAAAGTGGCCATTTGTAAAATGTTGTGAATCTTTGTCACATAGGGGATTAAGAGCCTTCCTTAAGGGCCCAAATTATACATATTAACCCTCCTTAAATGTCCTTTCAGTAACCGGGCGCCTTAAACACTTCTTATCACTTTTCTTACACATCACATGACAATACCTGGCAGCCCCAGAGTCCCCAAGAGTGAATTTTCTCTGTACTCTTTTAGAATATTTTTGATGTTGCTTTCCTTAAATCTGGTCTGATGCTCCAGAAAATGAATTAAATGTATAAATGTTTAAAATATAATAGATATAACAATATAATAGAGTAGCCCATTACATTGAAAACAGGCTTTTCTATTTGTCACATTACAGGATAATGAAAATCTTTCTTCAACTATTCCAGAAATAACAATAATAATAATAATATCCTTTATTGGTCACATATACATTACAGCAAAGTGAAATTCTTTTCTTCGCATATCCCAGCTTGATGTTGGTAGCGGGGGTCAGAGCGCAGGTTCAGCCATGATAGCGCCTTAGACCACTGAGCTACCCCCTCCCTAAGAGAAAGGGGAAAGCGCGAACGCAGTACCCCACCATCAGAAATTATACAGTCGAGATTCCCACATTTGGGGAATTCGCAAAGGTCAGTGCAATGGCTGAGCCTCGCTTTGGGCAAACCACCTTCCTCATCATGGTATTGCCCCTGCCAGGTAAGTATGTGACACAGTAAATGACACAGAATACACAGAGCTCCCAGAAAATCCCAGTAAATGACACAGAGCTCCCAGAATAAAGGTGCTTAAAGACCATGTATCAGAAGCAGCTCTGGTTTGAAATGCGAAATGTAGTATTAAAATGAAATATTAATATTAAAGCAGTTGCATTGTTTTCGGTTTGTTTGGCCAAGAAAGGAAGTATCCTTATAAGTGCATTAACAACTCCGAAGGTAATAAACAACCAGTGTAATAATAAGAAAGCTATAAAGGCATTCTAGCCAACCATTAACATGCACTCAAAAAAATGTGCTCAGAGAAACTCGGTGCAGAATGTATAGTGTACTATAGCTTTCTGGGGGTCAGAGACCTTAATGTCACTGACTGCCGTTATATGGTGCATGTCAAAAGTTTATATTCCCAGCCAGATTCAGCGCAAATGTTAGATTCCTATCATTTTAATGACCAAAATCACATCTGTATATTCCGGTGTATATAATGAGGTCATACATCTAATCAACAATGATACCAATAAAGAAATGACTAATGCATTCGTCAGTCTTATCCCAGCCAATGATAAATGACATACATACATCTAATTCTCAAACTATAGTCATCAATTTACAGCCGTAGGAACGGAATTCCGCAGGGCTGGTTAACTTGTTGTGCATTGACCCACTTATTAAAGCTAGTAAATTATCACTGAAGCTGTTTTCTGCAGTCTCATCCTTGTTGACACAACTATTGTGGAGAAGAAAAGAATTTGTCCACATGGAAAATCTGCAGAATTCCAGAGCCTATATTATGGGGAATGTTGAGTACTAGGGGGTCATAATATCCTCGACTGGATCCCAGTTCATTACTATTCCCTGGCCAAGTTATCTCATCTACTCTACCTTTTTGAAATGATTTGGAGGTGGAAGGAAACTGGAAAACCCTGATTAATCCTACATGAGCATCAAGAAAAATGGTCATTTGACCTAATGTGTATCAAGCCACACTCATGGGCCCTTGAGCAAGGCCCTTAATCCAAGAGTTCAACCATTTTAACAGTCCGCTTCAGTCCAACTTACCTGTAACTATATAATTCAGTGTTGCTTTACAGGGTGTTGGTGTACGTTTTGATTTGTAAAGCAATGTCTCTTCTTCTACACAAGACCCAGAGTAGTGATGTCTACACTTAACTCAGACTGCACAAACTGCGTTAAAAGGTTGTCCAGCACGAGTGTCATTCATTCATTCATTCGTCTTCTACCGCTTTATCCGATCTTCCCTCGGGTCAACGGGGAGTCTGTGCCTATCTCAGGCGTCTATGCGCATTAAGGCAGGATACACCCTGGATGGAATGCCAACCCATTGCAAGGTACACACACTCACACTCACACACTAGGGACAATTTTCCAAGGTGCCACTCAACCTACCGTGCATGTTTTTGGACCGGGGGAGGAAACCGGAGAACCCGGAGAAAAACCCCCTGAGGCACGGGGAGAGCATGCAAACTCCACACACACATGGCCGAGACGGGAATCGAACCCTGGCGGTGTGAGGCGAACGTGCTAACCACACAAGTGCCATACTTGTAAGTCTACAGTATCCTGGTGAGATCATCCAGTGAACAAGGGTAAAACGTGTACGACCATAAATTTACAATCCATGGCGTTTGGAAGACACCGCTTCCCAAAGCTTGATTAAGGATCAGTAGCTTTCTAGTCCAGGGATTTTGAAATCACTCATCTATAATTTGTGTAACAAAACGAGAGATGGCTTGATGAACCTGACATTGACCGTTTGCAACCACTTTTTACAGTGTACTTTTCCGGTTATCATTATACGCTTCATGCAGTAACTCTTGGCATTTTCCTTGTAACACAACAAAGTGTAGATAGTAGATCCTAAATGAGCTCCCACGGCTGGGCGTTGCCAAAGGTGAACGACCTTAGAACCAGCACTGAACCTTGATGAGAGGAATGAGTGAAGTGGCCTAATGAGTTACCAAAGTGACAGAGGCCAAATTGTATTTCACCCAGTTATGTGCCCGATTCCATTCATTAAAACTCAAAGCAAAGATATTTTTCTGACAATGTGTTTTCTTTTTTTTTGGAATTTGAGCCGAATCCAGTGTTTATCAAACAATCCGTGACCTATACAGTCCGCTCATATTTGTATAGCTAAGACAAACAGAAAGCATGGTCAAGGAGAATGTTAAAAAAAATAAAACTATCCTTGGCTGTTGATGTTTTCTTTTGAATCCTAGCCTTGGGTTTATTTATTTTTGGTCACAATCACCAAGGAGAACCACCATTTTAATCCACCTGCATAAAGCACATAATGGTACCATTTCCACTCTCCACCATCTCTTACTTTACGACACGAGGCGTTTACTGCTACCAGCTATTTTTTCTGCAAATCAGTTTCCTTTCAAAGTTCATCGCTATAACTACGTCGTGACTCACCGGCCTGGCATATAAAACAAGGCATTAAAGGAAGCCTGTGGTAGGAAAGGTAAAATATTCGTTATAGTTTGAAAAATAGAAACCTGTATATGAATTTTTGGAATAGATTGAGATATTTAGATTCCATTCAGAGCAACCCTGGTCTCTCTCCATCACCTATGTGGAGCTCGTGATCTATTGGCCACCTCCGTGATAAGGAGGAGCCTGTGGAGATTTTATTTGGCCGGCTATCCCAGGAGTCGAGAGCATTTTGTTTCCCTCCAAATCGCACTTCAATTACAACTGAGGTGAGGTTTGAGTAAAACCATTACACTTGAGGGAGCTGTTATTTTTTTTCCACTTTGCTTTTTTTTCTAGACTGTTGTATGAATTTTCCTATTTGTAATGGATGATTTAAACGGAACAGTCGATCCCAGATGTCTAGGCGAGCCACCAATGGCTTTGGATGTTATTTACCGTGAGTGTTGTTTTCATTGACTGTTTGTTTCATTGACTAATACGCTTTTCTACCCAGCCTTTAGCTTTTATTCAGACGTATGAATATTTAATATTAAACCATGCTGTGTGTTGTTACGGTAAACGGAGTCTGTATATAATTTGAACATTCACTAAATATCGTGGTGATAAATCACGCAATTCATACAATACTATGGATTTTTTTATTACAAATATAAAAAAAGCACAAATAGAGCACCTACTCTGAACATTCTTTTTCAATGATTTACTACTAATCTTTTTTTTAATTTGTACAAAGGTGTTGGTTTCATTGCTGCCTATAAAAGCTTCGATATTGTTCCCAGGTTGAAATTGCCCATGCATTAAATGACTAATTCTATTCATGTGCACGAATAAATGATTAACCATTTTCACAGAGCTGGATGTGTTCGGGATTGCTCTTTACTCCATCCTGACTTTCATGGCCTGTGTGTCATTATTGCTGTATCTTGAAGAGTGTGTGTACGTCTACAAACACGTCTCGTCTCCAAAGAAAACCACAATCATATGGGTCAGCGGGGCTGCACCGGTAATAATGTGTTTTTTTTTTTGTTTTGTTTTGTTTTTTTTCTTTTACAACAACCTTATCAAGTTGTGCAATGGTGCGGAATGACACACATCTTCCTGTCACTTCCAGACAATCGCTGTTATGTCGTGTCTTGGAATGTGGATCCCAAGAAGCACAATGATCACAGATATGACCTCTAACTCGTAAGACACTCACGGCGAGGTCGCTGACCCTCGTCAGTTTATATCTAACATCTATTACTATAATACTTTATGATTGGCAGAGGATCTGGTGTCACTAACCTTCCTGTTCTGTGTGTAGATATTTCGCAGTTGTGATCTACAAGTTCCTGATCCTCCTGCTAGAGGAGTGCGGCGGCGACGAGGCGTTTCTGAAACGTTCGGCGAACAAGACGTTCAGGATCAGCACGGGACCCTGTTGCTGTTGCTGCCCCTGCCTCCCCCGAGCGCCCATCACGCGGTAAACTTAACACGTAGACCTAGTTCCTTCCGATTCTTCTGTGTAAAGACACATACTTACATAAATCTCTTATTAACGGTTATAAAGATGTGATTGATTTCGTTTAGGCGCACACTGTTCCTGATGAAGCTGGGATCGTTGCAGTACGCCATAATGAAGACAGCCCTCTCTGTTTTCAGTATCGTTTTATGGACCAATGGAATCTTCGATGTTACAAATGTATGTAAAGTAGTCTTAGTACATACGGACGATAAACACCACATGAAATATGTTTGATTGTCTTGAATAGTTTGTTTGTGTTTTTTTTCTTCCAACCACGAAACATTTATCAATGTTAGATTAGAGTCGATTGACCTTTTTTGCTATTGCACGTATGGTACAAGGCAACAAAATACAGATGAGCATATTTGAATTAGGGTTGGGAATCGAAAATCCTTAAGATTAAGAATCGGATACTTATTATTAAATTGACACTAAATTGTCTTAATATCAAATTTACATCAAGTAACCAGGCAACCTGCCAGGACCTTCCGCCTATCCGATCTGCCAGGACCTTATGTGGTAATCTAAACATCAATTGATAAGATGGACCGTGGGAATCGCTTAAAAGTGTGGCTACAATTATTATTGTAATTATTGTAATAAACTAATATGACTAAGCATCTGGTTTGGAATCGAAATTGGGTATGGATAAGAATCGAAATGAAATGAAAAAAGATGGTCAAATGTTATCTAGAAGAGAGAAAGATGGTGCAAATAACAGTATTAGGTAGCAATATTGTTCTGTTTAATGTGTAAGAGTCTAAATATGAGAATATCATATAACACGACAGACAACATTGTGCCAAAGCATGTTAAGAGGTTATTGCACGGCGACACATCAGTCGCCTTTCCCAGTGAGCAGCGATATCCAGTATCTAGAAGCTTACAAAGCCCTGATTTCATTTCGATGTTAGAAAGAAATTTTATGGTTGTCAAACAAGTCAATCTGGCGTATTATTAAAAAAAAAAAAACCTGAACGTTGCTGTTAAGATATTTACTTATACAATTACAGAAAAGCATCTCAATATGCACAGAAAAGTTATTTGAACGAATGTCACTAAAGGTTTTGTTTTCCATACTATTCTTTCTTATCTCTAAAGATTGTTATGTGTAAATTCTTAGTCATTCTAGTCTGTTTGAGCATTAAATAAAACATTATACAATACGATAAAATGATATGTATATCGCCACACACCGCCAGGGTCCGGGTTCGATTCCCGTCTCGGCCATGTGTGTGTGGAGTTTGCATGTTCGCCCTGTGCCTCAGGGCTCTCCAGTTTCCTCCCGGTCCAAAAAACATGCACGGTAGGTTGATTGGCACCTTGGAAAATTGTTCCTAGTGTATGAATGTGTGTGTAAATTTGTGTGTGTGTGTGTGTGTGTGTGTGTCCTGCGATGGGTTGGCATTCTATCCAGGGTGTATCCTGCCTTAATGCCCATAGACGCCTGAGATAGGCACAGACTCCCCGTGACCCGAGGGAAGA
>JACRUU010000024.1:4178312-4180812 GCA_030449085.1 Kryptopterus vitreolus
CAGTCAGCATTTGCTCATTTGCTCTTACTTTAGATGACACCGCTCCGTGAATAATACTTCACATTTAAAATATTATGTGGACATTTTTGTTTCACTTAATGGTCGACCAACACTGCACTGAAAAAAAAGATTGAATCAGGTTTGTTAAAAAAAACAACAACAACAACAAAAAAAGTCTACTGTGAATGAATTATTTACATTGATTTACATTTATGGTATTTGGGGTTAAATGCCTTACTCAAGGGCCCACTAGTGGCAGCTTGGTGATGGTGATATATATATATATATATATACATCTCAAGCGTCTATGGGCATGGATACACCCTGGATGGAATGCCAACCCATCGCAGGACACACACACTCACACTACACACACATACACTGGGACACACACACTTTTCACACATTCACACACACATTTATACACTAGCATTCATACACTAGGGACAATTTTCCAAGGTGTCCAATCAACCTACCGAATCAATCTACCATGCAATCTACCGTTTATGCATGTGTTTTTGGACCGGAGGAAACCGGAGAACCCTGGAGAACCCCTTTCCCCCCCCCCCGAGGATTTCCTAGTCAGCCCGTTTTGACTGAAGTTTTGTTGTTTTGTTTTTTTTTATTCAATGCTGTTTTTTTAATCCACCGTTTTGACTGATCCTTCAGTTTTGTTGTTTTGTTTTTTTTTAATGAGTGGCAATGACTGTTTTTTTAATAGGTGCCACCGTCATATGAAAAACCTTCATCCTTAATGAGTGGCGACTGTGGTGTGGAAAAACTCCGTCAGATGGTATGAGGAAGAAACCATGAGAGGAAACAGATGAAATAGATAAAATAAGAAAAGATAAAAGGGAACCTCATCCTTATCACTGTTGGCACCAAAACATTACCATTCCATTAATCATTGTTAAGGTGTTCTGTTTAGCGATCAAATTTTCACACTGTCCATGTTTGCTGAAAACTTTAGATAAAATCTTACACACATAATGCCGTTTTTTGGATTGAAATTTTGTAAGATCCCTATAAAGGTCCGGAGCCCTTACTAACAGTTCACAATAGGCTTTTTCGCTCTAATGCTGAGTGTGAATGTTTCTCACAAGCCATTGCTCTGATTCTGTTCAGAATCTGCACATTTGTGATCCTGCGACTAATCCTAATTTATGTATTAATCATTATTAATTTATGCATTAATCATTATTAATTTATGCATTAATCATTTTATATTACCTGTGGGAAGTGTGTACATGAGTATGAACTGCCTTCACATTCATGGAGTGCAACTGAACTATTCTGCAAGTAGTGGGAATATGAGTTAATATTTAGGGAACAGCGCCACCTCTGGCCAGATGCCGCCTGTCACGTGGAATGGATTACCCGTGAGCTCGACGGGGAGATAAAATAAGCCTATAATAAAGTCAACAGGCGACATGAAAACAGAAAGTACAGTTTGCTGAGGTTTTTGTACGTCACCATGAAGCTGATAAACTTCTTGATGAAAGATGTCACGCACAAAATTGAGTATTATTCACGGTTCTCGCCCTCTCCGATGTCCATTAAGCAGTTTTTGGATTTCGGTGAGTAGCCCAGGACGCACGGTTCGGTTCCGAGTTTTTTGCATTGATAGCGGTAGAAGATGAATGAATGAATGAATGTTTATTATAAGGGGCACGGTGGCTTAATGGTTAGCACGTTCGCCTCACACCTCCAGGGTCCGCTCGATTCCTGCCTCGGCCATGTGTGTGTGGAGTTTGCATGTTCTCCCCATGCTTCAGGGGTTTTTTCTCTGGGTTCTCCGGTTTCCTCCCGGTCCAAAAAACATGCACGGTAGGTTGATTGGAACCTTGCAAAATTGTCCCTAGTGTATGAATGTGTGTGTGATTGTGAGTGTTTGTGTGTGTGTGTGTGTGCCCTGCAATGGGTTGGCATTCCATCCGGGGTGTATCCTGCCTTAATGCCCATAGACGCATGAGATAGGCACAGGCTCCCCGTGACCTGAGGGAAGAATTAAATATTTAATTTGCTCCTTTAATTTTTTTTTATACTTTAAATCTATTGTAAAATGTATTACTGTATGTACTCATACGTTAATTAATACATTTAAATACTGCTTTTACTGTAACTTAATAGGGTTTGGTGTAAATTATTTGGAATAGTTTTCATAGTCCTTCATTAATCAAAAGCATAAAGAATTGCCTTTGATATGATAATACACTATAATACAATACAATAACAGCCTGACGCTGACATGGCAAGCGTATTTTTTGCTTGAGTATGCTTTATTGTACTAGAAAATACATTTTAAAATAAAAAATAATGTTCTCTACATAATTGTAGGACAAATATTTATGCACCTAATTTCATTTGAGCTAGCAGGAATGCCGGATACATCCAATTACAGAGAATCAACGCTGTACAATCTGGCATTTTTTCCCCCCAGCACATGCTTCATTACACTTTTTGCCAAGTAGTAAGTTTCATTTACGCAACATGCAAGTCA
>JACRUU010000024.1:4185812-4193312 GCA_030449085.1 Kryptopterus vitreolus
TAGTACAGCAAAAAAGCATATTCCCCGGGTCACACTCGCGACCCCCACCCCACCCCCACCCGCGGCATCGCACCGCGTCCCACTGTTTGAAAACCACTGTTTGTAGTCGTCTAAAGCACTGATTTCACATGACATTTTTCAGATGTAACCCTATTTGTAATCTTTAACATTTTCATAAGTAACTGTAATTTAATTACACATGTTTTATGTTTAATTGCACATGTTTTTTTTTAGAAAAAACGAATTACTGTTACATTTATTTTGTAATTGAATTATGTAACGCCGCTAGATGTAACTAGTTACTAGTGACTAACTAGTTTATATATATAAAATTCAGGATAATACTCAGTATAGTACAGATTTTTGAGTGTCTTTCCCAAAAAATATTTTCGAAAAAGCTAGAATTAATTAATTAATTAATTAATTAATTAATTTTATCATCAAAGACTCATGTGTATCACTGTGATGCAAATCGTTTCTAGGTAAGAACCCTGATAAGCCCATCCAGGTGGTCTACGTGCCCTCCCATTTGTTCCACATGCTTTTCGAGCTCTTCAAGGTAAGCGGGATACATACAGTACAAGATTCCGTAGTCTGGCGTTATGTGTTTACACAGTGGAAGTAATGACAGTATTGTATTCGTAGAACTCTATGCGAGCGACTGTGGAGCTTCATGAGAACAACACGGAAGGACTTCCTCCTGTGAAAGCTCTTGTAACTCTGGGAAAAGAAGATCTCTCTATAAAAGTATGTGCAACGAGAAATCTTGCCTCAGCGGCACCACTTTTCATTTGTAACATATCGTGTAAGACTTTCGAATTTATTTATTCCGTTCGTCTCCGGCAGATTAGTGACCGTGGAGGGGGTGTACCTTTGAGAAAGATCGACCGCCTGTTTAACTACATGTACTCTACAGCTCCGACGCCAGTCCTGAACGCTTCGCAGAATGCTGCGCCGCTGGTAACCGCAGCCGCAATGCAGTGTAATGCTGTTTGTAAGAATACACATAGAAACGTGAACACACTATTCCTCTGTTGCAGGCTGGTTTTGGCTACGGTTTGCCGATCTCCAGACTCTACGCACGGTATTTCCAGGGAGACCTGTGCCTTTACTCTATAGAAGGATTAGGAACTCATGCAGTCATCTATCTGAAAGTGTGTGGTTTTACCATATTTACCATATTTTAAACACGATTCATGAGTTTTAGGTTTTCTTTCGGAGGTTAGAGTAAAAATACATAACAAAGATCCTTAAAAGGTAGGAAAACACAAAATGTGTTCTAAAGGCCTAGCACAAGCCAGTCCACAATTCAAAGGGAAATACAACAAAGAAAAACAGCGCAAAGACTTATAGACACAGGGATATATTAGGGAGGACTGGAGACACAAGGAAACAAAACACAAAATACAGACCACGTAACATCCAAACCATTAAGGAAGACTTAGACAAAGGGATAATTTAAATAAATTGTTAGAATGAAGGTTGAGGGAATAAAGGTTGGTACAAGAGGTTGCTAATGAGAGACAAAACGCCACAATGGCGACATCTAGTGGATAAACAAAGAAAGAAACCAGAACTACTGAACATACAACAGATATGCTATCTATCTATCTATCTATCTATCTATCTATCTATCTATCTATCTATCTATCTATCTATCTATCTATCTGTCTATCTACATTACATTTACATTTACAGCATTTGGCAGACGCCCTTATCCAGAGCGACTTACAACTGAGCAATTGAGAGTTAAGGGCCTTGCTCAAGGGCCCACTAGTGGCAACCAAGGTGGTAGGGGTTGAACCCAACACCTTAACCACTGGGCTACCACCTCCCTAACAACTCACCACAATACAACACAACACCTCACCACCACCCACCTCCCCCACCTCACCACCACATCTATCTATCTATCTATCTGTCTATCTATCTATCTATCTATCTATCTATCTATCTATCTATCTATATCTATTAAAAGCGAAACAATCATAATCTCTAATCCACAGGCTCTGTCCAGCGAGTCTTTTGAGCGACTCCCCATCTTTAACAAGTCAGCGTGGAGACATTACCAACTGGGGCCAGAGGCAGATGACTGGAGCAACCCCAGTAGTGACCCTCGGGACGCGTCGACGTTCAAAACAAACAAATAGCCTGTGTAACAGTAACAGGCACCTGGAGCACTTCCTGACAGAATGAACAGCGGACTACGAATTCTGAACATGGGTTGGCATTCCGTACAGTGCGTGTCCCGAGGGAAGATCGGATAAAGCGGTAGATAAGTGATGAATGAATGTATGAACTAGAGCAGTTCTTTAACAGTATTTGACACATTTTAAACGTAGGCTCAAAGACGCACTAGTCCTCGACACCGAGACACCCGTCAGGGAAAAGCGACAAACATCTGTATTGTGAGATTTTATTTCCCAAAATACAACTGAAATTGCACGCTTTAACACTGCATCATCACAACAACCTCTTCAACATGCCACAAAACAAGGAAAACAGTCTTTCAATAAGGGATCTTCAGTTAACAAATAAAATGACAATAACAATAACTAGAAGAATGATTAATATTCAATGGATAAATAAAGTAATTTTAGATCAAGTAAAACCAAATATTCACCAAAAGCTTATTCTGAAAGATTTCAAAGTTTTGTCCAGCTCTTTATGGAATGAAAAGGAGAATAAAAAGTCGCTCCCAGGAACCACGTTACGGAGTGTTGAGGCTTAATGACATCTCTAACAGAGCAAAATTGCAAATTGTAATTAGTAATGCTTATTGTGCAGGGGAATCTATTGAATCAGAAATCTCCAGTTGAGTAGAGAGTAAAATCTGTTTATATCTTATATACTATGTAAAAATAAAAAGTAGACAAAAAAAGACTTATGTATGGTAATGAAGTACATTTACACCACTGTATTCTGCCATTTAGTTGATGTGCATTTCCTTGGACAAAATACATAATATCACATTTCTATTTTGAGTCTAAATTCCAATACATATATTGCTGGTCATAATGACTTTGACTTGTTTTTAATGGGCATTAGAGAGATAAGAATGCAAATTGAAAGACACAGACAAGTTTTGTAAGAACTATAATTTGTGCAAAGTGCATTTTGAGTGTATTTTAAAGAAATAAATAACTATGTAGTAAAATAGTGCTTTTGAGATTACCCAGGGACTCGTTTCTGCAAACTCCAGATGGAAAAAATCCAGATGGATTTTTGGGGGACATATCGAAATGATAAAGTGTGTGTATTGAAAATGACATGAAAATACAATGTTGTTATTTGTAATGAGACTGGAGAATGAAGCATACAGGCTTTGACAGGTTTTGTAGGTGTGTGTGTGTGTGTGTTGGATTTCAGTTCTTGAGTGTGTGACTTGTCTAGAATAGCTGATTGCATTGTGCTCATTGTCACTTTTATCTGTCTCCTGCTGCCACTGCGTGTTTTCACTGAAGGTAGGGGATTCAGTGAGCTGGAGGTGAGAGAGAGCGCCCTCTTGTGGGGCTGCTGCTGGGCGAGGTTCTGGGCGACTGGTACGGAGACAGGGCCTGCAGCATACGCCCGCTCCGCTCCTGGATCATATGCTTTTATGGAAAGAGTGCGTATTAAAATTGGGTAAATCATTCTATTTATTTTTTTCCCCACCGGATACTGAATACGCGGCCCCCACTCGGACTCACCCATGCTCCATCAGGGCCAAAGAGCTCCAGGAAGTTCCCGATAAACTCGCGGGATTTCTCTTCCCACTTCAGGATGAGGTCGTGGCTTTTCTCTTCCACGCGGTGCACCAGGTGTTTGGACTTCTCCTCCACAGTCCTCACCTTCTCTTTCATTTTATCCACCTGGTTCTGTATGCGATACTTGTTCTCCTGTAAGGTCACGACACGTTAGGCTATAATAAATAAATAAATAAATAAATACATTTTATTTATTTATTTAAAGCTTGGCCGAATGCTCTCACGTTAATAAACCCGACGTTCAGTTCTCGGGCTGTGTATCCCCTTTGGAGGTTTCGGCGAACGTAGACGTCGTAGTCGCGGACGATGCGCGTGATGAGGTCGGAGGTAGAAATGCCTTCTGTCCTTTGGGTGGCGACAAACATGCCTTAAAAACACATGGGGAAATAAAAACACACTCTTTATAGGGCAAATGTTATAAGATGCTAGTATGGTGGTACATGGAGTAGTAGGGTGTCCTATTACTGATAGGTGGCGCACATGTCACGGTTAGTCCAGGGGGTGCAAATTAAGATGGCATGAACAGCGTATGGTGATGAAGTTTCTTGTCAACGAAGATGAAAAACCACCGCCGACAGAAAGGTCTATTTACACCATATTTCAATAGTGTAAATCAGGGTTGTCCAATCTTTTCCACAAAGGGCCAGTGTGGGTGCAGGTTTTCATTCCAACCAAACCAAGTCCACCAGGTCTATCAGGTGTGACCCTTAATTGATTGGATTGAAAATCTGCACCCCCACTGGCCCTTCGTGGAAATGATTGGACACTCCTGTATTAGTATTACTTAAGTCTTAAGTCTTAATCCAATAAATTAAGGGTCACACCTGATAGGCATTGAAAATGAAAATCATTAGATTGAAGCAGGTCAATTTTAGGGTGGACTTGGTTTGGTTGGAATGAAAACCTGCACCCACACTGGCCCTTTGTGGAAAAGATTGGACAACCCTGGTGTAAATGTTTCAAAGAAGGCTGCACGTCTGTCAGTGATGAGCCTGGTTAAGGTGTGTCCCATCCCATTGCTGTGACTATTCAACACGTGGAACCCACTGATCCTGGTTAATGAACCAGAGGTCATGCCAAAAGATCGCCCGGCCGATTAGCATACGTTGTACGAACATAACTCACATACCAGCAGGTAGTCACCCTATCCCTACCTGCTGCTTTGATATGTTTATATACGTCTTCCGATCCTGCAGAAGTGTAGGGGATGTCATCATGGGCCACAAAGTCAATCTGCATAACAAAAGTGTTATTAACATGCAGCAAAGATATTTAATGAGGCACAAATTTCGGGTCACGAGGTTGGAACACGGAACTGACCCTGTGTTTCTTCAGGAACTCGGGGGTGATGCTCCACGGGGCGTCTCGGACCACTTCATCTACGTAGCGGCAGTGTATAAGAGCTTCGTAACGCTCGTCTTCGGTCATTACCGTGTAGCCTTTATACTTGTGCGTCAGCTCGTCGCTGCAAACTGAAGCGCATAGACACACAAATGGGGACATTCATTCATTCATTCATCATCTAGCTTTATCCGATCACGGGGAGCCTGTGTCTATCTCAGGCGTCTATGGGCATTAAGGCAGGATACACCCTGGATGGAATGCCAAACCATCGCAGGGCACACACACACATTCACACACTATGGACAAGATGCCACTCTTGGGTATTTGGGCAAGGCACTTAACCCTCTGTGCTCCAGGGGGCGCTGTCAGGCGCTTTCATGCGCTCTGACCCCAAGTTGGTATATGGGAAGATAGAATGTTCTGTAATGTACATGTGACAAATAAAGGCTATTCTATTTGTCCCTTGATCCAGTTTTCCCCACTGTCTTCTGAATGGCTGCTTAGCCTATTGTATTCACCTGTTCTGTGTCTTTAGTAAAGTCTTTGCCTATTACATTTACATTTACATTTGCAGCATTTGGCAGACGCTCTTATCCAGAGCGACTTACAATTGAGCAATTCAGGGTTAAGGGCCTTGCTCAAGGACCCACTAGTGACAGCTTAGTGGTGGTGGGGTTTGAACCCATGATCTTTCGGTCCAGCGTCCAACACCTTAACCACTGAGCTATCACCTCCCTTTTATCACTTTTCTGCATATCTTGCTTGAATTCGTGTTTAGAAATATATATGGTTTTTTTTATATTGTATTTTGAGCATCATGTTGCATTTTTGATGTTGTATCATTAAAATATTGTACCACAATAATCTATTTCTTTCCCCCCCTTTTCTTCCTTGTCCTCTTTCATCTACAATATGTTGTGAGAATTTAAGTATTGAGTGAAAAGTGAGTTGTGCTTATAGACAGTGTATCAGCGTGTCTGTGATTGTAAAATCTGAAGTTCACCTCCAACAATCAAGCACGTATTGGGGAACAGATTCTTGGCCTGCATAAGGGCACGTGCATGGCCGGAGTGGAAGAGGTCAAAAATCCCATCAGCATACACCCTCACAGGGCGGTGAGCTGTAGAAGAAGAAGAAGATAAAAGTGAAAAGTGAAAGCTCTTTAATTTGAAAGTTCATCAACAGAAAGAATAGAAGCACAAAAGGACATCTTACCAGGAGTGCCACGCCGGGCCTGGGCTAAAGTCACCTTATCTGGGGGCACTTCGGAATCAGTTCTCGAGCCTTGCGCAAAGATCGCCGGTTCCCTTAACGTCTGTAAGAAAGATTCCAAAAACCAATGGCAGTTGTCATGGGAAGGCAGTTCATGAAAAGTCGGAGAGATACGGGATTGCAATATTAGTGATGACACAACGGCAAGTCCATATGTTGTATTTTGGGACCTTCAGACACCCAATTAGGCTTTTTCTATATTAAAACATGTTTATATGTTGTATTTTGAAACTACACATCATCAGTGCATTGTACATTCATTCATTCATCTTCTACTTCTTTATCCGATCTTCCCTCGGGTCACGGGGAGTCTGTGCCTATCTCAGGCGTCTATGGGCATTAAGGCAGGATACACCCTGGATGGAATGCCAACCCATCACAGGACACACACACACACACACACACATTCATACACTAGGGACAATTTTCCAAGGTGCCAATCAACCTACCGTGCATGTTTTTGGACCGGGGGAAACCCGGAGAAAAAAACCCTGAAGCACAGGGAGAACATGCAACTCCACACACACATGGCAGAGATGGGAATCAAACCCGGACCTTGGAGGTGTGAGGTGAACGTGCTAACCACTAAGCCACCGTGCCCCCCTTAAAAACATATTCAAACGTTGTATTTTGAAGCATAACAAAAGCAGCGCATTGCTCAAGTAGGTATTTTGTACATTCAAACAAGTTGATAGTTGTAATTTGAAGCTAACAACAACACGTGTAAACATTTTAAAGATGAAAGAGACATTTTGTCTAACTAGACTGTAGTATTGTTAATTTTTGTGTGGGGAAAATATGAAGGATATACTAGATATGTCTTAAATGGCTATTTGGAGGCCTGGAACATATTGAGGGCTGGGTGTGATTATGTGGCTCGGGATGTAGCACGGACTTTTATGCGTGTAACACTTGTTGAGTTGCAGTTTAGTCAAGAGAGGGTTGTGAGTGAAACATCGGGTTCAGCCCACAGGCTACTAATTGAAAAACTCTGCCATATGGCTATATACGAGATCTGACATCCCATTCAAACAGGTTTGGGTCGCGAGAAGGTAAAATGTCTTGTGAGCGCATCCCATTGTGTGCCTCCAAGCAAGCTTGTGGAAAATATGACATATGGGTGAAAAAAGTCAGCCGT
>JACRUU010000024.1:4198312-4200812 GCA_030449085.1 Kryptopterus vitreolus
GGTCAGCTCACCATCATAGAATCCACCATGAATTCTACTGTGTATCAGAAGGTGCTTGAAGAACATGTGAGACCATCAGTTAGAAAATTAAAGCTGAAACGGAACTGGACCATGCAACATGACAATGACCCAAAACATACTAGTAAATCAACCAAAGATTGGCTGAAAAAGAAGAAATGGAGAGTCCTGGAATGGCCAAGACAAAGTCCAGATTTGAATCCCATTGAGATGCTGTGGGGTGACTTGAAAAGGGCTGTACGTGCAAGAAACCCCTCAAACATCTCACAGCTGAAAAAGTTCTGCATTGAGGAGTGGGGTAAAATTTCCTCAGACCGATGTCGGAGACTGGTAGATGGCTACAAGAACCGTCTCACTGCAGTTATTTCAGCCAAAGGAGGTAACACTCGCTATTAGGGGCAAGGGTGTCCTATCTTTTTCCTCAGTTAGAATAGGCATTTTTGTAAAATGACATTTACAGAAGATCTTGAAAAGACTTTTCTTCAGTTTTCTTTGTTTAGTTGAATTATTTTAATCTCTCTGTATTGTTGAAACGGAGATTAAATAACCATTTATTAAAAATGTTACAAAAAACCACATGCTTTCAAAGGGTGTCCTAATTTTTTCACATGACTGTAGACTCATTATCGTAATTCTGGACATGATTTATGATATCATGTGTTTCAACGACAATAAATAAATGACTTACTAAATAGGAGTTACGCAATTTCATCACTTCTATAACAGCAGAAATATATACTTCGTCAAGTGTCACCAAAAAAAAAAAAAGGCTTTGTCAGCACTACAGTTCAGCATGCACGGCCTTGCATTGTCTTCAGGAGCGAAATGGCAGCCAGCCACCCCGCTGTGTCTTTGAGGCATTCCAGCAGTGCAGAACATATAGCAGGCAGATTATCACAATCACCTGCCTGAGTTACTCACAAGCCACATTTAGCTGTAGGCGTTATGCCAGGACACAAGTTCGCAGCTGCTTTATCTGCCACCATCTTCGGGGAAGTGGGTCAAATGAACTGCCATCTAAATTAATAGAATAAATTTTTTGGCAGAATGACATGCACTCCAACACGCAGTCACTGTTTGGACAAACTCCAAAGGGATGGAATTCCTTCTCAGAAAGGCCAGCTCTCCTTCAGAAGTCTGCTGATGTACGATGTACGTCTATATTCAGGTGGGGACCAGTGCCACTGTTGTGATAAAACAATACTACGGGGCCTTGTGTGAACTTTTCCACATTCGGGGTCGTCTTACAGTTTGGCGAGAATTGATTGACAGCTATACATGAAATATTACAATACACACACACACACACACACACACACACACACACACATATATATATATATATATATATATATATATATATATATATATATATATATATATATTCAATCATTCAATCAGATTCAATCATTGTGCAACTCAAGGATTAAATATTTAGTTCGTCATTTTGTTAGAGAACATCAAATGAAGCATAGTTTATAATATTTAACACAATATTAATGAAGAACATTAAATGGAAAGTGTAAGTCTTTAAGGCGAGAAGAAGAAGAGAGATGTAGAAGGTGGGAGCTCACTGGTTAAGGCATTGGACTCTGGATATGAGTCCATGGGTTGTTGCTCATGGACCCAAAAGTGATAGTTCTGCAACAACCAGAGTATTTCAACGAGCCTGGGAGTCTGGACTGGTCAAGTGATTAGTGGTCAGTAGTTTCTGATCATAAGGTTGGTGGTTACAGGCCCAACACCACCAAGCTGCCACTGTAGAGCCCTTGAGGAAGGCTATTAACCCTGTTTGCTCCAGGGGTGACATACCATGACTGACCCTGTGCTCTGACTTCTTGTGATATGTGAAAAATGGGGGAGGGGGTAGCTGGGGGTTCGAGCCCTGGTATCGCCAAGCTGCCAATCTTGGGTGCTTGAGCAAGGTCCTTAACACTCAACCACCCTGGCAGTCTGGCGTCACCACCATAGGTGGTCCAGTGATTAAGGCAATGGGTTTCTGATCATAATGTCGGTGGTTCGAGCACCAAGCCCCAACCGCCAAGTTGCCACTGTTGAGCCCTTGAGTCCTGTTTGCTCCAGGGGGCACCGTATCATGGCTGACCCTGCACTCTGACCCCAGCTTCCAAACAAGCTGGGATATGCGAAGGAGAAGAATTTGACTGTGCTGTATCGTATGTATGTATGTGACAAATAAAGCCGTGTGCCACTGACAAAATCAAATGGTTTGTCAAAAAAGTTCAAGGGGGGGTTTGTACTTGTCCTGCTGCCACTGTCACTCTGCTGTCCACTATCAGAATCAAGTGATTTATTATTGCTGACACCCAACTGGTGACAGAAGTTATGTAATGGAGGAATGGCAATAACCTTTAATAATCGTTTGCATGAAAATTTGGAACAGTAGTGATAGCCCAGTAATGACAGATCAGTAGTCATAAATGTCATCTGATCAGCGTGCACCTGCTTGGTAGAGAGAAAAAAA
>JACRUU010000024.1:4205812-4320812 GCA_030449085.1 Kryptopterus vitreolus
GAAAGATGTTCTATTTTTTTTTTTTTTATTCAGTCCGATTTATGTAAGCATTTATCTTCTTGGAGATGCCTTTGTGCACAGGAGCAATGATATACTGGAAGAAGTTCGCCAAAGAAGATTATCCGTCTGCATATGGCTCTGTCTTCTACATCTACCACTTACAAACACCTGAATGTCTTCCCTCACCATTCCCACCATCCTTGGTTTTCCTCTTTTCCTCCTGCCGGATGGCTCCATCCTAAGCCTTCTCAGTACAAAGAGTTGTCTCAAAACGTTGTAGTAGCAATTTGGGATGGAACAATCGGGTGTCCCAATACTTTTGTCCATGTTGCATAGGTCAGACAACAGTTAAATACATCTCAAGGACGATTTATTACAGGAGAAGGCCTCCTTTTTAATTAAGGCTGTTTTCATGTTTAAGTACGTCTGAAGAAAAGCACTTTGATAATGACAGCAAGTAATTTGAACCTTTTATATAAACTTTATGTTTTATGTTAAATTCATTCATTCATCTTCTACCGCTTTATCCGATCTAGCCTGTGCCTATCTCAGGCATCTATGGGCATTAAGGCAGGATACACCCTGGATGGAATGCCATCCCATCGCAGGGCACACATACACACACACACACACATTCATACACTAGGGACATTTTTCCAAGGTGCCAATCAACCTACCGTGCATGTTTTTGGACCGGGAGGAAACCGAAGAACCCGGAGAAAAACCCCCTGAGACACGGGGAGAACATGCACAAACTCCACACACACATGGCTGAGACACGAATCGAACGCAGACCCTGGAGGTGTGAGGCGAACCTGCTAACCACTAAGCCATCGTGCCCCTATGTTAAATTCAAGGATCAAATTTTTTTGTTGTTGTTTTATATTATGTATATTTAATATGATTTGCATTCGTATTTAAATAAGTCTTCCCCAATACTATCCCTGGGGAAGCGCTGTGTCGGATTATAAATGTTTCATGATGAAAAGTGAAACTCCTGTTTCTGGCAGTGAGTAGTCTGGCCATGTCTTTAGAAACCATGCAATGAGCGTTATCAGGAAATGTTTACCGCTGTGACCTTTTCCAGGTTTCTTAATTATTTGCCTTTTACTGGTATCAGGCAAGCATGCACTCTCACAGCAAGTATGACCACATGCTGAAATGCTTCCTGTTGTAAGCAGATATGCAAAGTGTAATTTCTTCCAAGAAATATCTCTGTTTAGTCACAGGTGCTTGATACCCAAAGAAGCCTCTAGATGGCACTGTGTTGAGCACGGAGGTATGTTAAGGATAAAGACGGACATTTTGAGACTGGCACTGGGTACAATTCATTCATAGAAATATTAAACAAAACACTAATGGACGGCCAGTTATCTTTTACATACATATTAGAAGAGTTAAAAATAAATATATGTACATTACTCATTCTCTTTCCATAATTATATTTGTAAAAACTGTATATTGATAGCATTTTAGGAATATAGTAATTTAATAGGCATATGACTGCTTGATCCGTATTGGAAACCCGATTTGTACTGCACACGTGGGCAAACTAAGGTTCTGTACTGCGCATGCGTGAAATCGATACCTGTCATTGACAGTGTTCTTTATCGACCATCGATGACGATTGTTTTGCAAGTAAACATATAGCGCTTTAAAAATGTAAATAAAGGAATTTCCTGAAAATCCCGTTTATGGAGGGAATGAGGGAGTGAATGAATGAATAAATTAGGGATGCAGGGAAGTTAATAATTACTGATTAAATTGAATGAATATATAAATATTATCTTGTGTTTGTCAAATAAATACACTTGCACATACTCACACACACACACAAACACACAACACACACACACACACATATATATATAACAAATGTATATATGTATATATATATATAATATTTATATATTTATTCATTTTATTATGTTTTTTTTTTTTACTTTAACCTATGGCCCTGAAAAGAAACAGTGTCATGTAAAAAGAGTTAAATGCTAAACAATTTTATTTTTGATATTATTTGAGATATTATTCTATGGTTGAGGGACAAAATTATATTTTAAAGTTCGATAAATAATTTATGAACGTATTTGTCAATGTTATTACCATCCTCCCAACCCCATCCCGACCCTTCCACCCACAGCGAACGTCTGTCTACCTCCTTCCCCCTCACTGTCCTCTTTTTTTTGGAAACTGAAATATGGTCCCTACAATTTAGAAACATTTAGATCCTGGAGATAATCTCGACTGCTTATGGTGCTTATGAACTAATTAGAGTTGTTTCCAGACAGAGTATTCCTCCTTTTTTCTGAAGAAGCCTCAGCAATGACCTCAGTGAGATGTGTTCCTGGCTGGAGTTGAGCAGTTCATAATGAAAGTGCCGGAGATCAACATTCAACCACCATTCAACCATTCAACCATTCAGAGCTGCCACCTCTAACACATGTATCGCAAGTTGACAAATAATAAGAATAACAACTCAGACCTTTTTAAAGCATTTTATTGACAGTTTTCCTATTATTTCATATTTCGTTATTGTTATTTCTTGTCTTTCTACAGCATCTGTAAAGCTTCCTGAAAGACAAATGCAGAGTGGTGTTAGTCTATACATCACCAGTGTGTGTGTGTGTGTGTGTGTGTGTGTGTGTGTGTGTGTGTGTGTGTGTGTGTGTGTGTTTGAGTGTGCGCCTGATGTGCTCACTTTGGTACTCAGGAAGTCAGGTTCACTTTCATCATTTCGTTGTTCTTTTCACTTTCCACCAACTTCCATTTGAAAATATTTGTATCAGACAGGTGGATTCTTTCTACCAGAGGTAACAGGTGATCATCTGCAAACAGAGAGAGAGAGATAGAGAGAGAGGAAATGCAGGTAAAAAAAACTACTGTACTGTTGTGATTGGGGGTGTTGTGTGTATGAATGTGATACTCACATGCTATCTTGAACTGCTCTTCAAACTCTGCAGAATCCATCATATAGTTCTTTTGATGGGATGCAGCCGTGGGTACTTCCTGCAGACAGAATATTATTATTATTATTGTTGTTGTTTTTTTTGTTGTTATTCATTTGCAATTCACTCACAGATATAATAGGCACGCCCACTAAATCTTTTGTTGCAGGTGGAGCTGGTTTCTCTTTTATAGAGAGATCTTCAGGTCGAGCTTGACTCAGAGCTAGAAGCTGAGGTCGAGCTGGACCCTGTCCCACGGCTATAACCTTTGGCCGAGCTGGTTTCTCTCTCTGACGTTCTTCTTTCCGCTGAGCCACACTCACGAAGATCGGCTTCTTGCCCCAAATCTTGCCGTTCAGCCGACTCATGGCCTCTGCTGCTTCATTGGCAGATGAAAATCGTACAAAGCCGAACCCCCGGGATCGCCCGTTTTCTATTATGACCTGTAAGAGACATAAACAGTATACCTTACAGAGGCCTTCTTTTTGGAATTTGGGTTGTACTATATATAGACAATAAGTCAATAAGGGGAGGTGGACAGAAGTTATTGAGTAACAAATAAAATGTAGGGATTCAGACATGGTAATGTGGCTGTGAACAGAAGTTATTAATATAATGTAGGGATCGTTACTGACCTTTGCTTCGGTGACGGTGCCAAATTTGGAGAACTCCCTGCACAGGTGATCATTAGTTATATGTTCATCCAGGTTCTTGATGAAGAGTTCCAGGATCTCTTTCTGTATGTGAAAGGGGAAAGTCAGCATCCTGTGTGTGTTTGTGTGTGTGTGTGTGTATGTGATTTTTACCTCCTTGTTCTGGGGATTCTCGCGTTCCTTGCGACATTTAAAGTGTTCGATGGAGATTGTATGGTTGTTGAAAAGTTTTCCGTCCAGTCTTTCCTTCGCCAAATTCGCTGCCTCTTGAGACTCGAATTGGACATAACCGTACCCTTTTGTCCCCGTCTTGTAAGCTACAATCTGCCAGAGAGACACGCTGTGTTAACAGGCACAATTTATATCAAATGTATAGGTGAAAAACAGACTAATCGTGCCATACATATGTCACTAAGATACAAACCTTGCATGACAGGACTTTTCCAAAGCATGAAAAGAGGTCGAAAAGCGCCGTGCTTTCAACTGTTTCCAAATCTAAATTTCTAATGAACAGGTTTCCAACGCCGCTCTTCCGTATGGCAGCATCCTTCTGACACCACATGACTCTCATGGGCTTCCCCATCAGTGGAACACAGTTTAGTGTTTCCAATGCTCGCTCAGCTGAGGGAACAAAATGCATTACAGGTCAATCACATCAGTAAAAAAAGTCCTATAAGTAATATCATATTCAGAATTATTGCCAACTTTGGTACAAACTGCCAAGAAAAAAATTATTTGAAGTTACCATCGGCTTGCTGGTAAAAGTTGACATACGCATAGCCAAGTGATGTGCCGGTGTCCCAGTTTTTGCAGACCCGGACGGAGTGAAGGTGGCCCGAAGGACTGAATTTCCCTACGAGCATAGCTTCTGTCACTTCGGGGTGCAGATCACCCACATATAGTGTTGAGAGTTTGAAATCCATTTCACCTACAACAATATAAAAGATGTTGCTGTTTGAAGCTATTTTAATTACTAATTGATTACACGATATATACATATATATATATGATATATATATATATATATATATATATATATATATATATAATTCATTCATCTTCTACCACTTTATCCGATCTTCCATCCGGTCAGGGGGAGCCTGTGTCTATCTCAGATGTGTTATGTGGATTTAGGAATTTGGGAAGCGTGAGTGGATGCACTGAAGTTTTTTTTTTCAATGCAGAGTGAAAGGGCAGATCACTCACATAGTAATGCACACTGAGTTAATCACCCATTAATAACATTAGTGGCTTTGCGTTAACGTATTAATAATGCTGCATATATGTGTGTGTGTGTGTGTGTGTGTGTGTGTGTGTGTGTGTGTGTGTGTGTGTGTGTGTGCAGAGGCTACATACCAGTTATTAATGTATAGTGCTAGACTATATCTATATAGATCTCCTTTGATGCTCCTGTGCCGCCTGACCTCGATGAACTGATGGACTTTCATAGTGCAGGAGGAATCATATATATTTAATTTTATTACGTCACAGAGTCCATCGCTCACACTGAAGCACTCCGGTCACGTGACTCCCGGTGTGGAGGACAGGAGAAGGGGCGCTGTCGAGTCGCGTAACGTCTTATTTTTGATTTGTTTTCCCCGATTTGTCTGTAGCTGCTTTTCCAGAACGTTCCTTTTTCTCTTTCCAGAACAATCCTGTTACGTGTCTCTCGCTTTCCCAAACGTTTTAACGTCAGCAGTCAGCGGAGACCACTTCCGGCGGGAATGCACACACGTTGGTTAATGTGGGTCATTTTTCTCCAATATGGCGGCAATCCAGCTTGTTCGGTGTGTGTGTGTGTGAACGCGGATTCGATTCGATTAAGGTTCGATAACGATCGTTTCGTTTCTGGGACGTGAAAGTGAGTTCGTTGACAGATGAAGCAGATCCGAGTGTTAGAAGTGCATCTCCATACTTATTTTAAAAGGGGGTTTGTGAGATGGAGAGCAATCCATTTTCATATCTGGATTCTTTAGGCGGAGGTTACGATCCTCTCACCCCGGTATTAGAGCGCCGACAGCGGGGAGGGTGTCCGATGGAAGCGGCGGCGAAACCCCGCAAAACCAAAAGCGATTTCGGTACCGTATTTCACATGGTGCTGTTCCGAAATGTTCCTGTAGGTGGCAGTGCTTCCCAAATTGCGAACCGGTTATGAGATATTCACATGCGTTAATTCAATTCCTTCAGTTGCATTTTTTCCTTCAAAGTCAAAATGTAATCTGTTCCTGGTGGTTTTCTTTGTGTTACATTTTGTTTACATACACTATATATTGTACACTATGTGTATTTTCATGACACAATGTTTAAGAACAGGTCAATAAGCCTGAAACATAACAATAACTGCAGAAAGGCCTTAATGCAGAGAGATTTTGCACTTCACATGTCATGAATGTGTACATATATGAACAACCCTCAACCACAGAATGGTGTCGCGCTACAGTGTGGGTTGCCACTCTTGGGTCCTTGAGCAAGGCCCTTAATCCTCTGTGCTCATGGCTGACCCTGAGCTCTGACTCCATCTTCCGAACAAGCTGAGATATGCAAAAAACAATGTGTATGTTACAAATAAACGCTTTACATTACTTTACATGCCCCCGAAGTGTTGATCTGTTCAGTTCATCCCGACACCCGGTCTCTGAATAAAAGGTCTCTTCAACTGGAGGCCACTCTTTGTAGCTGGCAATGGTTCCACATCAACATCCTAAAGATCCATGAAGTTGCTGATCAACTTAAGAACGATGAGGATTGTAATTAATGGACTGTAATTAATATTAACCCTCTTCTTTAATATCTCATGACCATTTTTACATTATATATGCATGCATGATGTCATATGTATGTATGTATGTATGTATGTATATATATATATATATATATATATATATATATATATATATATATATATATATATATATATATATATGGGGGCACAGTGGCTTAGTGGTTAGCACGTTTGCCTCACACCTCCAGGTTTGGGGTTCGATTCCCGCCTCCGCCATGTGTGTGTGGAGTTTTGCACATATCATATATATATATATATATATATATATATATATATATATATATATATATATATATGATATATATATATATATATATATATATATATATATATATATATATATATACATACACATATGTATGTATGCAGGGTTTTTGAATCACTAAATTCGTTTCAAGCAGGTAAAAATAGCAAGATAATACTTGTTGCATAAAATTAAATGTTCATTCCTCAACTGTGTATCTCCAATGTCTACATGTGACAGAAGATGCTATTTAATTCAACTTTACTTATAACTTCGTGTGATCCTAGTAAAAGTGCTTCCATCTTAGAACTAAGGAAGAAAGTTAATGCATCCACGATCTAATGGTCTTTGTACATTCCTCAGCATCGGATGATGTAAGTCTCAAAGCCAAATGAGATGTTTATGTTTATGAATAAGTGCATTAGAGCGCAAATACCGCGATGAGAGGATTGCTACCTCCTATTAAAAGTGGCAGACTTTTCCCTGAAACAGGAAGTGGACTACTCTCCCTCTAACCCCACTAAGGCGCTGTTCAACACTTCTCCATCAAAGCGCGAATTTACTTTCACGTCCCCGATGATCGTTAGTGGTCTCCCGAACTGGCGGGAAGCGGCCTCGGGTGGTGTACGTGCATGCACCGGGAAAGCGGAGAATCGAGAAACGACCATTTTAAGGTAATTTCTGGGAAACGTAGTGATAGAAAAGTTGTCGAAAAGCCGCCACAAACAAACGAATCATTTAAACAACAACAACAACGAAAAAAAAGGACTCGGACTCGAGAGCGCATCCTCACGTGACCGGAGTCACGTGACCATCATTCCATATGCATACTATATACTGTGACGTAACAGCGGTGAAGCGCCTACTGTGATATCATAACGATTATATAATAGAAATATATACTCGATTATATAATGCCACTTCACAGTAAAACTTCATCACTTGAGCAGCAACAGTTGACACGAGTGGAAGCAAAAAAACAAAACAAGGACTATACGCAATTAACCGCGGTTATAAGTTTGAATATTTGAACACTGGTGAGTAGTATATGTAGTAGTATATATTATTAATATACACACACACACACACACACACACACACACACACACACACACACACACACACACACACACACACACATATATATATATATACATATTTAATGTAATTGTTTTTCTGAATACCTTTTTAGATCACTAAGAGTTAGATTTCTTATCTTTGTAGGTGAAATGGATTTCAAACTCTCAACACTATATGTGGGTGATCTGCACCCCGAAGCGACAGAAGCTATGCTCGTAGGGAAATTCAGTCCTTCGGGCCACCTTCACTCCGTCCGGGTCTGCAAAAACTGGAGCACTGGCGCTTCACTTGGCTATGCGTATGTCAACTTTTACCAGCAAGCCGATGGTAATTCAATCCAAACATGATACACACTTTAATTGCATTTTATGACCTACTTAATGCTACGTTATTACATGAATATGATTGTTCATGTGAGTTTTTTTATTCTGAATATAACATTATTTATAGGACTTTTTTTACTGATGTGATTGACCTGTAATGAATTTTGTTCCCTCAGCTGAGCGAGCACTGGAAACATTAAATTGTGTTCCACTGATGGGGAAGCCCATGAGAGTCATGTGGTGTCAGAAGGATGCCGGCATACGGAAGAGCGGCGTTGGAAACCTGTTCATTAGAAATATAGATTTGGAAACCGATGAAAGCACGGCGCTTTTCGACCTCTTTTCATGCTTTGGAAAAGTCCTGTCATGCAAGGTTTGAGATATGTTTGGATATAAATAAGATATGCATGGCACGATTAGTACGTTTTTATAACTATACATTACATTACATTATAATACATACATACATTACAAAATACATTATAATACATATATAAATTGTTTGTGTTAACACTGCGTGTCTCTCCGGCAGATTGTAGCTTACAAGACGGGGACAAAAGGGTACGGTTATGTCCAATTCGAGTCTCAAGAGGCAGCGAATTTGGCGAAGGAAAGACTCGACGGCAAACTTTTCAACAACCATACAATCTCCATCGAACACTTTAAATGTCGCGAGGAACGTGACAACCCCCAGAACAAGGAGGTAAAAATCACATACACACACACACATAAACACATATACACACACACACAGGATGCTGAATTTGACTTTTCCCCTACAGAAAGAGATCCTGGAACTCTTCATCAAGAACCTGGATGAACATATAACTAATGATCACCTGTGCGAGGAGTTCTCCAAATTTGGGACCGTCACCGAAGCAAAGGTCAGTAACGATCCCTACATTATATTTCTTACTCAATAACTTCTGTCCACCTCCCCTTATTGTCTTATTGCCTACCTCTATAAGGTATACTGTTTATGTCTCTTACAGGTCATAATAGAAAACGGACGATCCAGGGGGTTCGGCTTTGTACGATTTTCATCTGCCAAAGAAGCAGCAGAGGCCATGCATCGACTGAATGGCAAGATTTGGGGCAAGAAGCCGATCTCCGTGAGTGTGGCTCAGCGGAAAGAAGAACGTCAGAGGAAGAAAGTAGCTGTATCTCAGGCTCAAGCTGTGAAACAGGGTCCATCTCCACCTCTAGTTCCAGCTCCACCTCGGGTTCCGGCTGTGCAACAGGATCCAGCTCAGGCTCCAGCTGTGGGACAGAGTTCATCTCCAACTTGGGCTACAGTTGTGGGAAAGAGTTCATCTCCAACTTGGGCTACAGTTGTGGGAAAGAGTTCATCTCCAACTTGGGCTCCAGCAGTGGGAAAGAGTTCATCTCCAACTTGGGCTCCAGCTGTGGGAAGAGTTCATCTCCAACTTGGGCTCCAGCTGTGGGACCGAGTCGAGCTTCACTTGAGGATAAAAAACTGAAATCAGATTCACCTGAAACTAAAGATTTAGATGAACTGCCCATACTATCCGTGAGTATATTGCAGATGGACAACTCCAACAATGATGATAACACTAATAAGAACAATCTTAATAATCATAATAATAATAATAATAATAATAATAATAATAATCTCTGTTTGTAGGAGGTACCCCTGACTGCATCACCTCTATATAGATATATGATGGATTGTGAAAATTTTCAAGAACAATTCCAGATATCATGTAAGTTTGACACACACACACACACACACACACACACACACAAATATACAGGCATAAGTTTTGACACATTTCCTTTCTCTCTTTTAATGCAGATGATGATCTGATACCTCTGGTCGAGAGAATCCATCTGTCGGAGCCAAATAACTTCAAGTGGATGTTGGTGGAAAGTGAAAACAACTAAGAAATAAATCTGCTAAATGCTGCAAATGTGACATGAAGATGCAGAAAAGTCACAATGAACAAAAATCTGAAATAGCAATAGGAAATGTCAAATAAAGACCTTTTATTTTATTTATTCAAATTTTATTAAAAATGCTTTACAATGTATGTACTAGGTCATGATTCGTGTCATTTTATTCTAAGTTAAGTTGAGTTACTCGGTGTGATACACCGGTATAATATTTACAAAACGTAAATATAATATAATAAGCATTTTCCTGGCATTGTGAACAAATTAACGTCACAGAGTCAAAATGTCGTGTAACAGAGCGGAAGTTGTAAATGGTTGAGATTAATAAAGAAGAGCTGTTGCAGGGGTTTCCTCGTGAACCGCTCTACTTCAGAAAAAAAATAAACATTTAATAGTCCATAAGCACCCTTATTCGAATTTATCTCACATCTGAAATGATCTTAAATCTAAACAGAATTAGATCAGACTTCCACACTGTATTGAATTTACTCGAAATACACGTGCACCTTTTGTATGAGTTAACGCAACATTCTTAAGAAATTCAGAACTCCAATTGAATCAACCAAGTTGTATCAGCTTAATATACGATTCATGCATTTTACAAATAAAAATAATAATCATTTGAGTTGAACGAATGTAATATTTTATTTTAAACCTATAAAAACGGAATAAAAATGGTCTGCCAGCTGCACTGTGCACTGCTCCAGAAAATAAAACATACAATGAATTAGTACAAAACAGCATTTTACTCAGGAAAAGAAATAATAGTTATAATAATATATATATATATATATATATATATATATATATATATATATATATATATATATATATCTAAAACATGACCCTACAGACACAATGATGGCGTATCAGGGCCCTATTAGAAGGGGTAAGGAATAAATGAGTTTAAAGCTCAGAATTTTCAAGTGGTAAGTGAACATTTTTGAAAAGGATAATTATTTAAAAAAGAAAAGAAATTCACCATTTTGTGTCTATTTCTTTTGTTTTAAATAACAGTGAAAAGTACATTTTCAAGACTAAAACTCTTGCAAGTCAGTATGGTGTTTTCTTCTAAATAGGCGCACCTTACACCAATGTCTCTTCAAAGCGTCTCTTTATGATGATCTGGTAATTATGGGCAAAAAAATATTTCCTTGTTGCTAAATATAAGAGAAATGTAAAAGTTTGGTGGTCCAAAATATCGAATTTGGTGGTCAAACATTTTGAGTGTTTTCGAGAAAATGCACGGAATCGTTCAGTCAGACGTTCGGCTCTTCCGACTCACATTAAAGACTCGTTCGAAATGAACGAATCGTCATAAATGACTCAGCACTGCTTTTCACCACGCAACGAGTTGAGTTGCGCTTCCATTTCATAAATAAGCCAAATTGACACAATAAACTATTGTTATGTTAGGCTTATTTAATTTTAAACTAAGTTTTCATTCATCTTACACATGCATTTATGTGCACCCATTAATGTGTTCTTTTCAATTGCACTCAGTAATATATGTTAAAAAGAGCTAAAACTGTTGAGGTAAACCTTTGTAAGTAGAATAATAGATAATAGATAATAATAGATAAATAGATAAATAGATAAATCGGGGTTTCCCCCCCCCCCCCCCCCCCACCCCCCCCATTTTCTTAATATGCCCCCAAACAACCAATCTATATTGGGGTCATGTGACCGGAGTATTAATTATGCAAATTCATATGCAAATGAGCTCTCAGTGTGACATCGTTGAGTTGTCCATTACGCCACGTGAAAGCCAGATATCGAATCAGTTTATCGACCTTTGTCGGTACAAGCAGCAGCAACGAACAGGAGCTGCAGCGAATCATAGCAATTATACGTTTTATAGTTTTTTTTTTTTTAAATTAACTGGTAGGTAGCCTGTGTGTGTGTGTATATATATATATATATATATATATATATATATATATATATTATATATTTATATTTTTAAATCCATATATTATATATATAATTTTTTAAATCCCCATCATGTATACTGGTCGGTTTTAATTGTTTGTTGTTTTGTTTTGTCTGTTTGTCAAACTGTTTTTGCACGTGTGCTTTGTGTTTTTTCTGTTTTTTTCTGTTTTGAGTTTAAAGTTTTGTGTAGCACTTATTCATTATTTCATTTCACTGTGTAATGCATTGCATATTGTTGAAATGACAATAAAACCTACTTGATAGGTACAGAAGTGAAGTTTATAAAACAACACCACAAAGCTATTTTTATAGCAAATACTATTAAAATGATATAATCTAGAATCTTTAGGCCTTTATGATTAGCAAACCAGGAAAGTGATTTTTGTCTGTTTCAAACTGTCTATACTTGCAAACTTGCTTTTCTTCACAACTGAAAATTCGATTTAATATATTTTTTAAGGTAAAGATGAATTTCAAACTCTCAACACTATATGTGGGTGATCTGCACCCCGAAGTGACAGAAGCTATGCTCGTAGGGAAATTCAGTCCTTCAGGCCACCTTCACTCCGTCCGGGTCTGCAAAAACTGGGACACTGGCGCTTCACTTGGCTATGCGTATGTCAACTTTTACCAGCAAGCCGATGGTAATTCAATCCACCCCAAACATGAGGCACTCTTTCTACATTTTATAGCAGTTATATATAGCCTCCGTAATGCTCCAGGTGTCATCCATATATATTATTCGGTTATGATTATGTGCCTTAAATACAATTTCAGAGTTTTCTTCTTTACTGAAATAATTGACCCGTAATAAATTTGGATCTCTCAGCTGAGCGAGCACTGGAAACACTAAATTGTGTTCCGCTGATGGGGAAGCCCATGAGAGTCATGTGGTGTCAAAGGGATGCCACCCTGAGAAAGAGCGGCGTTGGAAACCTGTTCATTAGAAATTTAGATTTGGAAACAGATGAAAGCACGGCGCTTTTCGACCTCTTTTCAGTGTTTGGAAAAGTCCTGTCATGCAAGGTTTGAGCTTTGTATGCATCTTAATAACATATGCATGGCTAGTGTGTGTTTGTCCTGTTTGAAATAAACTGTGCGTGTTAACGTGGCGTGTCTCCGAAGATTGTAGCTTACAAGACGGGGACAAAAGGGTACGGCTATGTCCAATTCGAGTCCCAAGAGGCAGCGAATCTGGCGAAGGAAAGACTCGACGGCAAACTTTTCAACAACCATACAATGTAAGATGTTGATAGAAAGAATGTCATATGAGGGTGTTTAAGTCTCATATGAGGTCATTTGGGTAGCGCAGGCATAGAGACTAACAGCATTGTCTCTGTTATGTTACAGTTCAGTTGAACACTTTAAATCTCGGAAGGACCGTGATGCTGAAGTAAACCGCCAGAATGAGCAGGTTAAAGCACACACACACACACACTCACACTCACATACACACACACGCACACACACACAAAGTATGCTGACTTTGTTTTCTCTGCTACAGAAAGAGATCTTGGATCTTTACATAAAGAACCTGGATGAACATATAAATAATGACTACCTGCACAGGGAGTTCTCCAAATTTGGAACCGTCACCGAAGCAAAGGTCAGTAATAATCCCTACATTTTATTTTTTATGCAATAACCTTTGTCTTTCCTCCCCTTATTGACTTGAGTGTATCTAGTACAACCCAAATTCTACAAAGACGGCCTTTCTAAGATATACTATTTGTTTACATTTTGTCACACTCCTTTATCCAGAGCGACTTACAACAATTGAGGGATTAGGGATCACTTGTGACATATTGGCGGTGGGATTTATACGCAATCATCCCACTGACCTTTTGTCACTTATATTCATACTAACAATTTAATTTTCACAAATGTTTTGCGATGTCCCCATTGTAAACGTGTTGCAGCCATCAAATTCAAAATGACCAAATTACTAATTTAATTACTATTAATTAAACATTGAATTTGTTTTCTCTCTTCTGTCACGAGTAGATCTTCAGGGCTGATTTGTCCTCCTAATTAGCCACATTTAACCCCATGTCCTAATTTGTCTCCTGCAGGTCATAATGGAAAATGGCCGTTCTCGGGGGTTCGGATTTGTGCGATTTTTATCTGCCCAAGAAGCAGCGGAGGCCAGGTGTCAGCTGAATGGCAAGATCTGGGGCAGGAAGCCGATATTCGTGGGTGTGGCCCAGCACAAAGAAGAACGACAGAGAGAGAGACCAGCTCCACCTCAAGTTCCGGATGTAGAGCAGAGTCTTGCTCCATCTCAAGTCCCAGCTTTTGAACAGAGTCCAGCTCCACCTCATTTTCTAACTGTGGAACAGAGTCTAGCTCCGCCTCAGTTTCTAACTGTGGAACAGAGTCTAGCTCCGCCTCAGTTTCTAACTGTGGAACAGAGTCCAGCTCCGCCTCAGTTTCTAACTGTGGAACAGAGTCTAGCTCCGCCTCATGTTCCAGCTGTTGAACTGTGTGCAGCTCCACTTCAGATTCCAGCTGCTGAACTGTTTGCAGCTCCACCTCAGATTCCAGCTGTTGAACAGAGTCGAGCTCCACTTCAGATTCCAGCTGTTGAACTGTGTGCAGCTCTACCTCAGATTCCAGCTGTTGACCAGAGTCTCGCTCCACCTCAAGTCCCAACTGTTAAACAGTGTCCAGCACCTGAAGACCACTCCGTGAAAGAGAAACCAGCTCCACCCGAAGCTAAAGATTTAGATGGAGTGCCTATTATATCTGTGAGTGAATTGCAGCAGGACAACAACAACAACAACAACAATAATAATAATAATAATAATAAATATTTATCTGTCTGCAGGAGGTACCCACGGCTGCATCAGCTCAACCGTGCTTCACCATCTATATGTTGGAGTCAAATTCAAATTTTGAAGAACAGTTCCAGATGGCACGTGAGTATTACACACACACACACACACACACACACACCTGTAAATACACTTTGCACCAGCTCACACTTCCTGTCTTTCTCCCTCTGTAGATGATCACCTGTTACCCCTGGTAAAGAAAATCCACCCATCTGATCCAAAAAAGTCCACATGGATGCTGGTGAAAAGTGAAAAGAACTAAGAAATAATGAACATGAACCTGACTTCCTGAGTGCCAAAGTGAGCACACACACACACACACACACACACACACACACACACACACAAACACACAAGCACATGCACACCCATGCTGTGTAGACTAAAACCACTCTGCATTCTTCTTCCAGGAAAGTTTACAGATGCTGAAGAAAGACAAGAAATTTAAAAAAACAAAACAACAACAACTAAGAATAGGGAAAGTAAGAATACATATTCCTAAAGGAAGAATAGGAAAAGTCAAATAAAAACTCCAACCTACATTACAACGCTTTGAAATGGGTCTGCGTTGTGATTCGATTCTAACGTAGCGTAAATGAAAGACTTGCTAATCGACAGTGTGAAAGAAGAAAATTTTAAATAGATTTAATATCATAAGCATTTTTCGGAAAACGGCACCAAATTAATTGCTAAAAAAAACACAATTTTGGGAATTTGATGATTAATTAAAGGCCATTCTATTAAATAAGAGAACGCACAGACATTGCTCCGACTGTAGCGTACATACATGCTAATGCTAAGCTAGTTATGGTAGGAACGCATGTGAGCAAGAGTGTTAGCAAACCCCGTAGAAGCCTTCGCTGTTGCTGGAGACTTCAAGTACCCAATCGTGAGAACTGTATTTCATCAGAAATATCACCAGAAGGTCTTCTGTTCTACCAGAGGGGCAACAGGTTGAGTATATACAAATATTGCTGAGTCATATAAGGCCATTCCCCTCCCCCATTTGGGTCAGTGTGATCACCTCTCTTTATTCATGCTACCTAAAATAAGGCAGAAACCAGCTGTAAAGAGGGTGAAGGGATGGCCACAGAAGGCTGATTCTTCTGTACAGCAATATTTTCAGGATACGTACCGGAACATGATTGCCACACCAGACTCATACACAGACAAGGACACACAATTTTCACTGCTGTAGCCTTTATATTTATTTACATATATGCATTATATGCTTTACATATATTAATATATATTAAGGGGGCACGGTTGCTTTGTGGTTAGCACGTTCGCCTCACACCTCCAGGGTTGGGGGTTCGATTCCGGTCTCGGCCATGTGTGTGTGGAGTTTGCATGTTGTCCCCGTGCCTCAGGGGGTTTTTCTCCGGGTTCTCTGGTTTCCTCCGGGTCCAAAAACATGCACGGTAGGTTGATTGGCACCTTGGAAATTGTCCCTAGTGAATGAATGTGTGTATGAATATGTGTATGAATGTGTGTGTGTGTGTGCCGTGTGATGGGTTAACATTCCATCCAGGGTGTATCCTGCCTTAATGCCCATAGACGCCTGAGATAGGCACAGGCTCCCCGTGACCCGAGGAAAGATCGGATAAAGTGCTAGAAGATGAATGAATATTAATATATCTTCACTTGTCACTTTGCACAATTGCTATTATTTGCATTTCTGGTAAATGCTAATCTCTATTTCCTTAGTGCATACTCTAGTCTTAATTCTATCTAGTAAGTAATTCTGTTCTCATATGGTGGTCCTAATGAACTTAACCAACAATTCGATGTGTTTGTGATAATTAACAACAAACATAAGGGTGCACTGAGAGCTGTAGATCCATATGAACTCAGGATTTAGTAGCGGTTGCCATGGCATTTAACACATTACTGCAATTATGGCTTTCCTGCAGCCGGGGCATGATGAGTGGTGGGAAAATAGCACATGGGGAGATTGTGATGAGTTGAATGGAAAGGCTGAATAGATGAATAGATAGAGGCTGATAAATACGATCACTGCAGAAGGCTTCTTGTAATCGGAAATTGAGGCTGTAATGTTTTTCTATACAACTGCTTATTCTTGGGGAAAAAAAACAGCTTCACTCTTAAGGGTACCTGGATTGTCCCTTGATATTATGACAGAAATGGGACGATAATGAGCTCAAGCTTGCTTTTATAGTTATTCCATATACATGTACATATATATATATGTGTGTGTGTGTGTGTGTGTGTGTGTGTGTGTGTGTGTATATATATATATATATATATATATATATATATATATATATATATATATATATATATATATATATATATATATATATATATATTTCTGCTTGTTTGCCCTGAATAAGTTTTGGTGTGAAACATTGTTTGCTCGTTAGGTTAAATGGGGTGGAATGCATTGCAGGCCTGTCTCTGTTCACTGCATTAGACACTGACTGGTGCAATTATGCAATTCAGGAGCTATTTTCTCCCAATGAGCTGACAGGTGCTAGAATTGTTTTTTTTCTCTCTCTCTCTTTTCAGTATCCATCTGAAAACAGAAAGATGCTGAGCACAGTTTGTCACCGTATGCATCTGTATATAAACATGAGACGGGGGTAAAATATCTGTTAAAAAAAAAAAAAACATGTTTTATGGGCAGCTTGAACAGATGTTTCTGTGTCCAATTTTGCCATGTATTGTTGAAAATAGGCAGTTTATTAGGGATTTGCATTTCCACTTTGTGAAGTTGCATCCAAACTTTTCTTTTACGCAAACTCTGATCGCATTCATGCATTTTAAATGTCATCACAAAAGCAAACTCCATAAAAAAAAAAAAAAATAAAATAAATAAATAAATAAAAATCCCCCCGCTGTCCGCTATGCTGTCTTATTCTGCAGAACAGAGTGGCGTGTTAAGTAACCTTGCCCGAACTGGGACCCACTAACCCTGCAAATTCCCCATTCACGGGGTAATCACTCTAGAGTGTGTTTGAGTGCTCCAGCTGATTGACTTGCTGCTGCTGATTCTGAAAGACTGGCAATCGCTTTTCGAAATGATTCCATCTCGGTGAAATGGTGTCATTTGTTACAATGGAGACTGATTTAAAAAAAAAAAAAAAAAAGATTGAGATTGAGAGGAAAAAGCAAAAGGGCTCAGTTGCTCTTGCTCCCTGCATGTAACACTTTTCACAAAGGTGATAAGGCACTGACATTTAACCTGTAGAACGGCCAATAGAAAAATAGTTAGGTGATGGAGAGGACCAGACACTTGGTCCCAATAGTCCCTTATAGAAATAGCAGAACGTAATGGCCAACAAATCGGTGTACTGTAGCTGCTCGATCCGTAATGAGTAAAGTCAAGCGCAATTTAGAACAGAAACAAGATCTAAATGTGTTTTTTATATCTTGTCATATCCATAAATTTATATCCACCGGTATATACTTGAAATAAAAACTGACATAAAAATAAAAGAGGCAAAAATACAATCCAGGTGCTTAAATTTGGGTAATATTTATGCTTATTTACAGCGTGTGTGTATAAAAATAAACAAATATCTATCTGAAGAATTTACTTTTACTTTTACTGTTACTTAATTTACTAAGCTCGGACCGCTCGCCATTCAGGCAATATAAAATCCCACACACATCATATACACTAATCCTAATCTTTTTTTAATTATTTTCGAAAGCTATACCAAGCTCAAAGAAAATTGGAGTAGAGATGACGGTGAATAATCGTACGCAATGTAAGCGATTACCTTCTGGAATGCTTGAGGAACAGCATCTCCAACCACAGCATCAAATGAGTGTGAGGACAGAGAGCAACCGAGACGAGATGGTGAGAAGGATTAATTGGTGTATAACAATAACGGTCATTTAGAGCTCAAGTGAAGGCCGCACATGATGCAAACTGAGATTTATAGAGCATCGGAGATACCAGAGAGAGAATGTTGTGTTAGATGGGTCACTTGTGTAGGATTATGAGTTGTATTTGGTTAATTACTTACGGGTAATTACTTATAATGTACAATTAGAGATGCCTGGAACGACTATAGTACATGTGTAATGTCTCCGATTTACTAATGATACACACAAGAAAATTGTCGCTAGCTGTTGTAAATTCTCACGCTGTTGAAACCTGGTTTCAAGTACGTCTATTAGCTAAGGTTGAAAACGCCAAAGGAAGTCCAAACAACAGTACGGATAAAACTGGAAAGAAATGTGTATATAAAGGTGTGTATAATTACAAACGAAGGCAAGAACCAATGTAGCAATTAGCTCCGTTTGACATTAGGCCAAGCAAGCGGCTAGATTTGGCGAATTGACGCCAGGTTTAAAGGCTAACATCGATAACCATTACTGAACCTAACACCGTTTATGCATGTCGTTATTCCAAGTGGCTAGTTATTTCATCATCTTGAAGCGAAATCAATGGAAAAGCCTCCCGAATCACGTCTGATGAAATAAAGAGAATTTCATTGAGAATTAGCGAGAGGACAAGAGGAAGAAAAAAAAAGAAAAAGATGAAAGTGGATGAGGCGGAGCTAAGAAGAGCAATTTGCTGGGGGGGGGGGGGGGGACTTGAAAATGATCAGACATTGTGGACATTGTGTATAGGACTACTCAATGGAGACTCACACCTCATGCTGTGTTTCGAATGATCTTCTCGATAATGTCTGCTGCCTGCTGCTGGGGAAATACTGTCGCAATTTCATATGTAGATCTCCCAAAACCCCCCACCCCCACCCCCCCCAAATCTCATCGGAAAAACCCAATCGCAATCCTTTTCCGACATAATCCGCTCTTTTCTCCTCTCCACTGCTCCGAGTCTGTTGAAAGACGTGTAATCGAGTATGAAATATATGATGCATAAAAGATGTGATGGTAATGGTGCTTCAATGGTCAGACGAATATATATAATAATATATATATATATATATATTATATATATATATATATATATATATATATATATATATATATATATATATAGTATGTGTGTGTGTGTGTGTGTGTACATATAGTACATAAAAGTTTCTCAGTAAGTGATTTATCCAACTCGGAGCGCCATGCTGGATCTGGAAGCTTTGCTGGGAACTGTGGGATTGAAGCAGGGATAGATCCATAGGAATTGGACACCAATCCAGCACAAGGCTCTATGTACACACATTTATTCTTATTAAATTTAGGATTCCGAGTCCAAATATAATTTATCTTTTATCTTGGTCAATTTATCTTGAGGGGTACGTGCATGTTGAAACATCATATCACACTTTTGTATGTCTCGGGACCACAGTTTGTATTTACCTGCACACCACAACTGTAATGAATAGACATTTGGTGTTGAGGATGAGGATGGATTCCCTTTTGAGTCTGGTTCCTCACAATGTTTCTTCCTCATGCCATCTCAGGGAGTTTTTCCTGGGCTCACCCAACTTATAATATTGACACAAATGTACAAAATACATTATCGGTGTATATCTGCTTTGAGACAACGCTCGTTGTTAAAAGCATTGTACGAATAAAAAAGTATTCTATAGGATGTACAACTGTATCTAGAGCCTGTACGTATGTACATAGACGCCACATCATTGCCTGTAACTATCAAAGGTTCAAAGGTTCAAAAGCACAGTGTTTTATTAGAAATAATTATAAATGTTTGTGATTAAAAAAAGGAATAAAACAACTATTCATTGCTTTAAGACCTAATCCATAATCTTGTCATTGATTCGTTTTCTATAATATCATTCCTGATTGTGTTTTTATTACTGAACTACTTTAAAAACAACAATTGCATTTCCTAGTCTAAATATCATTCCGGGGGACACGGTGGTTTAGTGGTTAGTACGTTCGCCCTACACCGCCAGGATCCGGATTCAATTCCTGTCTCGGCCATGTGTGTGGAGTTTGCTTGTTCTCCTCGTGCCTCAGGGTTTTTTTCTCCGGGTTCTCCGGTTTCCTCCCGGTCCAAAAACATGCACGGTAGGTTGATTGGCACCTTGGAAAATTGTTCCTAGTGTATGAATGTGTGAGTGTGTGTGCCCTCCGATGGGTTGGCATTCCATCCAGGGTGTATCCTGCCTTACTACCCATAGATGCCTGAGATAGGCACAGACTCCCCGTGACCCGAGGGAAGATCGGATAAAGCGGTAGAAGATGAATGAGTATCATTCCACTTTGTATATAATTTGCAAATAAAAAAGCCTTTATTTGTCACGTATACATCACTGCACAGTGAAATTATTTCCGTCGCCATGATCAGCCATGATACAGCGCCCCCTAGAGCACAGAGGGACAAGGGCCTTGGTCAAGCTCGGCGATACCGGTATTCGAAACCCCCGTAGCCCAGCACTTTAACCACTGAGCTACACTTCACTCATATGCCCACCTCAAATCATAATATATGTAATATAGCTATAGGAAAGTCGATATATTTGATAGCTGCATTCAATTGTGGCTTGAACGTTAAACAAATGGTTGAAATGACGCTTCATTTGTACCTACACAAAGCTCTATACAATTCATATTGATTTCTAATATTGATTTACTCAAAATAACCGGAGTACTTGTAGAATCCTCCAAACCCTGATGTTTCTAATCGGTATCCGTTCAGACTCGATTGACACTATTTGGTTATTTATGCCCGATTGCTGGGAGAAATTAGGCTCAATTGAAGTGGAGTGTATGTGTGTGTGTGTGTGTGTGTGTGTGTGTGTGTGTGTGTGTGTGTGTGCAAATGTTCAACGTCCGTGAAAAGGGGGTTTGATTTTGGTTTTTCTGGTTCAAAGGAGCCGTGATTTACGTACACAGGCCTACTTAAGATGAATTACGATGGGAATTTGCGCCACGGCAACCAGGTGTGTTTATAGGGCGATTAGAGGGGGCTGAGCAGGTTGGGGATGAATGGAAGCAAACGCTCTTAAAAGCACTCGATTATCTCTGATTGAGCCTTTTCACGAGGCAGGCAAACAAAGAGATACCAGTTAGTGATGTAATTCGAAAGGGAATTAACACGCTGCATTTTTTTTAACCGAGGGGATAGGTGGAAAGGAAGCAATACAGAGAGAAATCGATAAGAGAGAGAAGATAGATAGAGGGTGACAGAGGGAGAGAAAGCATCGTGGCATGTTTGTGTACAATGTAGCTGTTAAACAGGTCTTTTATTGTGTCTCCTCACCTAAACAGTGCGTAACATTGTGTATATTAACTTGTAATGTTGTGTCTTCCTTGTCCTTGGTCAGGGTTCTGGTCAAATAATTCTCTTATTCTCTTATTAGATAGCTTTGTAGATACTATCGGCGTTAAATTTAGCTGCTAATTGAATCAAAATTTTGAATCTAAAGTAAATATTTCTGGTCATATGAGGAATTAATTTACTTAATTCCTATAAAAATGCCAATAATCAGGCCAAAAATATAATTTGCATTATACAAAACTTTTATTATGCCATTTATTATGCTCATTATACAATGTTGACATTTTTAATTCATTAATTAAATCGTGTGCTTAACTGATGTACTTATTGGTCAGTGAAACTTAACTCGGTGCAAAAACTTAACTCTGTCCTATAAATGGACTTGGTGATTATTTGGCAAAAGTTTTCCTTTATTATTTACCTCCCGATTATTTATATATATATATATATATATATATATATATATATATATATATATATATATATATATATCTATATATATATATACACACACATGGCATGACAGGCCATGTTAAAGGTCACGCTTTGGGCCCTAGTTTGCGCATTTCTGTCTCCCCAAATCAAATAACTCAACTCATGTCATGCCACAAATCAGAGCATAAATAAATAAATAAATAAAATAATTTTTTTCTCCCTGGCTTAAAAGTGCGAATGCCTTTGCATTGCTGGGATCGTTGAAACTTCCCTACAACTCTGCTCTTTAAAGCCGGTGTACTCTATTGTGCTCATTGTGTCCCATTGTGTCCGGAGCTTTAACCAGCGAGACACCTGCGCTGAGCCGTAATACCTTCACTGCTCCCCAGCAGAACAGACTCATCAGCTCGTTTCTCAGTTGCAATATCCTGCCACCGAACGCGTCCGTATTTTTTTTTTTTTTTTTTTTTTTTCGGGAGAGCTTTGAGTTGATCACCCAGATAGATTAGTTCGATTCATTTGATTACGTTAATCCCTGCATCTTTTCACCAGCCCTACCCTGAATAGTGTCCCGGACAATGGGCTTGTGTAAGACCTCTTTTCATAGGGAATTAGTATTTACCAGTTCCTGTTATTCATTGCATTGTGGAACGGTGGGCCGCAAAAGAAGGTAGTTAGCGACAGAAATCCGCTTCACTGACAAAACGCTTCTCTTGTCCCTCCGAGCTGAAATCTATGAGATGACAAATCACTTTATACACCGAACTAATTGGATGATGACTTAAGTGTGGAAGAATTACGTCGGGTTTGGAACAAGTCCGGGCTTACAAGCGCAGGGCCATTCATTCCGATAGGCACTTTTTTTTCTCTTTTTTTTTGAAAAGGGACAAAGCAACAGCAAAATAAGCTTCTTAATGCGTGTGAATGGTGCACAAGCAATTTTCCACTACGCGGACGTCGCCGAATATGCCCAGGCTTGAAAATTCTGGGATTCGAAACACACACAGACAACGTCAATATTGCATCATGCATGCTTAAAAAAAAGGCTTATTTTTACGCCATGTGGGTGTTTCATCATTTAGGTGTAATTCGAATGAAAACAGATGTGTGGCATCCCATCACGTTCAAATTGTAAGACAGCATCAACACTTCCATTCACAGGTTTATTCTCAGTATTTTCACATATTCTTGGCTCATTCAGCAGTTAAATAGTGAAGTGCAGGTTTGTTTGTATGTTTTTTCCCTGAACTAAGTTGTCTTAACACATTTTTTTGGTTAAAAAAACACATATTATATAAAAAAATGTATTTACTAACACAAGAAGACTATTCCTTAAAGCTTTTCTTTTTCCTGACATATAGATATAGACATATTCTGTCTACCAATACATTACATTTGAATCACTTGTGGTACTATACAGAACTCCGGCTGCTGCGCAGTCCCTTTGGCGTCACTTCCGTTGAATTAAAGCCATAGAAGAAAAAGAAAAAAAAAAAACGTAGTAGTCAAATACAGTTAGTTTTTTTCTCGTGAGGTTTTTTTTCCGAGGATCCTAAAGGGATTCTGCATGCTGTAGTGCACTTTAGCTTTGGTCTCGTGTCGTGGAAGTACTGCAGGAAGAGAGGTGTTAGGCCTCGTTTTCAGCTTTAGTCGCCGTGAGGACACTGAGCTGAGTCGAGTGCTCCTTGGCTTTGAGTCGCAGGGCCGCGATGCTGGACGCGCGGCGATCCACGGGAGAGGTCGAAGAACGCAGGGCGGACGGAGATGAGCGAGGGGGATCGGGAATGTGAAAGGGAGGTAGAATCGGGTTCTCTGTGGGGGGAACAGGTAGTCTTTGGAGTCCCAGCGGAGTGAAGAATCTGTGGAAATTGTCACTTGTTACTGCTTGAAAGAGCATCGCTAAATATATACATCTCTGAAGCTTTTGCTGGATCTAATTCACTCAAAAGTGGAAAATGGTCCTGCTCAAGGACGCAGCGCTACTTAAATAGTCTTACCTTCCAAAGGACGGGCTGATGAAGGCAGGGTGTCTGAGCATCGCTGCTCCTAGCAGAGAACAGATTCGGTTCGGGGGTGCAGGGTTTGCCATGGTTTGGGGGAATCCATGGAGAGACACTGGCCACGCTGACTCGATGCCCGGGTGCAGGTTGGGGCTAAATGCACCCCCGCCTAGATAATGACACAGAGGCTGTGCTGCAGTGATGGATCCTGGAAACGGGAGGCCTAGACGATGAGGCTGAACCCCAGCCTTCTCTCTTTTTCTCCATTTTGCACGCCGGTTTTGAAACCAAACCTGGGAAAGACAAGTTGGCTGTTATTAAATAAATCATTTAGCAAAGCATAGTTTGAAAATGTGACAGAACTTTATAAAGGAAACTTGCTGAAAGCAACACAGAAATTTAATTAGGATTAAGGGATTGTTTTATGCCATTTTAGGTACATTTTTTAAATCAATTTCAAACATTGTAAATAATATTTTTGTGTCTTTTTAAGAACGGAAAATTCTGAAACAATCATAGAGCATTTATATATCCTCACTGACCTATAACCCAAAAAGTTTAATGCGTGCTGTTGTTGTGTGTGAATGTTATATTGGTTATTAGTTACTATATTACTTTCATATATAGTTTGGTGAATTTACTTTCAACATTAAAAACACAAACATTACATAAGTAAATAAATAAATAAAGTACAAATAATAAAAGCACAAAGACAAAACTGATATTTTATTAATTATAAATCTCAAAACTGAGATTTATAATGCTCCGGAAATAAATTTTAATACAATTTGGACAATAGAATTTTGGCCACTTTTGCAATTTCTATATTTACAGACACATTCTCAGATATTCCATTAACAGATGAAGTAAAAACATGTTTAAAAAAATTATTTCACTTGAATCACAAAAAAATTATATAATATAAAATATAAAATATAAATATAAAATGCTGTGAAAATCAACCTAAAAATGATTGAAAATCCAATTTTTTATTGGATGTCTCTTGTTATGTATTTTTTAAATCAATTAAATATGAATTATGCGAATATGAAAAAACATCACGAGAATTAATCAACCTAAAAACATAAAAACTTACTTGCACGCGAGCTTCCGTCAGGTCGAGCCTCATAGCTAATTCTTCCCTTAAAAAAAAACAAAACAACAGAAATGAAAGAAAAATAGTTTATTATTAACCACGTGACTAAGCCATATTGATTGTTTTTCTTTCTTTCATGCACTCATTCAAGATTACATTTGCAACCATTCACAATTACAGATCAGACTTAATTAAACATGTTTACCTCAAATAATAGTATAAACAATGCAATAAGAAATAATTTGATATCGTATCATTTAAACAATTATTACAGTTATTTACTATTCATTTAAGACCTATAATTAGTATAAGTACAGAAATATAAATACGATATTTTCCCCTTTTATATAGCAACACTGGGGATTTCATGGCTGTTCAAATATTTCTTTTTTATCATATTATTGATTTGTATTTCAACGAAAGCTTGTTAATAAGGACAAAACGGAACATTGCACGGGTTAACGGTGCACGAAAAACAAAAACAAAAACGAATGAACGTGTGTATTCTGTGTGTGTGTGTGTGTGTGTGTGTGTGTGTGTGTGTGTGTGTGTGTGTGTGTGTGTGTGTGTGTGTGTGTGTGTACTGTACCTGGTGAACACATCTGGGTAGTGCGTCTTTTGGAAAGCCCTTTCCAGTTCGTCTAGCTGGTAACTCGTGAAAGTAGTCCTGTATCTCCTCTGTTTGCGCCTCAGCGTCCCGTCTTCAGCGTCACTGCTGGGGGACACGTGTACCCCCCCATCGTCGGTGTCCTTCGTGCTTGTGGTTTTCCCTCTCAGAGGTCCGTCCTCGGGTCCGGGGGAGAGACGCGTGTCCGCATGCGCTCTGCTCTTATCCGCCTCCGCCTTGTCCTGATCAGAGGTGCTCCTCAGGGAACTGATTTGTGCATGTCCCGGGTAGCAGGAGTTTAGACCCCCTTTGAGCTCCAGCTCGTGTTCTTGCGCGCTCTCTGGCTCGCCTCCTCGTGCGCTCCCAACTCCCGGTTCCTCGTGTCTGGTCGGACTGAACGGGCGCCGCAGGTCCGGGGGCAGGTGCAGGTCCGTCCCAGGAGGTACGTTCGAACGGGCTGGACACAGATGTTGGAGATGTTAAAGCCCTTTCTTTTTTTCAGTCCAGTATTTGTAAGCGTTCATAAAGCGTTTTATAAAGCGATTTTAAAGCTTATTCCTATGTCTTAAAAAAAGAAGCAAAACTTTTGTCACTTTTTTTCACGCCTCCAAAGCAAGAATTCACCCCAGTCTATAATTCTGCAAGTGTTTGTGGACATATGGAAACAGAAAACCACCACAAAATACAACCACGCAGAATTGTGTGCATATATGCTATTTATAAAATCCGAAATATCGAACAAAACCTATTGAGGTTTTTCTGTGAAGGAAACTCGTTTTAACACAGTGATTTTTTTTAAAAGGTGTTTTTCTACAGAATGTATTTCTATTTCACGCACAAGATTTTCCACTACAAGGAACTTGGAATGAATTAATAATTGCTATATTACACACACCATAATAAGATAATGTATGGTTTATTTGAAATAGAAAACAGACACAATACATCGCACAAATATAATGCTTCATAAGTATACACGGTGGGGATCTGGTAAATATATGAATACTTTGAAAAGTTCGTAGTATGGTCCCTAAATCCCTGGACGACTGTGATTATTTCTGTCCAAAGAAAAAGATTACAAAGGAAACAATTTAAAGAAAAGATTTCGTTCCATCCATTTTTACGCATGCAGTTTGCAGAAGTGCCACTTCCACAGTAAACCAAATTCAATTCCATCAGATGTCATGAAACGCTACACACCTTGGGGTTCCTCTGTCCGGAGAGCCGCTGTGAGACTTTGCATCCCGAGGAGCCTGACTTTAAGAGGACTTCTGCCCAGGATGCTTTCAATACAGTACGAAGAGAATAAAGTAGGAGACTTGCCCTTGCAGCTGGCTTGGAGTCCCTCTTCAGCCCGGGCGCTCATGTCTCTACCTCTCATGGACGAGATGTTCCGGTCTCTCTCTCTCTCTGTCTCTCCCTCACCCGCACTCTCTATCTATATATGTATATATCAATATATCTATCGTTCTGTCCGTCCCTACCTCCAGTGTGTCTCTCCTCACCCAGTGCACTGACTCACATTTGTAGGCTTGTGATGTTTCTGCTTCCCGCTGCTCTTCTTCTGATTGGCCACCGAGAGAAAAGACCCCGAAGCCGAGAGCTCGATTTCAATCATCACATTCATGATGATAATGGACAGCGGTGTCTGCGTCTCTCTCTCTCTCTCTCTCTCTCTCTCTCTCTCTCTCTCTCTCTCTCTCACTCACTCACTCACTCTCTCTCACTCTCTCACTCACTCTGTCATTCTTTTTCTCTGTCAGAAAAATTGGAAAATAATAGGCTATTCCAACAATAATTTTGCAACTGCAAGCTGAATTTATATATATATATATATATATATATATATATATTATATATATTTTTTTTTTTTTTTATTAATTTATTTCTTTACAATCATCTAAACTGCTATATATAGTACCAGTTTGAATGCAACTTCTCATTCATTGTTTTTTTTTTTACTTTTATTCTATTATTTTACACATTGCGCATAAATACTGAGGATATCCAACCTATAAAATAACATGTATGAACAAAAACGTGTCATATAACCCGGAATTTTGCACTAATGACACTCTCCCGGCACTCATTCAGCTCATTGAGGTATTCACCTGGAAATGCCTCAATGTAAATGATGCATACTATATAAAGACAATTGAAAAATACAGTAAGTATTCTTCACTTTTAAGAGTTTTAAGTTTTACGTGTTGAGCGTTGATATGCCCCCACCTTGTTGAAAAGAAAAGTAAGCTTTAGGATTTTTACTTTGCCGATGATAAAGGTGATATTTGTTAAAGGTGACTTTGTTATATACATTTATACAGTATACAAAGACCTTTATGCGTGCACTTTTCATTTCTTGTTTGTAATTCTACTTTATATGTACTTATTTAGGGGCATGGTGGCTTAGTGGTTAGCACACCTCCAGGGTCCGGGTTCGATTCCCGTCTCGCCCATGTGTTTGTGGAGTTTGCATGTTCTCCCCGTGCCTCAGGGTTTTTTTCTCCGGGTTCTCCGGTTTTCTCCCGGTTCAAAAACATGCACGCTAACATGCTAATGTAGGAATGTGTGTGTGTGTGTGTGTGTGTGTGTGTGTGTGCCCTGCGATGGTTGGCATTCCAACCCAGGGTGTATCCTGCCTTAATGCCCAGACGCCTGAGATAGACACAGGCTCCCCGTGACCCGAGGGAAGATCGGATAAAGCGGTAGAAGATGAATGAATGAATGTACTTATTTATTTTGTGTATAGGCTATACAGTGTCTTTTTCAGTGTGTGCTATCTAACACCCATTACAATGATTCTACAGAAATGCCCACACACTGTCATAAATACACAAGATGCAAGATGCAAATCAGGAGACAGAAAACGGAAAAAGACGAAGCAGAAAGAGGAAGGATTCTTGTAAAAGATAAAGTGATGGCGATGAAGAGGAACTCGGACAGTTGAAGTACAATCGAGATTTATTGTATATAGTGCTTCAAATGTTACAAGAGGTGTGCCTTTTTTTGTTGTTTCAATTTTATTGCAAAAAAAATACTAAGCAAAATAATAATAATAAAAATGTAGCACAAAACAAAATACAATGTGAAGGTGACAAGCAAATCTGCTAGAAAAGTCGAGTTTATTTTTGTTGCTGATTGGGTGTATTGGTTGCTGTAATGTTTTTAGACACGGTTAAATATATTACACGGAGAGCGCTGGAAAGGTAAAAAGAAATTGTCGAAGGTTGTGTTTGAGCGCCACCCTTTGGTTAAATTGAGCTATGCCCAAATAGAGTTATGCCCCAAAGCCCACCATTTCCCATATATATATATATATATATATATATATATATATATGTATATATATATATATATATACATATATATATATATATATATATATATATATATATATATATATATATATATATATATATATATATATATAATACATTTACTCAGAAAATGGTCCTTATTTTAAATCAACTTTCCATCATCTTTATGGATTTATTTCTATATAATTATAGAAAGTGGACAATATTGAGCAACATGTGACAATGAATTAGGGACAATAGGGTCCATTATATTGTTTGTTGGAAGCAAAAATATATTAATTCAATTCAAAGATATCTTACAGAAAAGCTATATATATATATATATATATATATATATATATATATATATATATATATATATATATATATATATATATATATATATACACACATACACACACACACACACACACACACACACACACACACACACACACACACACACACACACACATATATATATATATATATATATATATATATATATATATATATATATATATATATATATAGATATATATATATATATATATATATATATATATATATATATATATATATATTTGGAAGTAAAAAGTCTAATAAATTTACCGCAAAGCCCTGCATGTATGCGAAACTAAGTTTCTACCTCGCTCTTATTAACCATTAAATACCACGGTATGACATCATGACCACCGTATTATTAACAGGTTTAGTTAATATAATATACATAAAGATATCTCGAGTGAAAAATGGTTCGCTTGAATAACGTCAGTAATGCGTTTGTATGACGTAACGGCAAGGAGCCCGTTTCCACGGCAACAGTAAACAAAGTGCGTGGAAACGTGACAAAATGGCTACAGCGGGTGACACAGAATCCGCGGAGTGCCCGTATTATTTAGAAAAAGTGTCCATTCCAGCAGAATCCGAGGATGGATTTGAGTACGAAGAAATGAGTGTGGAGGACGACAGTGTGGCTGAGGAGGAAGATCTGGAATCTGCAGGGGAAATTCTACATAACCGCACCACAGTCTCTGACATCGTCCCAGACCCGATACCTTCCTCGTCCCAAGACCTACGGAGCCCCGTTCCCGAAGTCGTGGACGATTTCCTTCGCAACTTTCTCATGAAAATGGGAATGACCCAAACCTTGAATTGCTTCCACACCGAATGGTTTGAGATGCTACAGAAAGGCAAAGTGAACAAGGAAGGATTCCCAGATGTCCCTGATATTTATATACACAACCAGGTCCTGGATAATGAGCTGAAAAATGCCCAGAGAGAGCGAGACAGTTACAAGCAGGCCGCCTTCGAGGCCGCAGAGACGATCGTGAAGCTCCAGAAGGAACGCGACTTCCACCGGCTGCACCACAAGCGCGTCGTCCAAGAGAAGGACAGACTGACTGAAGAAATACGAAAGCTGAAAAAGCACTACGAATCCTATGGCCCTGCTCTGGAGCAACTGAGTGAGAAGTACCAGACCGCCCTGAGGCAGAAGATGCTGGTGACCATTGAGAAGGACAAAGTCTCCTCCAGTCAAGTTCAAAGCCAAGAATGCGAACCGACCAAGTCCTCCACAGGAACCCACAGGTCTCCAGTTAAAAATGAAGGGCGTAGTCCAGAGCAAGGTGCCACCGAGGTGTCGGTGAGCGAGGTGGAAACTCGCGGCCCTGCCAAAGAATCATCCAAGAGCTCGCTTTTCAAACATTCGGAAGACTCCGAGTTCCCGGCCAGCACACGCATTAATCCACTCCTGCCACAAATTAAAGCCCTGTGTGCTCATAGCAAAAAGAGTTTCTCCTTGCTGAAATCCACCAAAGCTCATACAATGTCTGTGAGCTCTCTTGCTCTGCACCCACGCAAAATGATCGTAGCGTCTACGAGTGACGACCAACTCTGGAGGCTTTGGGGAATGCCAGAAGGGGAGATGATCATGACTGGAGAAGGCCATACCGACTGGCTGTCGTACTGTAACTTCCACCCGAGTGGACACTTTCTGGCCACCACAAGTGGCGACTCCACAGTAAAGGTCTGGGACTTTGCAAAATCCTGCTGCGTGATGACCCTTGAAGGCCACTCACACATCACCTGGGGATGCTCTTTTCACTCCTGTGGGGACTTCCTGGCCTCGTGCTCGATGGACAAGACGAGCAAAGTGTGGGACCTGAACAACGGGCGCTGCCGCTACACACTGCGAGGCCACGTGGACTCGGTGAACAGTATCAGCTTCGTGCCCTTCTCTAACATCCTCCTCACCTGCTCGGCGGATAAATCCATCTCGCTTTGGGACGCCCGTACCGGACTCTGCGCTCAGACGTTCTACGGGCACAGGTACCCGTGCAACAGTGCCACCATTAACGCCATGGGAGACACGATCGCATCCTGCGATTCCTACGGCGTCGTGAAATTATGGGACGTGCGCACCATACTGGCCATGGCGACGGTGGATTTCGGACCACACCCTTGCAACCAAGTGGCTTTTAACCCGAACGGACAGATGCTGGCGGTCGCGAGTAACAACACAGACGTGAAGCTGGTGGATGTGGAGTCTTTAGACGTGTCCAGCCTTTTAGGTCATAATGATCCTGTTCAGACTGTGGTGTTTGACCATAAAGGAGAATACTTATTCTCTGCTGGACACGACGGTGACATTTTCATCTGGTCCTAATATTTGCAATTATTCCTGAAGCGTATCGATCATGTATGACCGAAAATGTTGTATAAAATGGGTTCGAGTTAAACGACGGGTGGGTAATTTCTGCGAATATGAGAGATTAATAATAATAATGATCAAAAATAAAAAATTATAATGTTCGAGTTACACGACAGGTGAGTAATTTCTGCTGATATGAGAGATTAATAATATAAATAATGATCAAAATAAAAATTATGTCTTAATTTTCGTATATTTGACGTAAATATTGTAACTTCACACAGCATTTGGACCCTTTTTTTACTCATTTATTATTCATGCAATTAATCCTAAAACCATTTTGTAAAAACTTGGAAAATATATGATCAGGAAATATACTACATGACGACCCTAACTGGTATTAAATGTCGCTTTTGAGTTCGCAAAGAAACACATCAAGTACACTCTGTAAGATATTATCCCAGTAAAAGTGCTCCATATGAATTTTTACTTAAGTTTTGCTGTCAAATGTACCCAAAATACTATGTATAGCCGTAATGCTACTATTATCATGTTTGTAATGACAATCTTCACTTAAGCAACTATTGTGAAAAGACTCTTAGCACACAACCTATTAATAGAATGACATTAATGGTTCAAACACTGATTGATATCTACTACAATTATCATAAGCCCAAAACCTTGTTTTCACTTACTTAGAAAAAAGAAAACAATACAACCCCCCCCCCCCCCCACACACACACACACACACACAACACAAATAATGTTACAGGTGTTATGGCAAGCTGGACTTTCTTCCACCATTCATTTCTCTTAAAATCTTCTGGCTGCCGCTGAACTGATGTGTTAGAACTGATGTATGTTGATTATAAGCAGTGAATGTAAACAAGTTCTGCACCCAAGCAAAACAAGTACTGGACAATAAATGCTCTACACTGATTGCTGCGTAAATGAACTCTCATAAATATAACAGATATAAAAAAAAACATTTAAAAAATTAAACCTGTGTGTGTGTGTGTGTGTGTGTGTGTGTGTGTGTGTGTGTGCCCTGTGATGGGTTGGCATTCCATCCAGGTTGTATCCTGCCTTAATGCCCATAGACGCCTGAGATAGGCACAGACTCCCCGTAACCCGAGAGAAGATCGGATAAAGCGGTAGAAGATGAATGAATGAATGAATGAATGAATGAATGAACTTTATTATCAGATCATTTTATTTGGTGACGCAGATCCAGGCATTGTATCTTTTTACACGTATAACGGCAGTGTTCTCCACACCGCTAGATGGCGCGTTCGTCACGGTAAATAAGCAGCTGATTGGAGAACTGCAAACCCCCATACAGACACGCCCCCCCCTTCACTGAAAATTGCGGGATCCGCGCGCAGTATTTTTGTTGTTGTTGTTGTTGTTGTTGTTGTTTTTCTGTCTGAACGTGAGCCGATTCGATCGGCGCCTCTTTCCGCTCTGGCTATGCGTCGGAAACGCGCGCCCTATGTGTCGCGCATTGACCGCCTCAAGACACGCGCGAACGAGCTCGAGCAGATGCTCGACGACAGCGACGAGGGCTCGTTCGGCGGCACCACGAGCAGCGACGGCTCCACGAGCGAGTACCGCGAGTCGGACGACGCAAGCCCGAGCACCTCGGACGAAGACTCCGGGCCTCCCCGGAACGCCGCCAACCGCCGCCGTCGCCGCCACGACGACGACGACGATGATGATGACGAGGAGGAGGAGGAGGAAAAGTGCGCCGTGTCCCGCATGACGCGCCGGCGCAAGAGGTCGGCCAGCGCTAGCGCCCTGGACGACAGCAGCACGGGCGAGTCTTCTTCGGACAGCGACGTGGGAGCCGAGCCGGTTCGGAAGGCGTCCGGGAAAAAACGGCTCAAGCTTTCCGACTCCGAGGGAGAAACTGGCAAAGAGAAGGAAAGAGAAGCGGAGGCCAGAGAAGCGTCTGCCAAAAGGAAAGAGAGGAAACTGAAACTGATGGCGTTGCTGAAGAAGAGAAGGTCGGGGACTCCTGTGCGCAGGCGCAGAACCATGGTTAGAACCCGAGTGTATCAGTAACCGTCAGGGGTGTAAACCGGAGTAAACATATTACCGCAAAACTTTCTTTATAACAAGTTTCAGCACTAAAACGACTTCGCTAATCCAAAAAATTAGTTCATATGGTGGTTTAGTGGTTAGAACGTTCGCCTCACACCGCCAGGGTCCAGGTTCGATTCCCGTCTTGGCCATGTGTGTGTGGAGTTTGCATGTTCTCCCCGTGCCTCAGGGGGTTTTCTCCGGGTTCTTTGGTTTCCTCCCGGTCCAAAAACATGTACGGTAGGTTGATTGACACCTTGGAAAATTGTCCCTAGTGTATGAATGTGTGTGTGATGGGTTGGCATTCCATCCAGGGTGTATCCTGCCTTAATGTCCATAGACGCCTGAGATTCCCCGGCACAGACTCTCCGCGACCCGAGGGAAGATCGGATAAAGCGGTAGATGAAGAAATGAAAATGCCAATCACATTGTACACCTCAGCACTGCATTAACCATCAACACAACCGTTTCTTCAACATGCCACAATTAAAACAAAGTTGTAAAGCAATCATTTAAAAGAGGGATCTTTAATTAACAAATGAAATGACAATATCCCTTGATTAAAAAGTAGAGCAAGCGTTAATATTGAATATAAAAGGATTCTAAATCATTGCACATCGTTCATTCATCATCTACCGCTTATCCGATCTTTCCTGTGCTTATCGCAGGCGTCTATGGGCATTAAGGTAGGATACACCCTGGATGGAATACCAACCCATTGCAGGACACACATACACACACACACACTCACTAGAGACAATTTTCCAAGGTGCCAATCAACATACCGTGCATGTTTTTGGACCGGGGGAAACCGGAGAACCCGGAGAAAACCCCCCTGAGGCACGGGGGGGAACATGCAAACTCCACACACACGGCGGAGGTGTATTTAAAATATAGTGGAGTAAAAAGTACATCTAGTATTCACATTCATTCCTCAGGTAGAAGTATTGATAGTAGGGTTTTAAAAGACTTCTGTAGAAGTTGAAGTATAAATACAAGCTTTTTACTCGAGAAAAAGTACTGGTTTCAAAACTACTTAAAGTATAAAAAGTAATATAAGGAAATAAAATGGCATAAAAGTTTAGACGATCACTAATTTATTGAAATGTCTCAGAACTCCCTACTGTGGCTTTATTTATTTAGTTTTTTTAAATAACGACCCCGACACTGGTTATGTCCTCGCTGGAGAGTGACGTGATTTGTTGTCGTGTGCAGGTGCGATGGACCGCGTACAAACCAATATTGTGTCGGAATGGTATATGTTTATATCTCATCCAATCACATTCACTCTATCCGGATGGAGCTGTTTATCTGGATAGGTTTTGTTTTTGTTTTTGTTTTTGAACGATGACAATCCGGAATAAAAAAAAAGGAGCTGAAATGAAATAGGAGTAACGAGGAGATTTTTAAAATGTAAGGAGTAGAAAGTACAAATAATTGCATGAACATATAAGGATTAGGAGTAAAAAGTAAAAAGAATTGCTCCAGTAAAGAATCTAAATTATAATAGTAAATAAAACTTCATTAAGCTTCATACTGTGACACCTCTGGTCATTACTTCTGGATTTGAGGTGGTCTTTACATCGCGGAAGTCGAAGGTGTCCTAAATGACAAGAGTACATTTATGCTCTGAAGAATGTAGATTTCAGCACATGTTCTTCCACAGAGTTCTGAGGAGGCGGGACATCCGGAAGACGTACCCGAAGACAAAGAAGAAGTGAAAGAAGATTCCGAAGATTCTGGCGAGTCCAGCGAGGAGGATGCGCTGCGTGTAATAGACAGTAGTGAAGAAGAGAAACAGGCCGACAGCGACAGCCTGAAGGACTTCATCGTAGAGGATCAAGAGCAGAAAGGGGGACAAGAGGAGAAGGAGGAGAAGGAGGAAGAGGGTGAAACGAAAGACAAGAGCTTCCTCTCGCACCTTCCACGCCAGTGTAAGAGTTCTGTTGATTTGTATGTGGTTATTCGTCAGAACCTCTGATAGTAGAAGTTTATCATTTATATGTGTACAAATCTAACCAAGTCATTTTCTTTTGCTATCATTGTAGTTATCACCGGATCTCAGTTAGCACACTTTCAGCTGGTGGTCAAAGCCTTGTTGATCAACGCCCTGGATGCATCCTTCCTCAAGTCGCTTTATGGTATGGGTTTCCGATTATTGCTTTCATGGTTTTATTTCCTGCTCTCATTTTCTTGTCGGATACATTGGCACATTGTGTATGTGCAAAATGGCAGATAGCACTTTAGATGCACCAGTTTGCAGTGCAGTACTTTTGGAAATGTAATAGATTATAAATGACCCTATTAAAATGTAACAAGCAGTGTAACTTTTCAGTTACTTTATAAAAGTAACTAATTACATTTGATTACTTTGGTTTGTCTACTAGGTGGCACTTAAAGTTCATTCATTCATTCATTCATTCATTCATCTTCTACCGCTTTATGAGCTTCCCTCCTGTCATGGGAAGCCTGTGCCTATCTCTGGCGTCTATGGGCATTAAGGCAGGATACACCCTGGATGGAATGCCAACCCATCGCAGGACACACACACACACTCACATTCATATTTATACACTAGGGACAATTTTCCAAGGTGCCAATCAACCTACCGTGCATGTTTTTGGAAACCGGAGAACCCGGACAAAAAACCCCTGAGGCACGGGGAGAACATGCAAACTCCACACACACATAGCTGAGACAGGAATCAAACCCGGACGCTGGCGGTGTGAGGTGAACGCTCTAATCACTAAGCCACCGTGCTCCCCCCACCCTTAAAGTTAACATTCTAAGAAAAAAAAATCTTCGCCGGCATCTGTCCGTCCCTTGCCCGCAGATCGGCCCGCTTCTCTTGCATACGATCGGATCCTTAGTGCTCGTTATCATTATTACGACCTGTTTAAGGGTTACACTGGTAACTGGACCTCACATCATATTACAAAACCACACATCCAAAACCAATTTCAAATGTTGTTACCTAATTAATGCATTCAGGCTCAACATCCACCGTGTAGGAATAAGATAATGATCATGTCGTCATCATCAAATGTCTCTGTCCTCAGTCAAGTTTTTTCTTATTCTCTTTGTCAGAGTGAGTGTGTGAGAGCCAGGAAATGATACAACAGCGATAGAGTGTAAAATACAACGCAAAGACATAATGAGCCTGGTTTAAAAATGTAAGAAAAAGAAAGTACAGATATTTGTGTAAAAAAATGAGTAAAAGTAAAAATTGTTTGAAAAATAGTGACGTAAAGTCACTATTTACATCATTAAGCAGACGCCCTTCCAGATCGATGTATAGTTCATCAAATAGTTCTCCATCTAAGAAGAAATTAACTCTGGTATGATTGATTACAAACTTAAGATACAAACAACCATAGGCTCAGTTGAGTTTGTTTTTGTTTGTTTGGTTTTTTTAATGAAGTACTTCATGAATTCTTGTCACTGCAGATGGCGAGCGGACGAAGCGATATGCCGAAGAAATGAAATCGTCACTGTTTCATTTCGACGAACGCCTGGTGCTCCCTAGGCTGGAAAACCTAAAGCAGAGGAGCCGCTGGAAAGAGCGCTACAAAGTAGGAACGAATGAAACATCTGTTTTGTGCGCATGTGTGAATAAAGCTGTCTTGTGCCGGTTTTAAACTTTATTATTATCATGTATATAGACTCGTTTTATTGCTCTCTCTGTCTAAGGAGCGGGTCGAGTGTTATCCCAAAGTGCGAGTTAATATGGTGAACACCCGCACCAAAGGCTGTGAAGCGTGCGAGCTCCACCGCAACGGCCGCTTCTGTGTGCGTCTGTCGGGCCAGCTGTACCACAACCATACGCTGCAGGAGGACCAGTTCATGCCTGACGATTCGCAGGTGACACACTCACATATATATTTGATATATATTTGAGATATATTTGATTTGAAATCATACAAGGTTTTATTGTCTGGCAAATTCCACACCACATTCGGGTTTTGACAGTGCTTGAAAAACTGATGTTTAACTCTATTCTTCTTATACTGCAACGAATTTCCGACATGTATTCTAGTAATAAATAATTTATTTATACGGGAGGTGGTATCTCAGTGGTTAAGGCATTGGCCTCACAGATCACAGGTTCAAATCCCATCACCACCCACCACCAATCTGCCACTAATGGGCCCTTGAGCAAGGCCCTTAACCCTCAACTGCTCAGTTGTAAGTCACTTTGGATGAGGGTGTCTGCCAAATGCTGTAAATGTATTTAAAATTATACAGGGTTGTAAAGGCATTGGACTTTAGTTCAAATCCCAGCTGCCACGCCCTTTGCGTAGTTATATATATTAGATGAATCTGATGTTGCTGTAGAACAGCCTTTAATTGTCACATATACATTACAGCACAGTCTTTCTTCGCATATCCCAGCTGGTGTCAGAACACAGGGTAAGCCATGATTAAGGGCCTTACTCAAGGACCCAAGAGTGGCAGCTTGGCGATACCGGCGCTCGAACCCCCGACCTTCCGTCCCGGCTCCTTAAACACTGATATAGACCCCTCTGTTATTATCAAGATAAAGGCGCCTGTTAATGCCATGTTAATAGAAATGATGTAGTTCTTCACATTTTTGGTTGCTGCTGTTAGGACTCGCTACATCAGATCATTTTCTATATCATTCTGTCCTTATCACATGCAGTAAATTCTTCTTTGGCCTTCCATCTTTTCTGCTTCTGGATGGTAGCTCCATCCTCCACTCTTCTACTTCTATGCCCCATCTCCCTAATCTCTCACTTTGTCACCAAATTGTCCTACCTGTGTGATTTCTCTCTCTCTCTCTCTCTCTCTATATATATATATATATATATATATGTATATATACATTCATTCATCTTCTACCGCTATATCCGGTCTTCCCTCGGGTCACGGGGAGTCTGTGTCTATCTCAGGCGTCTATGGGCATTAAGGCAGGATACACCCTGGATGGAATGCCAACCCATCACAGGGCACACACACTCTCACAATCATGCACTAGGGACAATTTTCCAAGGTGCCAATCAACCTACCGTGCATGTTTTTGGACCGGGAGGAAACCGGAGAAAAACCCCCCGAGGCACGGGGAGAACATGCAAACTCCACACACACATGGCCGAGACGGGAGCCAGTAGTAACAGTGGCACAGATAAACTTCCTTGAGATGGCACGACGATGAAACGTGTATATATAAATATACGTATAAACGTTTCGCGAATGGACGTTTTTCAGGGCCTCAAGGTAACTCCACTATAAAAACGTGATGCCTCTTGATTTGCAGATGTTCTACGTCGGCTCGGTGTGCGCAAGCCGTACCGAGGTGTACCACGCGCTCAAGCACTTTAAGTACCATCTGTTCGAGCGCTGCCGCGTTGCCCTGAAGGACCAGAAAGAAGCGGAGCAACAGGCACAGGAAGGAGAGGAAGATGAGCCAGTGAAGGACAGAGTGAATCGAGTGTTCGCCAAGCTGACAGAGGAAGGCTGGATTACTGAGGTGTGTGGTGGTGTTTGTTACAGAAATACACTATAAGAACAAAAATATTGGGACAGTTGACTTTGCCAGCAATATGTGGTTTTTGCTCAGACTGTTAGCACACAATTATATAGGATCACTTTACTACACCTGTTCCAGCAAGACAATCCTCCTGTGCACCAAGTCAGCTCCATGAGGAAATGTTTAATTTATGCCAAGTGGAAGATCTCCTGCCTTTGAGCCCTAGTGAACACTGAATGCACCTCAGGCCTCCTCACCTGCATCACTAACACAAGCAAACTGCAAACCCTAGTGAAATGCCTTCCCAGAAGAGCGGAGGCTATTATAACAGAAAATAGGGACTAAATGTGGAATTAATGTATCTTATGCTCAGGTGTCAATAGATTTATACAGTTTGTATATGCAAATGAAAGCATACAAATGGATGAACTATATTTGTGTGTTGTTTTTCTCCTCTGTAGCAATATGATGAATTTCAGGAACGCCTTAATGCCGCAGATTTCTTTCAAGAGGAAAAGCTGGACTGAGATGGTTTATTTTTGAAGACAAAAACATTTCTGTAAATAGTTGGTGGTATTTAAACAGCCAAGACGAAAATATCAGTGTAATATAATATTTTATAAACATGACGTCTTATTTTCCTTTTTCATTTTCCCTTTTAACTTTATTATTTGAGGCTTTTTAAGTTGAGCTTTTGTGATATGAAAATATATTCATACTGCTTGTATAGAATGGAAAGGTAATAAACTGACTCAAACGTCAAATGTGTGGGTTTTCATTTATATCGTTCCATAGATGCGAGGCATAAGAGACAAAATGTTAAATCACTTTCGTTTTTTTTATTATAAACAGAAAGAAACAGACAAGTTCCATGTGTTCAGTGAAAACACATCCTTCTGTTTCTAATGAAAACTTACATGAATGATATATTGGGACAAAATCACAAAATTCCCAGTTTGTACTCGGTCATTATGTGAGGCTCGCCCATCAGCTCACACTGTGCAGGATCTGAAACACACACACACAAAGTTAACTAATAAATATTCAAGCATATGATAAAATAATTGTATGTAACAGTAACTATTCGGGTATAGGTGAATTTCAAAATATCATTACAAAAAATAAATAAAATGCAGATTGATTGTAAACACTAATATACCCACTAATACTATCCTACTAGTAAGAAGTGTTCTCTGTATTAATTACCACTAAGGATGTCCTCAAATCCAATGGACTCGTCGGCACCCTTGAGAGTGTCCAATGCAAGGTTGGAGCTCGGCAAAAAAGGTAAACGTTGAATCTGTGACACATTTTTGCGGGTTACACCATGTTTACATATACATACATACACACACACACACATACATACGTGTATATATATATATATATATATATATATATATATATATATATATATATATATATATATATATATACACATATACATACACACACTTGAAGCATTTCATATTTTGTGTAAAATTTCTCACTTGTCGCGCTGCTCTGTATTCCATCTGGAGTTTTAGTGGAGCGTGAAGTCCTTGGATGTTTCTTAATGTGGAGAAGTTCATTTTGTCCTGGTTAAGCTGGAACTATAAAGTACACGCCATGAGGCATATAATAACCTGATGAATTTCATGCTTTTGGAGAACCAGATCACAGGCAGGCACCAAAAACACTTTCAAGTCACAAAGACTTCATAAACACATGCAGAAAAACAAAATCATGTAAATTTACTTTGTTTAGGAACTTTTAACTTTGTGTATGAGTGTCTATTCTTAAGTTTCCACATACTCTTGATCATAGACATGGGGTATATGTACAGTGAGTAGATATAAGTAAGTGCAAATGTACATAAACTTGTAGTCCAAGTACATATACACGTACAGCTTGTCCTGCTGTGTTCATTCATATTTCAGTATTAATTTTTCATTCACTCTTTGTTGCTCAAGCTTACATTTTTCTCTGAGAGTTCTAATGGATGCGAAGGCAGAAGCTCATTTTTGACACTGGAAAACCTGGAATCACAACAATGCATTATAAATACAAGTATAAAGAGAACACAACAGGTAATGGTGATTAATAAAAGGTTATAGGAGTGTTTACCCTCTGCGCAGGGTGTCGGGAACACCAAAAGATCCAGCCTGCGGACAAAGCCCCGCCACGGGGACACTGTCTTTCAGCTGAGAGCGAAGTCCACGAGTGTTCTGTGAAAGCGAACAAACAACATACAAGAGTTTTGTTTGAAATACTGCAATGTTGGTTGTAATTGATTTCATTTTAATTTAATAAAAAGTCTCCTCAATATTTAATTACTAATAAGGTCAAGAACCTCATCTCTTCTGCAAATAGGAAGAATAAGATTCATATGCATGTATGCATGCATGTATACATTATATGTATTTAAACATATTTTTGTATATCACATATACACAAAAAAATATGTATTTTACACATGCATATATATATATATATATATATATATATATATATATATATATATATAGATATATATATATTACATATACATATATATATATATATATATATATATATATATATATATATATATATATATATATATATATATATAATATATACACACACACACACATACACACATATATATATATATATATATATATATATATATATATATATATATACTATATAGATATATATATAAATATAATCACATACTCCAGATATATATATATATCTGTATTTGTATATCATGTAAATCTGGTATATTTTTATAACCCCGGGATTGTTGTGGATGTTTTTATGTTATGAGAATGATGCATTGAATGTAGTCCGATTGTCGCATTGAAATGACGCTAAATTGATCCTTCTCCAGCGTCATAAGCAAGAGACCGAAACAGAAAGCACGGCAATGACGCATCACAAACCGCTAAAAACCAGCACATAAATAGTATTCTGCTATATTTCCATACAAACACTTTCACAAATAAGTTTCCGCAAATACATATATCTTATTGTCGACAATAAAACGTGAATAAAGTCAAAGTTGCCGGTTCTATTCCAACAATGATGCCTGTTAGCGGCTACCATTCACTAGCTCATGTCAGAAATGCTAACAATTTACACTAGCAAAGACTCCAATCCAAGCTGAGGGGAAAAAAGACATAAGGATATTATATTCTTATAAATAAAGGAAAAAAACACCGAATATTTAAATATAGAAACCGGTTGAAACAAACAAACAAACAAACAAACAAACAAACAAAGCTCCACTCTACCATTTTTCCTCCGAGGGTCTCCAAAACAGTACGACGTTCAGCTACTTCCGGTCGAAATGCGTACAATGGATATGACGTACTACGTTAAATGGCGTCTCTTGTAAATTGCTATCAAAGGCGAATTATTATTAATAAAAACAAAAATATTATTTTTTTTATCACAAAAATAAAAACAAATGCCTAATCATAAAACAAGTAGTTTAATAAAGTGCAATAAGAGTGAATTCTAGCATTAAAAGAGTGTATTTCTAGCTTTTCCACATCCGGGGGTATAGCTCAGTGGTAGAGCATTTGACTGCAGATCAAGAGGTCCCCGGTTCAAATCCGGGTGCCCCCTAATTTTCCTAAATCCTCCCATTTTACCCAAAATCTTTAACAAACAAATAATTAAGACTGTTAAATTACCCGTACTTTATTTTCCCTCTGAAAGCTGAACAAACGTTTGGTGAATTAGTGTTTACCTTTCTTTAAATACTTCAATTTCATTCAGTGTTATTGTTATTCATTGTTATCTGGATGTGGAGGGGTGTGTGTGTGTGTGTGTGTGTGTGTGTGTGTGTCACAAATGCTTACCAGTTATAAACAGACATCCTTTTGTTAAATCAAATCAAACAAACAAATGTCTTATTTCCTCTAATAATATATATGATTATATATTGGATGATTATAACAATCATCTTTTAACTTTTCGACGGTTCATTAGTGAGCTGTTTTGCTGTTTGTATTTGTATTTTATGTACTTCCTGGATATATGTGGGTTCCCTCTGGGATCTCTGGTTTTCTTCAACCCTCAAAAGTGCACTGTATTGCCAAAGTTTGCTCTTGTAATTTCCTCCAGGCTTCTGGGAAGATGAACATGTGTGTCATCAGCCACAAAGTGGTTAAAGTAATGATGTAGGTGAGGTGAAGAGTCCTGGGGTGCAATCAGTGTTCACATTCATCCCAGAGATGTTCAGTAGAGCTGACACCAGAGCTCTATGGTAGGAGATCTTCTCATCTAATCCATGTAAATCATATCTTCATAGAGGTCGCTTTGTGCACAGGGGCACAAAGGAACAGGAACTTAAAGTGCTGGAACAGGTTTGGATTTCCAAGTTCATGTGAATGCAGAATTTTCACATCCAAAAATGTCCTACACAATTGGGTCCTTCCAGCTTTGTGTTAACAGTTTGGAGAAGAACCACATATTGCACTAAAGGTCAAATGTCCTTTAGTAATGTAGTGTATGATGGAAAGTGTCATGCTAATGCCCTTCATTTGAGATAAAGCTTACCTTGCAGACGTCACTGTGGGAAGTGAAGGTGCTTTCCAGCCTCAATGGCATCTTGTTGTAGTTCCCATTGTTGGCCACTAGATGTAGCTGTCACAGCATTTTGCCAGTGTGTAATCTCGCTCTTTTTCAGTTTTTGCTTTCTGGCCTCCCTCACCTTGTCTCCAAAACATCCCTTATTAACTTCAATTTTTAATCCTGTCCATCCTCGTCACGCCAAATGAAAATCCTAACCTCTTCTTCCAGCTCGTGTCTTTTTGTACGGTCTCTAAACCGTACACCATCGCATGGTCTCACCACAATCCTACAAGATGAAGAAGTATAGCCTTTATTTATTTATCAATGAACTTTCCCTTTCACTCTTTCAGAGACCCTTCTATGACTAATCCTATTCTATCCTAATCTCACACCACAGTCTTTCTCCATCATTCATTCATCTTCTACCACTCCTCTACTTTCCATCCGATCTTCCTTCGGGTCACTTACTTCCCATTCGTACCTTTACCAGGGAGTCCCACCTGTGCCTATCTCAGGCTCCTCTCTTCATACGTCTATACTGCAATGACCTCTGCCATACTTCTCCACCAACATCCTCTCTAGATCCAGACATGCAATTTCATCCTCCTCAATCCATCAGTAATTTTCATCCTCGCATTAAGGCAGCACACTTGATCCCTCACACCCTTCCAAAAATCTAGTTAAACAATCTGATAAAAACTCCCTCTGTCCTATACATCTCCACCCTTCTATTGAATGATCATCTGAACCCCATCCTCTTATCGCTCATATTACTTCCTCCGGATACAATCCTATCCACATCATCCACCCTTCTAACACTCCCCCCACCTCCTCAACACACTCTCCTAACAGGCACACACACACACTCGTTCCTTCTACACCTTTTCACCTTCCTTACTCATACACTATGGTCAATTTTCCAAGGTGCCAATCAACCTATCATGCATTTCGTGCATGTTTTTGGACCGGGGTGGAAACCGGAGAACCCGGAGAAAAAACCCCCTGAGGCACGAGGAGAACATGCAAACTCAACACACACACATGGCCGAGACGGGAATCGAACCCAGACCCTGGAGGTGTGAGGCGAACGTGCTAACCACGAAGCCACCGTGCCCCTACACCGTTGTTTATCTGTCGTTTTTAGGCTTTTTACCACAGGCATGTAATACTTCTATTTCTAAATATCATGCCTAAATAGCAATCACAACCCAAAGAAAGCACGTTAGATTCAAGCAGTTTTATTGTCCCATTCCAGGCCACACATGGAATCTCACAACCCAAAGTTCCGATACATAAATGCGACGATACTATCAACTGAATAGAAATACCAATTAAAAAATAAACCGTCCGACGGCATCCTATGTCTGTGCTAACGAAACCGCAAATATATTACAAAGAAGAGTTTCTTTACAGAGAGTATAAAGAGCAAAAAACAAGTAACGGTGCTACATGAAGAGTTGTATGACCGTATCTCTGACAAATGCTCATTTCAGTGAACAAAGGTCATGCTGAAAGGGTTGTCCATTTCCTACCCACTGGTGTCTTGAGGAAACCTGAGTTCGTTGGTGTTATAATCCATGCTTAAGGGAAAGGAGCAGTTGCATATCTTTGTCGCGGCGTCACCCGACTGCCTCGTCGCGCCTGTCTAGTTGCTGTTCGCCATTCGCTAAAACGTGTTTTTTTTTTTTTTTCGAAAGCTTATTGTTGTACATTCAGTTTTTGTTTTGTTTTTTTTACTTTGAAATTAAAAAGTTAAAATTCAACTATAGTTAATTTTTCTTTTGGTGTATTCGGGTTAAGGTACTATCTCAAATGCACTCCTGGTTATAGTAAAGTGTTTACTTTATAGTGTTTACTATAGTAAAGTTGGATTTCTCAATCGAATCCTTTCAAATTCACATACTCGGATTCACCGCCTGACATTCCCAAGCACGTGCAAATGCATGCAACTGTGCAAGCGAGCCTCAGGGAATCACACGGCGCAGCCAAATGATACATTCCTGGTATTTTATGGAGGATTTCCGTCCTTAATTTTCAAAATGGCAAACCTTGTCGATTTCATTTATGCGATTTTAATCGAGTATATTAAATGTGTGGCCATGACGAAAGAATATCAAGACGTGTTCCGTACGTGTTTGCTCGGACTTCTCAGTGTATCAGGACATTCAACCAGGATGAAGGTTCAACCAGGATGAAGGTTCACGGGGTGAAATTTCTCTTTTTTTTTTCCTGTTCTATTTGGACGCAATAGAACATAGCTAACCTCTAAACACTTTTAAATCGCTAATCCTATACATTGAGATTGATCAAGGAAGGTAAGAGTCACATGCTGAGACATGTTATTGCACACGGTCCTGTACTTCTCAGGAGAAGGGTCTAGAACATTTCGGGCCCGGGATACATTTCTCCATTCTCAATCTCCAGTGTCTCCGGTTTCCAGCTCACCTACATTGACCTTCTGTAAGATCAGAATAATAGATTACGGTTTGTCAAGGTGATATCTGTCCCATTTTTATTAATAGGACGACTCGGTGTATTTAGATCTACCTTCAGTACAAGAGTGGAATGTGAGAGCACAGCACCTCAGGATTCTCTTTTAACAGTTGGTAACCTCTGTATAGTCATTCATATACATATACATATATATATATATATATATATATATATATATATATATATATATATATATATATATATATATACACACACACATACTAAAGATCCTTCGTGTAGGTCATTTTTAAGGTTGTCTGGGAAATAAAAAGCAATTTTATTTGATCTTCCCTCCCTCATCGATTTCATCAGCCTTTACGTCTCGCAGCCTGGCCCTTCATTTCCTCCTCGCCTCGTCCCTCTATGGTGCAATCTATGGTGCAGGGACCACGGGAGGTTTATTTCGGAACGTCTCGAAAAATGCTAGCATGCCTTTCTTTATGCTCGAGGAAGCCATTTTGGGCTGTGCGTATCCTTGGTGGCAAGGAGGGAAGCTGGAGCCGTCCATGGAGTTGGCGCGTTTAACTTTGGAGGAGCCGGCTCGCCACATTTTTGGCCTCAAAGGCGGAGTCTGTGCGACCCAAGCACTTCTGGTACTACTGCACCTGGGAACCAAGAAGTTGAAGTTGCGAGATTGTAAAGCTTTTACATATACATATTTACTATATATATATATATATATATATATATATATATATATATATATATTACACACACACACACACACACATACATACATATACACATATATATATATATATATATATATATATATATATATATATATTTTTTTTTTTTTATTTTTTATATATATATATATATAAAGATTTACCATGCATGCCGCCTGTACTGCCTGCCTCGGAAATGATCCCAGCGTCAGGTTCACACCAGAACACATGACACTCAAAGCGCTGGGTTCCAGCGTCCACTATCACCGCGAAGGTATGCGTGTCGTGACCGACGCCGAGGAAGGTCAAATAACGAACCTGACATTCCCAAAAGGGGTCTTCGCCATCCTAAAGGAAGCAAAATGTCAAACAGGCCGCCTTGACCATTAAAGTTAAAGTCTTATAAAACCAACTACATTAGTAATTCTCTCTCTATGTTGCCGAGTGTCCTTCTGTACCTCTCCCCTCCACAGGGACAGCACTTTGTCCGACACGTGAATGACAATCGGTTCCCATTCGTCTCTGTCTCGGGAGTGCATGATACTCTCAATCGCCCTGTTCAGCACCTCCATCCCTGTGACAAAAAGCAAAAAAAAAAAGACACAGTAAAACCTACAGCTCGAAACAAGAAGAAGAGAAAAAAAAAAAAAAACAATTTACACCCAATAAACAAACCTTAATAACAAACAAAGATTGTAAATAAGATTGTACAAATACAATGATGCAGGTCACAAAACCCAGTAAATCAACATGAGATGGTTTGAGAGACCTCTGGCACGGTGCCTTGTTTTCTCTATACACAGTTCCTGCTTAGAGACAGACCATTAGCTGTTATAAAGCTGCCTCCAGCTCCAGGGACCCATGATAAATAAGTCTTCTTATCAGTATTTGATGAAAGGACGTTTGTTTCCTCTGAGAGTGGTCATGACACACTAACCCTGGGACAAATCAATGCTCTGTGACGGTGCATGTTCCTCAGGCTACTCGTTTCTCTCTCTGGGATGTGGTTTCAAGTTTCGTAATTGTACCTCATAATTTAAAAAAAAAGAACTATATGGACAAAAAAATGAGGACACCTGAATTTTCCTGTCATATGTCACATGTATGCAGCATAACACAGCTCTCACAGGCCTTAAGGGTCTTGCTCAGGCACCCCGAAAGTGGCAGCTTGGCGATTATGCCCTTCCCATCACAGCCTTAATCACTGATCAGAGGTGATAAGTAATATTCATTCATTCATTCATTCATTTATTCATCTTCAACCGCTATATCCGATCTTCCCTCGGGTCACGGGCACCCTGTGCCTATCTCAGGCGTCTATGGGTATTAAGGCAGGATACACTCTGGATACAACCCATCGCAAAACACACACACACACACACACATTCATACACTAGGGACAATTTTCCAAGGTGCCAATCAACCTACCTTTTTGGACCGGGGAGGAAACCGGAGAACCCGGAGAAAAACCCCCTGAGGCATGGGGAGAACATGCAAAACTCCACACACACATGGCCGAGACGGGAATCGAATCCGGACCCTGGCGGTGTGAGGCGAACGTGCTAACCACTAAGCCACCATGCCCCTTCGTGTCAAGTAATAAAGTACAAATATTTCATTACCTCACTTAAGTAGATATTTTGGGTATCTATACAGTATTTTCCTGGAGGAATTATCTTTCAGCCGACATTTTACTTTCTACTCCTTACGTTTTAAAAAAAGCCCTCGTTACTCCTATTTCATTTCGGCTCGTTTTCATTCCGGTTTGTCATCGTTCCTAAAAATAAATAAATAAATAAATAAATAAATACAACCTATCCAGATAAACTGCTCCATCCGGATAGTGAATGTGATTGTGATTGGATGAGATATAAACATATACCATTCCGACACACTATTGGTTCGTACTCAATCCATCGCACCTGCACACGACAACAAATCACACTCACACTCCAGCGAAGGACATAACCAGTGTTGGGGGTCGTTAACTCAAAAAATTATTTCTTAAAAGTGATTATTTCTCCACTACTGGCTCATTTATCAAACGTATGTTTTCTCTTCATCCTTCACAAATGACGCTACAGTAGGGAGTTCTGTAGCGAGACGTTTCAATAAATTAGCGATCGGCACGGCCTAAACTTTTGTCCTTAATGCTATTTTTTCCCCTTATATTACTTTTATACTTTAAGTAGTTTTTAAACCAGTACTTTTAGCACTTTTACTTGAGTAAAAAGTTGATACTTCAACTTCTATAGAAGTCTTTTTAAACCCTTGTATCTATACTTCTAACCTGGAGGTGTGAGGCGAACGTGCTAACTGCTACGCTACAGTGTCCCCTCTGTTGTAATTCACTGTCAACGTTTTTATTGTTTATTATTACTTTTTTGTAATTATGTTAACATTATGGGGTGGTTTAGTGGTTAGCACATTCGCCTAACACCGCCAGGGCCCGGGTTCGATTCCCGTCTCTGGCCATATGTGTGTGGAGTTTGCATATTCTCCCCGTGCCTCAGGGGGTTTTTTCTCCGGGTTCTCCGGTTCTCCGGTTTCCCTCCCCCTGTCCAAAAACATGCACGGTAGGTTGATTGGCACCTTGGAAAATTGTCCCTAGTGTATGAATGTGTGTGTGTGAATGTGTGTGTGTGTGTCCTGCGATGGGTTGCCATTCCATCCCGGGTATATCCTGCCTTGATGCCCATAGATGCCTGAGATAGGCACAGACTCCCCGTGACCCGAGGGAAGATCGGATAAAGCGGTAGAAGATGAATTTTATGAATATTATTTTATTTCCTTTTATGTAAAGCAATTTGAATTACCATTGTGTATGAAATGTGCTATGTAAATAAAATTGCCTTGCCTTGAGTAATGAATGTAAATACTTTTGACAAACCTTTCCCAGCATGATAGTACCCCTGTGCAGAAAGCCAGCTCCATGAAGATATGATTTGCATGGAGTGAAGTTCCAATCCAACACTCCTGTGTACAATCTGTCCATGTAGTGTATAAATCTGTAGACTAGACAGTTTTTGTTTTAATTAAATCAGATGTGTTTATTATTTTGAATCTATCAATGAAATCAAAACATGAAGCGAATAAACAGCGAAGTACTGTAACTCGGTATCTGGCGCCACGCAGGAGAAAAATAATTCCCTTTTCTATTAAATCTATTTTCTATTAAAAGGTAGGTGTTGTAGCCCAGTGGTTAAGGTGTTGGCCTCTGGACCAGAAGATCACGGGTTCAAATCCCACCACCAAGCTGCCGGTAGTGGGCCCTTGAGCAAGGCCCTTAACCCTCAATTGCTCAGTTGTAAGTCGCTCTGGATAAGGGCGTCTGCCAAATGCTGTAAATGTAAATCTTATTAATTGATATTAATATTAAATCTCACACTCACCCATCGCTCTGGAGACGGGCAAATTTCCAATGTACTCAACCTCGAACTTCTGAACCTTCTGCCTTACTGCGTCCAAGAAGTTGACTTAATAAACACATAAAACACCCAATGAATCATTTGAATAATATATACATATCGGTGTGCTGGTCAGAATATTACAAAAGCGTCAACAGTTATTACGGTTATTACGATAAATCAGAAGTACCGTGGTGAGGCAGATCTTCTGGAGAAATGCTCTCCATTGTAAGAGATCGTGGCACGGACGGTGGCATATATGACTTCTCTGCCATCATCTGCAAACACAATACAGAGATCCTCAACACTCTTATAACACCATGATGCCATGTTCACATTAGTTGTTTTTTTTGTGTGTAAGCAAACAACCGTTTGTTGCTGACCAATAGAAGCTTAGCGGTGCTGGGATTCGACCTCACAACCTTCCAATCAGAAGTCCAACACCGTAACCACTGTCGCTTACGCATACAAGTTTCTCTACTGGAATAAAACACAGCGATCTTCACGCAGGACCGAGCTCTCACCTTGGAGCACAGCTCATGCAGGGCAGAGGCTATAGTCTTAGCTGGTGCGTTGCAGCGGAACACGTGGCACTTCAGCATGCACGTGTCCTTATCGCTGGCCACAAAGGCAAAGTCCCTACAGCAGGAGGACACAGCGGAGCAGAAGCTCGTTAATTCAGAACATTACCATCATTTGTAATAACATTTATAGTCCAATCTGGATGCAGGACGGTTATTATAACGGAAAGAGAACAGGAAGAGAGTAATGGATAAACACAAAACAGAAAACATTGAGAAGAACGTTTGAGTGATGTTTGACAGTCCATTGCCTTTTTTTTTAAATCTCAAGTGCCTTTTAATGCTAATAGAGAAGGCTTTGAGGGATCCGATCATTCCCTGTTGTTTTATGTGCCTTGATGTGTTTATTTACTACCTCGTAAGCATTTGATATCAGTAAAATAACAACAGGAAACACCACACTCAAGTGGTCGATACGTTCTGCATTCATTTTTCAGGAGGTAGCGTGCAGTGTGCACTTACGCTTATATCTGGGGTGCTGAATATGCAGACTGGGGTTATAAATATAACGTATTGAAACGCAAAGCCAGTTTGGTCGCTTCGGTTTTCGAAGTTCAGCGAAGATTCGAAAGAATAATGGCCAGACCGAGCTATTGCGCATTTATATAATCACGTGACATATGCCATGGATATTCATTCATTCATTCATTCATCTTCTACCGCTAAATCCGATCTTCCCTCGGGTCACGGGGAGTCTGTGCCTATCTCAGAAGTCTATGGGCATTAAGGCAGGATACACCCTGGATGGAATGCCGACCCATCACAGGGCACACACACACACATATTCATACACTAGAGACAATTTTTCCAAGGTGCCAATCAACCTATCGTGCATGTTTTTGGACTGGGGGAAACCGGAGAACCCAGAGAAAAACCTCCTGAGAACATGCCACCTCCACACACACATGGCCGAGACGGGAATCGAACCCGGACCCTGGCGGTGTGAGGTGAACGTGCTAACCACTAAACCACCGTGCCCCTTAAATGTATATTTATATTAAAATTTTTATTCATTTTGCGGAATTCTGACTTACTTTCTCAAAAATTCCGGCTTCTTTTCTAATAAATGTGACTTTTTTTTAACAATTCCAGCTTTTTTGGGGGACTTGTTTATCAAAATCCTGCCAATTTTTCGCAAATTCAGACTTTTTTACCTCACAATTCTTTTTGTCTCAACTTGTTTCTTTCGCCAGTCGTGCAATGTGACCCCTTTTGTAGCAACGTTACACATTAAGCATGAAGTAAAAATGTGCCCTCAAAGTCTTCTTTTCAATGCTTTTCATGTACCGTCTGTCATTCGCGCTCGACCGCATTTGAGCTGGATTGTCACCCGCGAGAAGAGGACGGATTTCACAGGAGAGTAGGGCGGGTGTGAAAGCGGGATTTGTGTGTGTGTGTGAGTTGGGGGGGGGGGAGTGTTAGAGCTCGTCTCCCTGATCTTTCGTAGTCTTCGTTTGACGCTCTTCTGCTATCGTAGCGTCCACGCCACTCAAACACCGCAAATGACTCGGCGTGGCATCGTTCGCGTGTCAAACATCTCTGTGGCAGATTCGCCCGGTTTAATCTGGAATGTCGCGATTGTTCTAACGGCCACTTAGAATTGGCAGAAATAGAGGCAGAATTGCGAGGCGAACTCTTTGTACGTGGCAGAAACAGACGTATGCAGTGTCACATCTATGCTTACAGAAGTGACAGACGTTGTTCCGCTGTGCTGCTGTGCCTGGCATGACGCGAATGCTTTGCAAAACAATATGACTCATCGCTCCTGCCCTGCATTATGCAATCTGCCTTTTGTGTGTTTGTGTGTGTGTGTGTGTGTGTGTGTGCATATGAGCCAACAATCAATCTTGTTTAATCGTTAAAAAACACTTTTTTTCCACTTTGAAGAACTAAATCAAGGAGAAAAGCAATCTCACTGGGATGCATCCAGACACAGAACATCTCTTTCGCACCTACTCAGATGTTTCCGACCTTGACCCCGGGTTATGCGAAGAGGATTATCCTTAGGGTCGCGCAAAGCAACAAAGGATTCCTCGTCGCCTTCCTTCTAAAACCCCGACCCGCGTCCTGGTGTTAAAACCGGTGCAATTCATTTACACATCAGCCGATCCTGTGTGTTGCTCAGTAGGGATTTAATCAGTGGGTTTGTAATTAAATCTGCATGGATTTGTCAGGATTAATGATGGCGGAAAGTGTCCCCGTGGACCTGGCCTAGAATGAATTACATTTGCAAAACATTAGAGGCTGGAACTTGTATTGATTTATCGCACCAGGGTGGTTTTTTTTTGTAAACCCCCCCCTCCCAAAAATGTAAAATACCCAGGTCACATGTTTTTAGCTCGGTGAGTGGAGTATAAACAGTTTGAAGACAGGAAAGGTGCTTCTATTTAAAAGCAAATATAGATGAGAGGGCAAGGCATCAATCCCATAAATGTCACATGATCTTGGGGGGGGGGGAGTAAAAAAAACAAAAAAACACTGATTACCTGTCTCTGTATTCACGAGTGCAGATCCAACACAAAAAAGAAAGAAAAAAAAGTTAGAAATGCTGCAGTTGTATTGATTTCCATATGTAATGATCATAAATATGTATTCGGCGTACTCATGAATTGTTAATCGTTCTAAAAATATCCTCGACCGGGCAGTAAAAAAAAAAGAAAAGAAAAAAAAAAGGTATCAGACTATAGGGCTTTTTTTTTCTTTCTTTTTTCCCGGAAGCCCTGCTGAGTGTAACCAGAAATAGCAGTACTTAAATTAACTCCACATGAGCACCTGATCATATCGTCAGCAAGTCTGTAGAGCGAGTCTGACCACAGCCATGGAGACATATCGAATGCAAGCATGTCTCTCATCGAGAGCTTTTTTTTCGGGAGGGGAAAAAAATCTCTGACCTGCCGTTGTTGCAGCCCACACCCCACACTCGAATGCTGATGATGGGTTGGCAGTGGATGAGACTGCGGTCTATGGGGTCCAGGAGGCTTAGCGTGTCCTTTTTGAGCACCATCATCATGTCTTGACCCTTTTCGCAGACACACATACGCAGCCCATGTACAAAATCCGTACGCACTTAAGCCGAAGGTTGTCTCGCATGTGTGACTCACAACTAGAAGCTCACCTCTCCCCACGCTCCCATAGCGTCGCGGCCCTCGGCTTTACTCTGAGAGAGCTGCTGGATACAGTTATTGACTGCCAAACTGCTCTTCCCTGGAGCCAGCTCCTCTTCGGGGATCTCCACCCATCCCAGCGAGCGCACCGCAAAGCACTGAGACACACACACATGCACCTTATTACAAAGACTTCGAACAGGATGTGGACATGCAAAAGGACCATTCAGTTGTACTTGTATAGCGTGTTTACACATTCGCACAAAGATAAAATTCAATTCAGTTTTATTTGTAGAGCGCTTTTTACAATTGTTATTGTCAGCTTTGCACCATACACTTAATTATGGTGTGTGTGGGAAAGGAAATCAATTTGTCCCGGATTGTTCCTAGTCGAGCGAGCCGAGGCGACGGTGCCAAGGAAAAACTCCCTGTGATGGTAACAGGAAGAAACCTTGAGAGGAAAGAGAACCCCATCCTCATTTGGGTGTAGTCAGGTTTGTTTTGTGTGTGTGTGTGTGTGTGTGTGTGTGTGTGTGTGTGTGTGTAGGGTTCTCCGTGGCTGTGTGAAAGCTTCCCCCATCTCCGGAGTGCGTGGAGGCGTCATTCCTCCGGAGATGAATACATTAATAATATACGTAACCGCTATAATGATTAATTTCTTATATTAGAATGTCATTTTGTTTGTATTTGTTGGACTGTTGGGAACGTTTGTTGTGTTCCACACAACACAAATAACATGTTGCAGTGAAGCACCTCGAGAGAAAAGTCAAGTTAACTCCTTCCCTCGTGGTTTTTGTGCAGCCAGCGAGGTATGTTTCATGGGCATTTATGGGCATTAAGGCAGGATACACCCTGGATGGAATGCCAACCCATCACAGGACACACACACACTCACACTCACACACACATTCATACACTAGGGACAATTTTCCAAGGTGCCAATCAACCTACCGTGCATGTTTTTGGAACGGGGGGAAACCGGAGAACCTGGAGGAAAAACCCCCTGAGGCACGGGGAGAACATGCACAAACTCCACACACACATGGCCGAGACGGGAATCGAACCCGGACCCTGACGGTGTGAGGCGACATGCTAAACACTAAACCACTGTGCCCCTTTATAGGAGACCCGATTTGTGTTCGTCTTTGCGGTGACCTGCATCCTCTTACACACGCTTAATGGAACAATGTCCTCAGTAATGCTTCTCTCATCTTTATAGAGGTCAGTACATACACCTTTCACACACATCAATAGCATCCCCAGTGAGACTACAAAAGCCGATCTGGGCTGTGCCCTTAATCTCACCTTCTTACTGTCTGTATCGTGAGTTTTTGCTGTTTTTTTTAATCCCACAGGATTTCATTTACAGTCATTTACACGTTAAGAAAAGCAGTGGATTGGTACCTTGGAGTCCGGGTCCGTGTTTGCACAGAAGGACTCTTCCTGCCAGGACACTCTAATGTAGAAGGAAAGAAGTAGAATTTTAATGCACTGAAAAGGTGACATTAATCTCTGTTCTTTTGTCAGTCCAGAGGAAGAAAAAAAAATTAATGGGCGTCATTAACCGATATTGATTATTGAAGCTTTTATCTGCTCACTGTTAAGTTCCTTTTTTTCTCCTCGGACTTCTTTTCTTTCCAGGCAAACATATTCAGTCAACTAGACCTCACAAGAGCTTCTGATATAATCTGTATCTGGCAGAGAGATGAATGGCGGTTTACTAATGACATCCTCAGAGACACACTGAGTAGATTCCAGTGTCATGAATAATAAGATACCCGGAGTTTAAATGAGAATTCTTACAATGGACAGTATGGATGGTAAAATTTACTCGTTTGCATAAAAAAAACTATGCATTGTGTTTGTCATTTATTTATATATAATTATTCATAGACGTGCAATTAACCAGTATTTAACCAGTATTGTTTAGAAAGTGACCATTAATTAGTGACTAATGTTTGATATATTCATTCATTCATTCATCTTCTACCGCTTTATCCAACTTCTCTCTCTGGTCATGGGGAGTCTGTGCTCAGGCTTCTTGGGGCATCGAGGCAGGATACACCCTGAATGGAATGCCAACCAATCGCATGACACACACACACACACACACACACATTCACACACTAGGGATAATTTTCCAAGGTGCCAATCAACCTACTGGGCATGTTTTTAGGCCGGGGGGGAAACCGGAGAACCCGGAGAAAAACCCCCTCTACACACACACGTGGCAGAGGCAGGAATCAAACCCCCAGCCACCGTGCCACCGTCACATTTGTAGAGTCAGGTAGAATCTAGATTCACACGGCAGAGACAGATCTGCATCTTCCTGGAGACAGACGTTATGTGTCTCGTGGTTATGTGTCTCCCCCATCTCCTCTGATTGCTCCATGTTTAGCTCTCTTTCATGGTGGAGCCACTGATTGATTGAAGGAGGCCTTGGACTAATGTAAGCACAGACCTGACCTGAAGAGGCAGAGAAGCCCATTTAAATGCAGTACCATGACGCCCTGCCAAGGGGAGGAAGGAAAAGGAGGAGAGCTGTTTGCTAGTTGCTAGTTGCTAGTTGCGTTCATTGCTTGCTTGCTAACTTTCTTGTTTAGATGCTATCTGTTTCTTTGTTTGCTAGTCTGTTTGTTGTTGTTTTTTGTTTGCTAGTTCGCTAGTCTGTTTGTTGCTAGCAGCTTGTTTTGTGTTCATACTAGCTCGCACCTAGATTCCACCACGTAGGTATTATTAATTGTTTAGACACGCTAGGACAGAGGGCATTTTTTTGATAGTATAGCTTAGTGTAGACAAAAGTATTTTCCAGAACAGCAAAAGTATTGAGGAGGAAAAAAAACAATCTGGTTTTATTTCTTTTCTCTTTTTTTTGCACTACAAAGGTGTGTTTGTAAAAGGGTCCGAAGGCACTTAAGTAAATTGATTATTTGCTGTTTGGCCGAAACAAACAAATAAAAGCGGACTATCCGTACCATATTGAATCGCAGTGCATCACATTTGTTCCATTGCATCATACTGCATTGAATCAAATGGAAATCTGAATCGTGAAATGGAGAATCAGGAATATTAGGGCGGTGATGGTCCAGTGGTGAAGGCGCTGGGTTTCTGATCATAAGATTGGTGGTTTGAGCCCCAACACCACTAAGCTGCCACTGGTGAGCCCTTCAGCAAGGCCCTTAACCCCATTTGCTCCCATACGATGGCTTAACCCTGCGCTCTGACCCCAGAAATTGAGAAGGGTGTAGCTCAGTGGTCTAAGACGCTGGGCTACCGATCGGAAGGTTGGGGGTTCGAGCCCCGGTATTGCCAAGCCGTTGAGCAAGGCCCTTAAACGTCTGTGGTCCAGGGGTGCTGTATCATGGTTGATCCTGCGCTCTGACCCCAGCTCCCAAAAAAACTTGGATATGCAAAAAAACAATGTAATGTAAATGTGACAAATAAAGGCTCTGTCCTCTTCAACATTTGTCAATCACTTTTTTTTGGAAAAAATAATTTGATATTAGTATTAGATTATGTGCAGAATCCACAATCCCTCTTTTGTTTCGCGATTACAACTGCGCTGTAGTATAATGGAGAATCATTTGTTCGTAAAAGCGGAAATAATTACCCGAATATAATGAGCCCTAATGACCTACTGAAAGTTTTTCATTTGGAGGCATTAGCAAAACAGATTATCGTTTTTCTGGTTCACACACACACACAAACACACACACAAACACACACACACACACACACACACACACACACACACACACACACACACACACACATACGGCTCTCAGCCTAAAATAGGATTCTTGTTCTGGTTCTATTACTGGTCATTTGGGACATCTGCTGACTGGAGCACCAGGTGTTTTCTCTCGTTTCTCTCTCTTGCGCATACAATTGGGCTTTATGGTCAGTGGCTTCATTACGGTAACGTATCGGAACACAAAGATAAACACAAACAGCGAACGTTCTGAAGGACAAATGCACAAAGTGTTCACCCTGCAAATTTTGCTAGAATGATATATAATTGCAAATGGTGGATGGTGGTAGCTCAGTTGGTTAAGGCACCGGGCCGAGCTGCCCCAGCCGTCTCCCAACCGAGCTGACACTAGTGGGCCCTTGATCAATGCCCTTAACCCCCAGCCATTTGGGGATGCACAAGCCAGTGCCTTCCTGGTGCTGGTCCCAAGTCCGGATAAATGGGGAGGGTTACGTTAGGAAGAGCATCCAGCGTAAAAACAAATATGCGGATCATTCTCTATAGCGCCCTCTAGTGGGAGAAACCAAAAAGAAAATGATATACAATTGCAAATCACAAGGGATTCTGAGGCTACAGAGTGCTGTGTAAGTACAGGTTGTTGCTGTTAGCTACCATTAGCGAAGAGTCAATTGGCTTTTGCGGGTCAGTTTTTGTTCGTCAAACAATCTGACTATTAACAACGCGACATCCTACAGTGTGAAATTGGGATGATGTTCGTACAATATGACAAGCAACAATCGCAAATGACTATAAACACTGCACAATGTGCTCCTGACTGATAGTGACCTATCTCTCTATACTAAAGCCGCATAACTGAAGTTTTCTGCTCTACAAGGCTGATTTACATTCACAGCATTTTGCAAAAGCTCATATTTAGACAGATTTCCATTGATCAGACTTACTTCAGCATAGATCAGATGAGTGTTAGTGCCCCGTGTGGCAGTACTGCGATTCCAACTTATAACCTTTCAATAAGAAGTCCAATCTACAGTGTTGGGAAGGTTACTTGGTACATGGTAGCCCAGTGGTTAAGGTGTTGGACTCTGGACTGGAAGATCACGGTTTCAAACCCCACCACCACCAAGCTGCCACTAGTGGGCCCTTGAGCAAGGCCCTTAACCCTCAATTGCTCAGTTGTAATGGATAAGGGCGTCTGTAAATGTAATGTAAATGTTACTTTGGAAATGTAACAGATTACAAATGACCCTATTCAAAATGTAATAAGTAGTGTAACTTTTCAATTACTTTATAAAAGTGATTACTTTATGATTACTTTTATTTGTCCACTAGGTGGCACTTACTGAAAAAAAACGTCAAACCCTCGGAAAAAGCAGGTGATATTTTTCCAGATTGAGGTGCATCAGAATCAAATTGTTGTTGGGGTGGGGATGATCGGGGGTCATCGGGGATGTGGATGATTTTTTTCTATCTTTAACATTTTCAAAAGTAACTGTAATTTAATTACATGTTTTTTTTTCTCAGTAACTGTAACGAATTACTGTTTACTGTTACTGTTATTTTGTAATTAAATGACATGTCGCCGTTACATGTAACCAGTTACTCCCTGACACTGCTGATCTCTGACCGTACTGAACTTGTTTCTCGGATTTAGACAGTTTAGACAGTTAGCTTGTATTCTACATGTTCTTTTCAGGATCACTTGCTGTTATTTTGTAATGGCCTGAGGAACATTCTTCAACATGCAGGGTTAGAGTTTGGATTAGTGAGAATGGGATAGGGTTATGGTTAGGGTTAAATGAAAGTGAGAATGTGTTGCTGGATGCTGTTTCACAGACGGCACTTTCATATCAGATGGCGGGTGAATTTTAAAATCAGTTGGAGAGCTAGAAATATATATTTATGGCATTTGGCAGACGTCCTTATCCAGAGCGACTTACCAATGTGCGATTGAGAGTATAAGGGACTTGCTTGCTTGGGAATTGAACTGGTCCAGAGTCCAAACCCTCAACCAATGAGCTACCACCATCCCTAAAAATATACCTAACACATCATTTCAACACCGTAGAGTTCGATGGTATCCTTGCCCATGGAAAAATGGCACCAAAGGGGTCCCCAGTGTCTCAAAAAGTGATGCCAAGGGACATAGATGAAAGGGTAAATACGTGACGAGACGTTTTTTTTTAGTAATGTAGATATAGAGAACTTACCCATCGCTGATGGAATGCATGGGGCTTTCTGTTAACCTCCCTCCCGACTCGCACCTCAGATCTGTTCCTGTATTCTGACGGAAATAAAACAGGAGGACAACTTCAGCTAAACACACGTCCAGGGGATTGAGTATTCAGATGTGCAATCGATCCAGACAGGTATGGATGAGACCTCCAGTGAGAGAAAACTCTGACCTTGAGCTGGTTAGCTGAGAGTCCTTTGCTGCTGTTCGGTTCGTCCTCCGTGCTGTATGAAGGGTGCTGCCACTGTGTAGTGCCTGAAGGCACGTGCCAGTAGTAGGTACCGGTGCTGTCCCGTATAGTGCGCCATCCTGGAGGCAGGTCTGAATCCAGCGTCAGGCTCTGATCATTCCAGATGTCATCTGTGAAAAAGAACATAATTAGAACGATTACACAGTACAATGTACTACCTGTACTGACTCTCCATACTGGATATTTATAATGTCTTCATTATAATAACTGACAATTGCAGAGGTTCTCCCACACATTCACTTAAACCAAGCATCTCTTGCGTATATATATATATATATATATATATATATATATATATATATATATATATATATATATATTTATATTATTTATATTATATATATATTTATATATATATATATATATTTTATAAAAAAGTCTTTCTTTGCATATAGCATATAGTTTTTGGGGGGAATTTTCTGGGGTCAGAGTGTAGGATCAGCCATGATACCGAGCTCCCGGAGCACAGTGGGTTAAGGGCCTTGCTCAAGGACCCTAGAGTGGCAGCTTGGCGACACTGGGGCTTGGACTGTCCTATCAGTATCCCAGCACCTTAAACCACTGAGCGACGCCTCTCAGTAAGATATTAATATACACACATATTAATATATTGCAAATATTTTATTATTTATAACCAACAGCTACAAATTTAATATCCAATACAATAATACTATATATTATTTATTAATGGCTTGTCATTATGACCTCAAAATAAAGTCGGTTCCTTTTCCAATCAGCTACACGGACTGTAGTGAGATCACATGACTTTCCCTTTCGATTATATGCGCCTCTTTCCTCCTAATTCAGGTCTGTGCTGTGAAATGATCCTGTTTTATTGCTCCGCATCTGTTGTCTCTGTTCAGTCCATGTTTAGCTTGTTTTATAAAACTTGTTCTGACTTTCCCCATTTCATTCGGCTGTTATGAAACAAAAAGGCTGTTTCATAACACCATGATGACCTGATAAAAACACACCATACGTTTGTTTTAATGTAACTCAAAAAGCTGCATTTTCTCATTTTCTCTAGGAACCCAACATTCAACCTGACAGTCACTTTTTTTTTGTATCTATCAGCAGCAAAGCATAGCAAAGTTATGACAAAATCCATAAAGCTCTCCCGCTCCAGGTTGAACCCGACATAACATCACAACCACAAGCTCATAATCGTCCTCTTTAGTGCGCATGAGGAACAAAAACTAAAGAAAGGAACAATAACAGGGTTAAATAGCACGCCGTCGTCATTGTCCAGGTCTGTTTTTTGAAGTACACTGGGATTTTATATATATATATATATATATATATATATATATATATATATATATATATATATATCCTTTGCCATGCATGTTGTAGCACCCTCACACATTATCACTTTCTGTTGGGCCAGGACTTTAATTGCATTTACAGCATTTAACAGACTCCCTTATTCAGAGCGAATTAGTGCTAAAATGTCTTCATACCTCATTCTATAAAAATAAAGCTCTCATCATCTTGCGTCTCACGAGTGCTCTTTATTTACATTTACAGCATTTGGCAGACGCCCTCATCCATTGAGCAATTGAGGGATTGAGCAATTGAGCAATTATGGATGAAGCCAGGACAGAAACTAACTCCATTTAGTGATCGGGTCTCTATCAGTAACTCGCTATTGGCTATTGGTCACTTTGTGCTTGAGCTCTATCGCGTCGTGATCTCGGGGAAGCATCAGGACTAGTGATGTAAACCGGGAATTCAGCCTAAAATGATCAGAAACATCAGGTCATAATAATGCACATGACAAGTCCGTAACATCCTAGGACTAACTATTCAAAAGTAATGGCACCTTTATTCAAAACAACAAAAAAAACCAGGACAACTCTCCGTTTGTGTTCAAGTGTGACATTCGCTGTCCTGCAATGGCCGAGTTACATTAATAGTAGATGCCCTTTTTCCATTTAGTATTCACTCCACATTGCTTTGCCTTTTGGGGGAGTCACTTTTAAAAGCTTTTGTGGGTCTGACATGCTCAGCGGTTTATGTTATTAAATGTTATCGAGGTTATTTCGCTGTGTTTTAGACAGGCTTCTTCGCAAGCTCGGTGAATGTAAACGTGACTAAAGGTGTTTTAGACTTGTAAATTACAGCATATTGAAATTATTGGGATACAGCAGCCGTGGAGCAGTTAAGTGGTAGCTCAGTGGTTAAAGCATTGGCCTCTGGACCATAGGTTCAAATTCCACCACCACCACCACTACCAAGATGCTACTAGTGGGGCCTTGAGCAAGGCCCTTATCCCGCTAAAAGTCGCTCTGGATAAGGGTGTCTGCCAAATGCCATTATCTCAATGTCAATGGAGTACAGTGGGGTTTAGCGCCTTACTATTTCTATTTTTTCTAGAGGACACATATAAGAACTATCTCGTTCCCTCAAAAGAGCTTAATAAGAGGTTCCAAAGATGGCTCTTGGGTGACTAATCATCGTTCTCTACATGGTGAAGAGTGGGTCTACCGAGACTGAATTCAATCAGGCTGATTCTAGGGCGAGAGCTTTATACTTGTTCTGCTTTCCGTTCTGTACTCGCGCCGGCAGAAGCGTGACCGATGTGAAGCTAAGGGTTTGGAAAAGCAAATATAAGAAATATAACAAATATAAGAAATAATAATATGATGTAGCACAATCGGATGATTGCTTTTCGGCTGCTCGATATGAATGAGTGTATCTGGGGGAGAGATTAAGCCCCGTGCCGGTCACGGTAGCCCCGTCGGATTACAGGGATTAAAGGCCAGACTGAAATCTGCTTTAAGTTAGTGAAGACAATAGTTAGACAGGAATTATGCTAGAAGTCAGGCATTCTTTCGAATTCGCTGTTGCAGAAAGATCTTTATCTGAAACTGAAAACCATCATTCTTTACCGAAAAAACCTTGAAATACCCTGAAGTGGTGGCTTCCTAGGATATACTAGTGGTCTGTACCCTCGGTGCATGTAATGGAAGTTATTTTTAGGATCTTTTTTCGCTTTGCTAAGACGCAGACTATTAGGGTGATATGATGTGCTGGTACATCAACAGGAAAAATCTTTGAAATGATCGCATTACAGATACCATAGGCGTGGTGATATACTGCAGATAGTGATGTTTTCCGTGCTAAATAACGGCAAGATGCAACATGTAATATACATTATAGCGCTTTAAATGTAATGTTATAAGTCAATATAAGTAAAATATGAAGCTCTTTGGACAGATGGGTGACATTTTTGGAAGAATATATGTAAGATAGAGAACAGGAGCGATGATATGACTGCCTCACCCCTACGCTAGGACATGGAGGTGTAATGGTATGGGCTTGTTTTGGAGCAGGGATGTTTTGGAGACTTTTTCCAGAAGGTGAAGGCAACCGTTCAAATACTTCAACACCATGCAATTCCGTCTAGACTGCGTCTCACTGGACCGTGCAGCAAGAGAATAAGCCAAAGCATAAGCTCTTTGAGGGTTATTAGAGCGCAAAAGTGTTATATGGAGTGTTATTTATCATGGAATGGCCTGCCCAGTGACCGCACCTAAATCCTATTGAACTGCTCTGGGATACACTGGATTACTGAAGTTCACAAGGATACTGCTGATGCTGTGTGGATTTTCTGGATGCAAAAAGTGTGAAAGATGTCATTTGTGTTTTTTTTTTTTTTATGATAATAATGGTGAACAGGGAACGGTGGCTTAGTGGTTCGCACGTTCGCCTCACACCGCCAGGGTCCGGGTTTGGTTCCCGTCTCGGCCATGTGTGTGTGGAGTTTGCATGTTCTCCCCGTGCCTCAGGGGGTTTTTGCACGGTAGGTTGATTGGCACCTTGGAAAATTGTCTCTAGTGTATGAATGTGTGTATGTGTGTGTGCCCTGTGAAGGGTTGGCATTCCAATCAGGGTGTATCCTGAGGGAAAATCGGATATAGCGGTAGAAGATGAATGAATGAATGAATGAATGGGGAACATCTGGACTTTTATAGGTTTTCTTGGTCCAAAAAAATCTTCTTACCATAAAATTACAGAGGCGCTACATATTTATTTCATGTTTTCCACAGAAGGTCAGATATGATCTGTAAACAGACATACAATATCATATAACATAATCCAATATCTCCAAACAGCCTATTTGAATAAACAATAAGAAAACTTCATGCAGTGCACAGTTGCTGTACTTCAGTGAAATGACCAATCTGCCGCATAAATCTGACTCCAGGAAAGGTATAACTCCTCCTTTTGACATTTCTACTTTGGTAATACAAAAAAAAAATACAAAAGTTCTCGCTTTGGAATGAACTTAAGTTTGAAAAGGAAAAGTACTGATCTATGAGAACAAGATTTTAATACTTGATTCCGTGTTTGGGGTGAACATTTTCTGTAGTTAGAAACACTGTGAGATGGCTTAAAACACACACACACACACACACACACACACACATTCACCCCAGATTCTCATTTAACGCTCGTTATGTTTTCAGATTAAAATAGAAAGGAATGACTTGATTTACTGAAATGTAATGGAGTGAAAAGGATTATATTGCGCACTTAAATGTAGTGAAGTAAAAGGTTCCAAAAATGAAAATCTAAAAAAGGATAAAATATAATCTAATTAAGAAAGAGTTACTCATAATGTGTATATATATATATATATATATATATATATATATTATATATATATATATATATATATATACAATATATATATAAAAATGGACCTTCAAGACTCACGAACTTCTTGTTCTATCCAATTACTGTAAAATAATTTCCTCATCCATGACAATTTAATATCTAGTGAACACAGTTAATGCTACTGCAATCCAGACCTGCAAAGTCTTGTTTATCTCTTTGTAGATCCCATGAAATCCATCCCATCTAAAAAAGCACGTTAGGAAAGTTTTGCTAGATTTAAGAGTTGTTTGTTTTTTTCTTTTCCACTCCTTTGCTAATGGAATTAAAGTGTATAGCTTGTATATAAAGGTACTGCATTCATTTCATTTCCCCTGTTGCAAAAATGCTTACTTTATGACACTTAATATTTGACATTCTGACCATATTTTTGGCAGAATCTTTCCAATTTGGTACATTATTTCGATTTTCACATAAATTTGAAACCTCCCTACTTTTTCACCCCTTGCTAACCTCGATCATGACTCTCAGAAGGGGATCATAAAATATCATAAAATAACACACACACACACACGGTTCCAGTCTCGGCCATGTGTGTGTGGAGTTTGCATGTTCTCCCCGTGCCTCGGGGGGTTTTCTCCGGGTTCTCCGGTTTCCTCCCGGTCCAAAAACATGCACGGTAGGTTGATTGGCACCTTGGAAAATTGTCCCTAGTGTGTGAATGCATGTGTGAGTGTGTGTGTGTGTGCCAGGCGATGGGTTGGCATTCCATCCAGGGTGTATCCTGCCTTAATGCCCATAGACGCCTGAAATAGGCACAGGCTCCCCGTGACCCGAGGGAAGATCGGATAAAGCGGTAGAAGATGAATGAATGAATGAATGTATATCCCAATGTGAAAGTCAAAATTGAACAGGAAAAAAAAATGGCTAATGGTCACAGTTTATGGAACATGCAATAGAGGACAGTGGATTCAGAGAAAGAGTATAAGGTTGAGAGAGAGAGAGAGAGAGAGAGAGAGAGAGAGAAAGGCTTGGGTGTAAGTTACAGCCCTGGCATGCACGAGGATCTTATAAGTATCCCGTTACCTCATGGACTTCCTTGCACAATTTCAACATTTATGGGATTTGTAAAGGGTATCATTTTTGACCGCGGCAATCACATCATCAGAGGGGTTTTTTCTTCAGGCACCTGGAAATCTTGTCCACATCAACTTGAGGCAACAGTTACCTAGACAACCCGCCTACATTGCGGCCCCTAGGTCTTCAAGCACACCCTTTGAATGAGTCTCCTGACATTTTGCATTGTCGGATGTGTGTGTGTGAGATGAGGATAGTCTCATGGGTAGTGGACCGGTATAGTGTCCTGCAAATACAGATGAGGTGGCTGTAGCATTGCTCTCCTGATCCCTGCTTCTTACATTACTGCTTAATGTCCCATGAGGGCTTCACACAGATACGTTTCAATGCTCCAGCCGGCTCTCGTTTTTGTTGGGACTTTTCTTTTTTCGAAAGCGAGACACCAGATAAACAGGAACACAATCACACTTAGCAAAACTTGCCATGTATAACTGGTTGCATCCAGTCAGGAGAATAACGCAGGATCAGGATTGAGGGCTACCGTCAAAGGTAATCACACGCCGGCAGTCTCTACAACCTGCTCCTGTCATCTCATGGTCCAGGTTGAGATCAAAGAGAGAGAGAGAGAGAGAGAGAGAGAAGTCATGGACTCACCTTCATAATTGACTATGATGATGGCGAGCATGTAGTCCTTTCCCAGCATGGTGAGGTATATGTTCTCAGAGGAAGCCCTGAGCTTAGCTGAGACACATTCCAATCCAAAATGCCTCGTTCATCAGCGCACACACATCTCACACACACGCCAGGGGCATGGTCGCATGCCAAACACACTACTGGATTCCTTTTCTTCACTCCCTTTTTTTCTCCTCCCCTACCCCTCTTTTCTTTTCTTTTTTTTACGCTTTATTAAACATTTTGTTCCCCAAACACCTTCACTGGCTGAGAAACTGGAATCAAAACCACACCGGCTTCAGCATTGTCTGACTGACTCCTCCTTTTCTCTCTCCCCCTCCCTCCCTACCATTCTCTCTCTCTCTCTCTGTCTCTCTGTCTCTGGTCGAGATTAAAGTGATGCTGTTGGTGAGATCCTGAGGTGCTCCCGCCCCTCCTCTATTTCTCCTGTCGCGATTGTGTTCATTAAAGCCTGCAGCAACAAACATCCCCCTTCAAAATCTCCCTCTCATCCTCTCTCTCTCTCTCTCTCTCTCTTCTCCGTCAGTTCCAGTCTCTGTGGTGGTCATGGTGATGTCTTAAGGATGGCTGAGCATCACTCAGAGATGAAAAGCTCAATGTAAACGAGTAAACAGCTCTGTTAGATTTATAGGTTTAGGTGGATACTGTGTGTCCCTTCTTGTAGTCAGTAAAGAATAAAATAAATAAAAATAAATAGTAATTTAGATTGAGTTTATTTGTTTGTTGTCATTAATCTCCTCAGTCATGGGGGATTAATGACTTCATATCTGACCCACAATAAAGCACAGGGACAAAGAGTAACCTCTATGTGTCAGCTTGTGCATGGTGGGAACTGCCCTCTTTTTAGCACTTTAAACCCCGGGCTCACACACACACACACAGACACACACTCACAAACTCAAACACAAGCAAATAATGGACAGGAAGAACAGAATGCAGAATGAACATGTGAAACATGCAGAACCCATGGGTGTGGTGAATCTGACACACTCTGACCTCAAATCACATTTATGATAAGCTAATTACAGCTTATGCATTTGAAGTAGACGCCTCGTATCGATTGCCGTAGTCATTACCGGTGCTGTAATTGTGAACAAAATCCCACGGGTATTACCAAGTAGTGCAATTATGAGGCCAACCTGACTAACGCTGCCACTGATTTGTGCAACGGATCACAAATTATAATAATAATGCTATTTTGTTATGTATTGTCCAAGGTGGAGTCATTCCTGTTCACACTTCATTTCCGAGAACCTGGGCACTCCTCTGATGAACAATAATGAAATATCAGGGCCCGTGTTTGCATCTGTGTGTGTGTGTGTGTGTGTGTGTGTGCACCCTGTTCCACCTTAACTCATCACACCATCTAAGGTCCGACATGCACCAGCCTCCGTTTGCGTCATCAGGGCCGTCGTCACCAGGTTGCCATAGCAACGAGGGCTCCATATCTGGCGTCTGTGGGTGTCTTTTTTTCCCTGACAGTGTGGAGGACACTGTGCAGCACCAGTCTCTCTATTTTTTGTTGTTGTTATTGCTAAATCAGATCATCTTATATTTTATAGTTATTCTATATAGAATTTTTTTTCATTAGAAAGAGAATCCATGATTGAACATGATATCATATGGTTATCAGATATCAGACATTCACCTTGTAAGGTTAGTTATGCATAAAAACATCAAAAGCATAACCTTAGTAGGTGAAACCATTCTGGGTTTGATTTAGATGGTCTGGGAGGAGTATTTAATACACAGCCATCCAACAAATGTACTGAATTCCTTGCTTTTTTTCGTTACATGATCTGAGGATCGTGTTACTGATCTGAGGATCGTGTTACTGATCTGAGGATCGTGTTACTGATCTGAGGATCATGTAATTGAAAAAAAGCAAACAATTCAGTACATTTGTTGGATAGATGTGTATTAAATACTCCTCCCAGACCATCTAAATCACACTCAGAGCGGTTCACTCTGCAAGCCCTGGCTGAGGGCAGCTTCAGTGTTGCCAGATGTGGTTAGCACATTCGCGTCACACCACCAGGGTCGGGTTCGATTCCCGTCTCGGCCATGTGTGTGTGTGTGTGTGTGGAGTTTGCATGTTCTCCCCGTGCCTCAGGAAGTTTTTCTCTGGGTTCCCCGGTTTCCCCCGGTCCAAAAACATGCACGGTAGGTTGATTGGCACCTTGGAAAATTGTCCCTAGTGTATGAGTGTGTATGTATCCTGCCTTAACGCCCATAGGCCCCTGAGATAGGCACAGACTCCCCGTGACCCGAGGGAAGATCAGATAAAGCGGTAGAAAATGAAAGAATGAACTTTATTTTCATTACATAGTACTGGTGATTACGATAAGCATCTATCAGTGCAAATAGTTGCAATTGTGCAAAATGACAAATGTGTAAATCTCTATACACTGAACATTTTTATGTTGAACATTATTCTAAAACAATGCATAGACAGCCTTTCACAGATTGATAAAGCTCTGCCCATCTTTAATTACGAAACTCTGCCTTTTACTGCCTCTGTAAAATGCAGTATTTATTCCCAATCATTTTATTGACATGTCACTTAACCCCATTAGTTGCAAAATGTTTTTCCAACTGTTTTCCAACAATTTAATAAGACTTACTCTTTGCAGACTTTAGTTGTCTGTCCCTTTTTTATTTTAATGCTGCAGCCAAATACAAAATTACCATTATTAATCCTTTAAATAGTACATTTCCTCAGTTTAAAAAAAACATTCTACTGTGTATAAAATATTGGTTTATAACATTTGGAATTCTTTGCATTTTGTTTTTATTTACATTTTCTCCATTGACCCAACTTTTTTTGGAATTATAATGAATGGACACTTGGCGTCACAATCATTCACCAACAATTTTTTTTATTCTATAAATCTTCCTCCTGGACAATATCCAATATCCATATTGAGGATGGAAGATGTCCACACATTTTTGGCCGCGCATGCGCGTTTTGCTGCAGATCTGGCAACCCCGTCTGCTTCGTACACACAAATATGGCGGACGATAAGGTTTGTACATGTTTTATTCACCCGCAATGAACGTTTTCCTTCAGAGGAAGCTGTGTGAGGAGGTCCGAGGGTTTTTGTGGCATATAAAATAGATTATAAAAGTATCAAATTCAGGGGGGGGGGGTTCTGAAACTTTATATCGGCGTTTGGGTTTCATTGTAACATGTTGGTGCGTCACACATCACATGTCCTCAGTAGATCCCGTTGGTCAGCGGACCAATCAGTTGTCTGTTGATTATTAGATCCCATTAGTGTATTCAGACCGGATGTCCTGCTGGTCAGCAGATCCTCCTCAGATTAACAGGACCATGTTGATTAGTAGGTCCTGCTGGTCAGGCGGATCCTATTGGTCCATAGATCCTGGTGATCAGTAGATCCTGTTGGTCAGAAGGTCCCTGTTGGTCCATCTAAAACATTCTATACCATCCCCCACTGGTGTCAAAAGTATTTCCATTCATTCATCAGGTTTTAAAAAGTATCAACTGACCTGAAAGTACTAATTTCAAAACTACTTGAAAAAAATGGCATTAAGGAGAAAAGCTTCATGAAAAGATGTCATTGATGTGGCATTTTTGACAGCTCTCTACAGAAATCCCACCACCAAGCTTCCACTAGTGGGCCCTTGAGCAAGGCCCTTAACCCTCAATTGCTCAGTTGCAAGTCGTTCTGGATAAATCATCATTTTCATCTCATCATCTTTTACCGCTTTATCCGATCTTCCCTCGGGTCACGGGGAGTCTGTGTCTGTCTCTATCTATGCGTATTAAGGCAGGATACACTCTGGATGGAATGCCGACACACACACACACACTCACAATCACATTCATACACTAGGGACAATTTTCCAAGGTGCCAATCAACCTACCGTGCATGTTTTTGGACCGGGGGAAACCCGGAGGACATGCAAACTCCACACACACACGGCCGAGACGGGAATCGAACCCGGACCCTGGCGGTGTGAGGCGAACGTGCTAACCGCAAAGCCACCGTGCCCCACATGGGTAAAACACTTTTAAGAAATAATCTCTCTTTTTTGAGTACCGACCCCAACGCTGGTTATGTCCCCGGAGTGTGACATGATTTGTTGTCGTAGGCAGGTGCGAAGAATCGAGTACAAACCAATAGTGTGTCGGAATGGTATATGTTTATATCTCATCCAATCACAATCACATTCACTCTTTCCGGAGTTTTGAATGAAAACGAGCCGAAATGAAATAAAAGCAACAAGGGCCATTTTTAAAATGTAAGGAGTAGACAGTACAGGTAATCGTAAGTGTAAGGAGAAAAAGAGGTCGGCTGAAAAAGAATTACTCCCCAAAGTATAGACACCAAAACATTTATTCTTAAGTAAGGTAACAAAGTATTTGTACCACATTACTTGACACCACTGGCCACCCCGACAGTGTTTATTCTTTCTTTTGCATCTTTTTGACTAATATTTGTCGCCTTGACCTGCAGTGACGTGTTGAACCCAAGTGACGTTTTGACGTGGAACGTTCTCTCGTTTCACCGTGTACTGCACTGTAAATGGTTGGAATGACAATAAAAGCCTGTACTTGACCCTGTATGTGTTCTAAAGCTGTAACATTTCTTGGTCTTAAGTGGTTCTTTCTGTTTTTTAAGGATCCTTTTAGGCACCTGAAGGATCTTACTCTGCTTAAAGATCAGCTGGATGACATTCGGAGGCGAGTCGAGAGTGATGGAGTTTCCCAGGTAAGTCAGAATGTAGGGTTTTTGGGGGGGTCGGAGGGGCTGGTCTGACACTATTAAGTCTCAATACTGTTACGTCACGTTATATATATATATATATATATATATAATTGCATTGTCCTCTTATATATATATATATATATATATATATATAGAGAGAGAGAGAGAGAGAGAGAGAGAGAGAGATACAGATAAGAGAACAGACACTACAATTAAAAACTAAAATCGCCAAACTTTGCGTGACGAAGGCAGCAGCATCCGGAGGAAACACAAGCAACATGGTTTTACTTTATTTAATAAAAAAAAATGTATTTCCTTATTCGTTCCTTATAAGTTCTAATAGGCTACGTGATAAACGTTCTATTATTTACTTTGTTCCACACCACAGTTTTCTGATTTTGACCCGAGGGAAGATGGGATAAAGCGGTAGAAGATGAATGAATGAATGTTTCATAAAAGTGTCGCCAGTTTAAATTTTTTTCTCTGTATTCAAGCGTTGACACCAAAATGGCAATTGCGGCTAATTCGAAAGTGAAAGTGAAATGCACACAGCAGTCTACCCCTAACATTCCTGTTTGTCTGATTTAGAATGGGAGTGTTCTGGGCTCTCCATTGCTCAAGGGCTTCCTGGCTGGATATGTCGTAGCGAAGCTGCGTTCGTCAGCCATACTGGGCGTCTTCGTGGGAACATGCACGGGCGTCTACGTCGCGCAGAATTATAACATACCCAACGTCGAGCAGACCATCAAGGGGTATTTCAGCTCTTTTCGGAAAAGCAAATAGAGGTACCGGGAAAGAATGGGAAGTACTGTGTATAATGTGCATAAATGCCTTTAAAGAGACGGTACCCGGTTGCCATTATGGAGGGACATCACTTGTCCTCAGGGCTGTGTTTTCTTAAATAGATGTACTTGAGAGCACTCTTAATGCAGTTCTAAATAGTGACACAAACTTTATGATGACTTTTTCTAAAATATCTCAAGCTTCTGTAACATTCCAGTCAGCCTCTGTTGAAATTTGCACTGCAGGATGGTTGAATTATTCACAGCGTCCACCGTGTCACTGGTGTCTAATTACAGCTCGCTCGGCACCCATTCCACGACACGCGATGCTGCGCACAAGCATTCCTGCCTTTCTGATGCTGGAAGCACGTTTGCACATTAGCCCTGCTGACTGGATATGCCGTATTTTAATAACGGGAGATCGAGAAACGGCGTTTCGGTGTTGGAAACGGCGTTGACTGCAATGCAGTCGAATTGCAGACGAGCATATTCACGCTTTTATTCCGTGCCAAACCAGTGTGCCATTAAATCTCATTTTCTTTTAAATAGACCAAACGTAAACACAAACTTTCGGCGTTCTGCCCTGTTGTGAATGTATTGTTCTCTTTGCCAAATTGTTTTGTTCATTTTTTCAGGCATTTCTGTTACATCGTTATTTTCGTGTCGTAATTTGACCTTATTAATAAATAAATATAAATAAATAATTGTTTTTTGTTGGTGAGGTGTTGTTTGTTTCTGCATCACAATGTGAACATTTTTCTCATTTTTACATCTTTGTATCTAGCTATACACACACAAACACACACATACATATACACACACACACATATATATATATATATATATATATATATATATATATATATATATTATTCCATGAAGGGATTGTAATTTAAATGCCTTTGGGTTACACCGCACATGGGTTGAACCCTATAGATCACCTTTGGGATCAACTGGAACCCTGACTGCACCCCAGGCCTCCTCACCTCACCTACATCAGCACCTCACTTTACTTAACATTCTTACGTCTTAGTGCGCACCAATCTCAAGAAGGACACTCCAAAATCATGTGGAATCTTGGAGAGAACCATGGAGAGATTCCTAAAGTGGAATGCAATGTTTAAAAAGCACATATTACATTTATGGATCCATGTGTCTGCAAGCTTGTTGACAATAAAGTGTATATTACAAAGCAGCATATCTCTTGGAGTGGATCATTTGATCTGGGCCACCTTGTTATGCACCATTTCAGGCTGTATTATATGATCTACTGCAGGACAGAAAGCAATTAGAAAATACTTAGAAAGTGCATCTTCTATTCTTTTTTACACCTCCCAATATTTTATAACTTTCAGGCTTTTATTTGTATTTATAATTTTTTAAATATATATTTTGGCAACCAAGCGGCACGGTGGTTTAGTGGTTAGCACGTTCTCCTCACAACTCCAGGGTCCGGGTCTGATTCCCGTCTCGGCCATGTGTGTGTGGAGTTTGCATGTTCTCCCCGTGCCTTTGTTTTTTTCTCCAGGTTCTCCGGTTTCCTCCAGGTCCAAAAACATGCATGGTAGGTTGATTGGCACCTTGGAAAATTGTCCATAGTGTATAAATGTGTGTGTGAATGTGTGTGTGTGTGTGTCCTGTGATGGGTTGGCATTCCATCCAGGGTGTATCCTGCATTAATGCCCATAGACGCCTGAGATAGACACAGACTCCCTGTGACCCGAGGGAAGATCGGATAAAGCGCTAGAAGATGAACATTTTGGCAACCCTGTACAGCAGAAAGCGAATATTTAATACAATTAGGATTAACTAGGAATCACTACTTCCTCTTGAAAGTTCCTCCTGTTTCCGTTCCTCTTGTGTGCACGTTGAACGTTGAGCTGGAACAATGATGAAGATCAGACATTTATACTTTCTCTTTCTAAAGAGATCAGAGCGAGACTCGGTGATTAAACACCGAGCTGAAACCTTCTCTTCAGTAACTCTGGCGCTGCTGCTGCTGCGGGACGTCCGTGTTCTGCAAAGCCAGCACTGAAACAGATACACTGCAATGAGGCGTTAGGTTTCTGCCGCAGCTGCAGAGATGCACGTATCACTCAATCGACTGACGCCATCAGATTAACACTAACTTCAAATCTCATCTGGGCACAAACATTATCGCCAAATATCTTGTAATGCAGACTGTGGACAAAATGGCAAAGATGAATGTTTACTACACGTTCCTGTGTTGCCTTAATGTTTTGAAATGCAGGAATAATGCATTAATTGGAATCCCATTGCGGTCTTGTTCAGGATTAACGGTGATATGCTGTGAAAATATTATTATTGACGGAAACCAAAAAAATCTTTTAAAAGATTGATCGTTGACACCAATACTCCTCTTCTGTTTCATTCATTCATTCATCTTCTACCGCTTTATCTTCCCTCGGGTCACGGGGAGCCTGTGCCTATCTCAGGCGTCTATAGGCATTAAGGCAGGATACACCCTGGATGGAATGCCAGCCCGTCGCAGGACACACACACTCGCACACACATTCACACACACATTCACATACACTAGGGACAATTTTCCAAGGTGCCAATCAACCTACCGTGCATGTTTTTGGACCGGGGGGAGGAAACCGGAGAATCCGGAGAAAAACCCCCTGAGGCACGGGGAGAACATGCAAACTCCACATACACATGGCCGAGACGGGACTCGAACCCAGACTCTGGAGGTGTGAGGCGAACGTACGAACCACTAAGCCACCGTGGCCCATTCTCTTCTGTTTCCATCCAAGATTAAAAAAAAAAAACACTCGCACACATTTTTTTGTTAGTACTATTTTATTTCCACCAATTTTCCAAATCTTGATTAATATTCTTATTCGCTGCTCATTGTCTCATAATATGAAATGAAATAAAGAAAGAAAATCCTCTTTTTAAAAATAAAATAAATGATGCTGAATAATATGCATATAGAAAAATGCCCCGAGTAACAGACTATTTATGAAGCTTTCAATTTAATCTGGAAATGTCTGAGTTAATAATGCTCTTAAACTCTGCTCTTAATAGGTAAAGTTTCACACTACTTTAATTTCTGAAAGGCAGAAAAACAGCGCAGGGAAAAAAATGCTGGATGTAGGTTCATCCCTCCGTTCTTATATGGCAGATTCTGGGGGGGGGGAAAGTAGCGTCAAGGAAAGACATTTATACATGTGTATGTATCTTGCTGTTCATGTCGAACGTTATAATGAAATGAATATTTGAAGCAAATGTAATGGAAAGGAAAGGAAAATCTGTGAATATACCTTTATCTAGCGGCAATTGGCACTGCCGTCCACCAAAGTGTCAGCTATGGGATTTCCGCTCTGGTCCACACACCAGCATTTGACCCCTTCAAAGCACTGCTCAGGAACGTAGGCACCGAGAAGGATTACACTTGGGCTTGAATGGCAGAGAGACGGGGATCAGACCTGCAGCCTCCTTCTGGCACTTAGTTATATGTTCTGAGGAAAAAAAAAAAATATATATATATATATATATATATATATATATATATAAAACACATATGTATGGGACATTAATGGTACAATTAATAATATAATGAACAAATGAATTAATAAAACAAAGTATGCTTTACGCTTATATTTTAGCAGTAACAATTTAAAAAATAATTAAAAATAAGAAAAAAAAACAGCATTTTAAATACACACACGTTTTCCTGTTTTGTTTTTTTTTTTTTTAAATCAAATGATTCTTTACAAATGTAAATGTTTGATTTTTTTTTTTATCAAGTAAAATGATTTTATCTGACCTGTATGTCAAAAAAAAATTTTTGAAAATAACTATCCATGATTATATATTGGTATAACATATAAAAATTCTATCTATCTATCTATCTATCTATCTATCTATCTATTATATATATATAGACTGGAATAAAATCCACATAATTATGTAACCTGGGAACAGAATACTTCCTTACACCTGAACAATACTGATCACATGACCCGAGACAGCCAATGCATTTGATGTCATTATAATGTCATTTAATTTAGAATTTACAACAAAAAAAAGAAAGAAAGAAAAAAAAATAATCCAATGTAGGGTTTTAAACAATTCCGGAATGAGAAGCAGGATAGCAGGAAATATAGGATCAGTCTGAAATACCTCCGGGCTTCGGAGTCGACTCCATCTGGAAAACACATATCAATATAAGAATATCAAATGGAAGCTTATGCAATATATAATAGGAATGTTTCTGTCGTCTAAAGGAAATCATGAACGCTCTTGTATATGAGTGTAGAGCATTGTTCAGATCAATCCTGCCACATGGTGGTCAGATGTCCACACTGCACATTAAAGATAAAGAATTTGTACCTGGTCAATGGCCACAATGTGCATGGAGTTCATAGGGACAGCCATCTTCATTGGGGTACGATTAGCTGAAAAGTGAAAGGGTTAATACTTTTAATTGTGTGAACATTCTTCTCCGGCTATTTCTTTTAAATATCAGAATAAACCATAAGATAGGAGTGATCTGGGAATCAGCAGCAGAAGCACCTCATATCCATATCCAGTGTGTCCCACGTCCCCAACACTCACCCCTGGCCTTGATGGTTATCTCCTGCAGACGTTCCGAGCGTCTCTCCAGCATGCCGAGCTTCTCACTGTGCTTATACACCGAATAGGCAGTGAAGGCCTGACCTGCGACCAGCAGACAGGCCAACACTGTCAGTCCGGTCACCATCAGCGCCTTCTTGTTGGAACCCCTGAGGAAGGAAATGGGAACAAGCAGCATCTCACTTTCACTTCTGTACTGAATTATAAAAGTGATCACAACATATATAGACTTTTTCTGACTATACAGGAAATGTTTGTGCCCCCCCAACCACCCCCCCCCCCCCCACACACACACACTCACACACAGCCATGTTATACAACCAGCTCTCGGTACATCTACTTATGTAGTATCATCGTATAGTATAGTATTGTATAGTTTATATAATTTATATTTAAAATAAATTCAATATTTAAGTTTATAATTGAATATATATATATATATATAGTTTATGATGAAATATATTCATTCATATATATATATATATATATATATATATATATATATATATATATATATATATATATATATAATGTATATATATATATATATATATATAAACAAACTACCAGGATATATTATTAAGACTATATATATATATATATATATATATATATATATATATATATATATATATATATATATATATATATATAGTTTATGATTAAATATATAACACACTACCAGGAACTATATATATATATATATATATAAATACATATACCTATATATATATGATTAAAGAGCTATATATATATATATATATATATATATATATATATATATATATATATATATATATATATATATAGATATTATATATATATATACGTATATCCTGGTTCCTATTTATACTTATTTATTTATTTACTTATTTACTTATTTATTTACTATAGAAATAAAGAAATAAAGTTCCTCACTCTCTTTTAGGCATCATCCCAATGGTTGGTTGCTCGTTTGGAGTAGAAACGAGTTGTTCCTCAGACATCTCAGACAAGAGTTCCAGAAAATCTCAACAAAAAGACAGAAACTTTTCTCAGCCTTTAATTTAACAGAACTGAAGCAGAACTGATCAACACAAAGAGGGGAAAAAATCCCTTACCCAGAAAAAACATGCATATTCATCACTCGTTCTTTTTTCTGATTGGCTATATGATGTGACATCATCAGTTGCCTGGAAGAGTCTGGATTGAATCAGGAGCCGCTGCCTCACATGCCACACTAATCTGTAGTAGGTCTATACATACATATATACATATATATACATATATACATACATGGGTCTATACATTCAACAGTGCTGGTGGTGAACCTGTGATGTGTGAAAGTGAAATAAAGAGAAATAGAAAAGAAAGAAAAGTGACTAAACGTGACTCGAGGTGCGGTTTATGTAGTAGTTTTAGCTCCGATATAGAAATGAATATGATAGATAAACGAGAACATTTTTACTAGCTGCTAGAACCAGGTCCAATAGTAGAAAGGAAGGTGGGTGTTGGTGGTCCTGCATCCTGAGGACAGGTATTTTTGCATGGATCACCTTACATGGTTTCAGGTTACAGAATAAACTTTCACAGGTACTTTTAGTGGACACGTGACCATCACAACCTTCTGTGTGATTCCTCTTGGAAAGACATTTGTATAATCTCTTTATAAGCCAAACCCGTTTCAGTCACGACGATGCTCCTGTGTACAAAACAAACTTCATGAAGACACACTGTGAAAGATGGATTAAAAAACTTTCACAACCAGAGGCAAAACTTTGGGAATGAACAGAAACACGGGGGCACGGTGGTTGAGTGGCAGCACGTTCGCCTCACACCGCCAGGGTCCGGGTTCGATTCCCGTCTCCGCCATGTGTGTGTGGAGTTTGCATGTTCTCCCCGTGCTTTAGGGTTTTTTTTCTCCGGGTTCCTCCCGGTCTAAAAACACGCACGGTAGGTTGATTGGCACCTTGGAAAATTGTCCCTAATGTGTGAATGCGTGTGTGCCCTGCGATGGGTTGGCATTCCATCCAGGGTGAATCCTGCATTAATGCCCATAGACGCCTGAGATAGGCACAGACTCCCCGTGACCCGAGGGAAGATCGGATAAAGCGCTAGAAGATGAAAAACACTGAGCTCAATAAACTTATCCCATAAAAATAGCTCTGAAATGTGCTGGAAATCAGATTGGAGTTTATAACAGGTAGAATTCATCTGAAAAGAATGTTCAAAATACACACAAAGTCCATAAATCAACATTATTTTAATTGCCTTTTATTGAATTGGCCATGCAACATTGAAAACACTGGTCTTGGTAAAATAAAAATAAAGAGATTTGCATATGGCCAGGAAACAGATCGGGTAAAGATATGTTGGTTGGCACTTGGGGAATGTTCTTCACATCAGCCCTGAAACCAGTGTACAGACAAACCAGTTAGACAAAGGCATCAAACTTGCAACACAGTATTTCCTGCATTTGCTCGAACCCGAGTCGTACCAAAACCAAAAGTTATTCCACAGAATAATTAGGCAAAAGAAGAAGTGGCAAAATAAGTAGAGGAAGCAAATTTCTCAAATACGCAAAACTTTGGAGCGTCCTCCGTCCCTGTTCCGCATAGATTTCCCAGAATGCCAGGCTCAGGCCAACAATGTTAATATATAAAGAACAATAAACACATACAGCACAGATGCATTTACACAAATCTATGGAGTTTAAATACATGAACATGTTGTAGAAGATTAAAAGAATTTACCAGTAATTAGCTTACAAACCAATTATGATATATTTGCAATTCTGTCAGTAACCACTTACACTACCTGTCAAGTTTTATGATCACCTTTATGACTATTTGACTTAAGTGACGGCCAGTTGTGATGCATGAAGGGAATAAAAATCATGCAGAAACCATACAAACAGGAAAAACGGTACAAAATTTCATTTTGATAAATGGAAAAAAAAATTCACTTGTATTAAATAATTGGACAAAATGTAATTCCCTGACTTTCAGTGCCTGGAAATATATATTTATAAGCTTCAAATTCAATAAAGTTTAGCATTGTGGCCCAATAACGCAGTCCACATTTTCACTTCCATTTCGGTTTTAGGGCACTGGAAATGAAACTTTTTTTTTAAAATCCGAACACAGGAACAGAAGAGACACAGGAGTCCGAAAGCATTATTTGACTTTTTATTTTGAAAAAAATCCACAAGTTTACAGACGACGCCCACGACGACCTCCCTTTCTGCGGGTGCTGTCTGATGGAATTGGGGTGACGTCCTCTGGAAAAAGGAAATTAAAAAATTTTCAATCAGTTTTGGTCATTAATTTTACTTGGGTCCAACACACACACACACACACACACACACACTTATTACAACACTCAAAATGATTTCGACCACCGGCTCCAACCTGCTGATGTGTTTGGTGTAAACATACAAAATGTGACCTCACACCAACACGGCACTCAACTATAACGTTGCTGTTCTCTGACAAATTACAAGTAACACTTGTTTCAACATCCATTTCCTCCCTTCCAATTTATTTAATTTTGTATTTTATTTTAAGTTTATACAGTTTCATTATTCAATTGTTTATTTTTTTGCCGTGACAATTGTATTGGTATCATGATGTGTAATCTATGGATCTTATTGAGACACTATGTACAATATATAAAAGGCACTACTGTCAAAATTTTGAAACGTCTAAACAGACTTAAGAACGGCGTATTATTACAAGGCAAACATTTCCTTTATAGGCAATTTGCAATCATCCAGACATTAAAAATTACATACACACTAAACATTTGATTTAAAAGATTATATTCAATACAATCTAAACTGAGGCAAAAATAAAATTTAAATTTACTGTGTAGGGATGATTCAAGCAAGTTGCTTAAAAAGAGACAGAGAGAGAGAAAAAAAGGGCACGTCTTGAGAGAGAGAGTTGGGAATTCATTTGTACAAATGTCCTATAAAGTATATTACTGGTTCCACCTACCGATACGGCCGATCTTCATGCCGGAACGAGCCAGAGCCCTGAGAGCAGACTGGGCACCTGGTCCTGGAGTCTTGGTTCTAAATAAAAGTGGAACAAAAATTAGATTAAAACTTCACCCCACACTGGAATTTATTAACATCTCGAAGGGCGAAGGATTATTACAGAGGTTTGAATGGAATTTATGAAAAAGCTAAGAATTCCATATCAGTCCTGCTTAAATCTAATTGTTTACAAGACTTTTGCATGCAATATAAACAAACACTTGAATTACAAAATTAGAAAACAATAAAATAAAACACACACACACACACACATATATATATAATCCAAAATATAGATGTATCTTGTAAATGGTAAGTTTGACGCATGAAAATGTACTTAAATGCTGTAAAAAGCCTCAGTATTTTGGAAAGACATTTACAGTGTTTATTGGTCCAAGTCGCCCCCTAGAGGAAGAAAAATGTGCCTCTTTCCATTTTGATTCCTGATTTATCTAAAACAACCTTAGGCTGATGGCCCTCATTTTTGACCCCCTGCCCTACAGCATCCTGATAGATCACGTATTTTGGTGCTTTGGCCACGTGTTCAAGTCTCTAAAATATTAATCATTAATAAGCACCGAGAAGATGGAGCGACAGTACTGAAATTCTCACCTGTTCCCGCCAGTGGCCCTCAGTTTGATGTGCAGGGCAGTGATGCCCAGCTCCTTGCACCTCTGAGCCACATCCTGAGCAGCCAACATGGCGGCGTAGGGAGAGGACTCGTCTCTGTCGGCCTTCACCTTCATTCCACCAGTCACACGGCAGATCGTTTCTCTGAGAACGAGAGAGATCAGGGTTTGCTTAAAACTTATATACCACAATACTGAACAGCTTAATATTTTACATATCACTTTTGCCCCCCCCCCCAAAAAAAACAAAAATAAACAATAATCTAGCGACTAAAGGTCTTTTCCTCATTTGCTCCAGCTGTACCATGTGATTGACTTGTTTTCTTTCTTATTAACACATTGTCAATAAACTCCAGTCTACCATCATGTTCCATTAGAGTTTAGTGTGTGCATGGATGGATTTTGTACACAATCAGCTACAAGTGAGCTGGTAAAAAGTCAGGTAGATGATGTGAGGAGGTCTGGGGTTCAATCGGCATTCACATTCATCCCACAGGGGTTTGAAGCTCTTTCACGCCGACCCCTGTAAAACGCACCTGTATGGGCTTTTTCAGCTTTGTGCACATGGACCAATTTAAACACTACACCATCCAAACACACCCAAAATAACCCTCACGCCCTCAATTTGAGTAGAAGCAGGCTAGAAACCTTTACACTCAATACATTTATCTATATTGTGATGAGAAGTCCGTCATTTTCAAACTCTTACTGTCCTGGGGGAGATATTGGAAATACATTTTCCATTTAGTACATTTTACATTTAAAGATTAAACGCTTTACCTAATATTAAAAATAAATGAATTGCATTCTATTGATAAGTTTGCAGGGAATTTCGTTTAAAGTTACATGTTGCTCGACTATACGAATCCAAAAACAAGCATGCAATGTCGTGTACATGATGTCTGGAAATCAAGGAATTGCCTTTCATCAATAGCAGGGTTGATATCATGCAGTCTATGGAAGATATTCTTTATCCTGTTCTACAAATCAGTATAAAAAGGTATAAATAAATACCTCAATGACTTTCTTTAAATCTTGGTGCAAAGAAAAAAAAAATTTCACATAATTCAGCGACAAACTGACAAAAACAAAGCCTTGAGTAATCGTCCGAAAGCGTTTAACCCTTTCAGCCTCAAACTCCTCTCCTTCTGAACACGTTATAGTAAAATGCAAAGACAATCCATGGGTTACTTACTTGCCGGAGAGATCGGTGACATGCACGAAGGTGTCGTTGAAGGAGGCAAAGATGTGGCAGACTCCGAAGACGTTCTCGCCTTCAGCGACCTGCGGTCCCAGGCTGATCACCTGCTCTTCCTTCTTTTCTTTACCCTTGCGTGGTGCCATTGCTGACGATGATATGAAAAAAAAAACAAACACACAATCCAATTATAATCAGATTAATCCTCAGACATTCTCTCCAAGGTGTGGAGGACAATATCATTTGCATCACCACACAAAAATCTAACTTCTAACACGTTTAGTAACGCTGCAGCATCTCAACACCATAGATGCATCCATAACTATTCTCAAGCCAAGATCGGACCAAATGCATATTGGCAAAAAGTCAGTAGTTCCACATGGTATTTTAAGACTCTAAAGACTATGGTATAATATACAGTGTTTTTTGTTTTTGGAAAACATGTGCACTTCGAGATAAATAATCAAAATAATAGGTCGTTTTGCATTGATCACGTGCTGAGATTTCTCCTTTCATTACATCTAATACAGTATCTTATGACGTCATGATACAGAACACAAGGTTTATTGGATGTAGGTTTTGCGGGATTAGACGGCAGTGATATCTGTGGTTGAAATGAGACACTAAAACGCCCTGAAATAGGAGCAGAAATTCCGGTTTAAACCGATTTTATTCCGGGTCTAAAATCCCATATTTAACGGTCATATTCCTGTTTACAATGTGAACGCGGTTTTAAACCGGATTCTGTAGAAGGGCTCATTAAACCCTATCATTACACACCCAAACACTAAAAAACAAACTTTAAAAAAAAAAAGGCATATAAACGCATTTAAACCACGTTTTCCTCATTATTTAAAACCACTGAACCAGTAGAAAGCTAAAAAACACGCGCAGGCGCAGTCCGGCCCTGATCCACACCGACACTCGGTCTAAATCTCCCCGCAAATAAACATGTTATAATTCGCTTTTTCTCATCAATAAACCGCCATCGTGACTTCTGTTCCCATAAACAACTATTCCAAACCGGGATTGGACGCACATTCACCGGGAATAACGAGGATTAATGACGATTCCCAAACCGGGATTCTGTACCTCTGTATGTCTTCAATCGAGGCCGAAGCAGGAAAGGAAGGAGGAAGCACTTCCGGGTTGAAAGATCAAGATGGAGACACGGAAAGGCAATCATAAACGTGACTTAATAGAATAAAAGCCGAACAAAATGGCGACCGATTAAAAGTTTTCTTTTTCTTTTAGTTCGTTTTTGTTTTTTAATGATTATAAATGAATTTATTTCACCCGTTAAAGCTATATTTATTTTGGGTCATATTTAAGGCATTGGCCTCTGGACTGAAAGGTTCCAGGTGCCACTCATATGGGTCCTTGAGCAAGGCCCTTAACCACTACTTTGCACATGCCAGTTCTGGTGCCCCTGAAAACCCTGATTAATGCGGAGGGTTGCATTACATTTCAGCGTAAAAACTTCTATCTAATACGTGGACCAGCCAGTGTGGCGCCTCCAAGAGAAGCCAAAAGAAATAAATAAAATAAAACAATCATTCATTCATTCATTCATCTACCGCTTTATGACCTTCCCTCGGGTCACGGGGAGTCTGTGTCTCAGACGTCTATGGGCATTAAGACAGGATACACCCTGGATGGAATGCCAACACATCACAGGACACACACACACACACACACACACACACAATCACACACACATTCATACACTAGGGACAATTTTCCAAGTTGCCACTCATCCTACCGTGCATGTTTTTGGACCGGGGAGGAAACCGGAGAACCCGGAGAAAAACCCCCTGAGGCACGGGGAGAACATGCAAACTCCACACACACATGGCCGAGATGGGACTCGAACCCGGACCCTGGTGGTGTGAGGCGAACGTGCTAAACCACTAAACCACCGTACCCCCTAAAATTAAACATTTAAAATTAAATTGTCCAAAAATATGTCTCTGGGTCTTTTCAAATGATGAGCTTAACAGAATTCTAGAAGAAAATTCCTTTATATATTTATGAGAATATATGTATGTATGTATGTATGTATTTCTCATACCTTTATGTGGTCTGAGAAAGAAAAACCCAGAGAGGAACCCGGTTCAAAAACAGGAACCCATTCTAAATGTGGGTGACACCAATTATAATGTAATTATAAAGCATTAAAACGTTACACTGGAGATAATGAGACATGAGTGTGTGATTATGCAACCCTACCGAGAAAATATATATTTTTTTTCCGTTTATAAATAAATAAATAAAATCGACATAATAAATACGCAGGGGTACGGTGGCTTAGTGGTTAGCACGTTCGCCTCACACCACCAGGGTCCGGGTTCGATTCCCGTCTCGGCCATGCGTGTGGAGTTTGTGCATGTTCTCCCTGTGCCTTAGGGGGTTTTTCTCCGGGTTCTCCGGTTTCCTCCCCGTTCCAAAAACATGCACGGTAGGTTGAATGGCACCTTGGAAAATTGTCCCTAGTGTGTGAATGTGTGTGTGTGTGTGTGTGTCCTGCGATGGGTTGGCATTCCATACCAGGGTGTATCCTGTCTTAATGCCCATAGACGCCTGAGATAGACACAGACTCCCCGTGACCCGAGGGAAGATCGGATAAAGCGGTAGAAGATGAATGAATGAATTATACCAGGTAGGGAATTTTATTTCCACTAGTGTTTTGAAAGCCTGGGAGGGGGATTATGCTATTTAATTGTTTACGATGTACAATTAGCTAGCTCATTCATACTCCCTGTTCCTGAGGTAACTTTTATCCAGAATTGGAACACAAAATTCCAGGCACGTTACGAGGGGGGGGGGGGGGTGTACTACAATTTCTAATCAAGTGACCTCAAATCAAAATGGCCGCTCTGAGTGTTTAATAAACATGCTAGCATTCTTCACTGTATCCGTGACTACTTTAGATTAAGCTATACAATTGTTTACCCTGTACAATTAGCCCTCATTCGTACTTCCTGTTCCTGAGGTAACTTTTCCAATAGAATTAGTACACAAAATTCCAGACACATTACGATCCCGGCTATATATGCTTCATCACCAAAGTATTCCAACAAACATTTGCTGTATCTAACAAACGTTTCTTGAGGACAGAGATTGTTTTTTTTTTTTTGCTTTGGACAGGTGTTTTAAAAGGGGTGCCTGATGCTCGTGCGCCAACGAGATTCCACAAACACACCCTTTCTTGTTTGTATACACAGACATAAAGGAGACAAAATTTTAATCAGGCTTTTCTGAGGACGCGATCTTTAAAAGGCTTTATGAAGCCGCCATCGACTCGTGAGGAGTAAAGCCAAGACTTTGTTTATTGAATATTTAGAGTTGTACATACTACACTTCAAGCAGACGTTAACCGGAAACGTGTAAAAGTATTGCGCCATGTTTCTCAGACATACAGACATAGAAGATGAATGAATGAATGGTGGAAACCTCTTCTTGGGAAGCACAGACCAGAGCTTTTTCCTGTACGTACGAAAAACCCTTTTCTATTTGGCCGAATGAAAAAAGAGGAGGCACGAAAAAATACTTCCTATTGAAATACATTCGATGGAAATAAGTGCCGAGTGGCACAAAAAAAAATGTGTCCTGTTCACAAAGAGCTGAAATATTGTGACTATATCGCGGAATGCAGCGAGATTCCACACCAGATGTTGGAGCAAGTATTGATTTAGAGGTTTAAGGCTTTAAAAGGATTTCTCAATGATGTCCTGGTTCATCAGGAAAGAAGCACTCGGCACACAATGTCGTATATATGTTCTTCTTCAGTTTAATTCAAGACAAGTATATACTTGGACAAAGTCAGAGCTAACGAGTCCTTATAAGACATGATAATTCAGAGACGTGTGAGTCGAGATAGGAATGTCCAATATACCTTGTTAGCTTAAAAGCGTCAATCTATTTATAACAAGAAACAATAGTAAGACATAATCATTATTGCTAATTAGTCATTTTTTTCCTCTTGCTGTTTCTCTGCTTCTTCATACCAGAAACCGTCGACAGAGTTTCCTAAAAGAGAAATGCAGAGGGATTTCATCACCGGGGTGTCAAAAGTGTTCACATTCCGTCCTCAGGTAGAAGTATATACCTTCCTCAGGTAGACGTCTACCTTCAAACGCCGATTGAAGACATACCTCTTCCGACAACACCTATGCTAGTCACTTCTTTTTTATTCTCTTTTTATATCTCAGAAATCCATTTAAATCTGTCTATGCTTGTGTACCTAAGTTTGTATTTACCCTTCATGACTGAATCTTATCCTTAGATCGAGACCTAAAGCACTTCTTGTACGTCGCTCTGGATAAGGGGGTCTGCTAAATACCGCAAATGTAAATGTAAATGTAAGTATCGATACTGGGGTTTCAAAATACTCCTGTAGAAGCTTTTTACTCGAGTAAAGGTGTAAAAAGTACTCGTTTTAAAACGACTTGAAGTATAAAAGTAATGTAAGGAAGAAAAATGCAATTAAGGATAAAAAGTTTAGGCCGAGCCAATCGCTAATTTATTCAGATGTCTCCGTACAGAACTCCCTACTGTTGCGTCATTTGCGGAGGACAAAGAGAAAACACACGTTTGATAAACGATATATATATATATATATATATATATATATATATCACTTTTAGGAAATAATCTTTTTTTTGAGTAACGACTCCCAACTCTGGTTATGTTCTCGCTGGAGTGTGACGTGATTTGGTGCCGTGTGCAGGTGCGACGGATCCAAACCAATAGGGTGTCGGAATGGTATATGTTTATATCTCATCCAATCACCAATCACATTCACTCTATCCGGATGGAACTGTTTATCTGTATAGGGTTTTTTTTTCCCTTTTTTGAACGATGAATGAAAACGAGCCGAAATGAAACAGGAGTAACGACAGCCATTTTTCAAATGTAAGGAGTAGAAAGTACAGATAATTGCATGAAAATGTAAAGAGTAGAAATAATTCCTTCAGTAAAGTATAGATCCCCAAAATAAGGTAATGAAGTATATGTACTTTATTACTTGGCACCTTATAGTCTCTCTCTCTTTCTCTCTCTCTCTCTCTCTCTCTCTCTCTCTCTCTCTCTCTCTCTCTATCTCTCTCTCTCTCTCTCTCGCATAATCCACTTTTCAGGAATGACACTCACCAGCTTGACTGCTTCCACTGCCTTCAGGAGTATGTCCATTTTATCCACCTATACACAAACACAAATAGGTGTCCATCACACATGTGCAGAGGTGGAAAGTAGAGATTTTACTCCCATGACTGTAACTGTATTTTTTATTTATCTACTTCTACTTTTTAAAGCTGTAATGCAGCGTCAGATAAAATCGTTCTAGGATTCGTCATTGTGGAATCCCCCAAAACCCTGTTGGAATTCTACATTCACATTATCACAGAGAGAAATCTCATGATCTCATTAACAAGAGTGCGTAACTCAGAATTAGACCTCAAATCCTGCGGCCCCGATACTGCGACATGTGCTACTACTTTTATAAGAAGGATTTGTCCCGGGGATTTTCCATCCCAAAAAAGCCTGAAGTTTTGCCCCATAGAAAATGAATGGGGGGGATGCACGAGTCACAGCTCAGCCTCAGAGCGTCTGACATGCCCTTATATTATTCAATATATATATATATATATCATAATACCCTTTGAACCCGAGACACGCTGGGAAATCCGGGAGCCATAGAAAATGAATGGGGTAAAAAGGACAATGTGTTACAACTCATACAACACACCGTTTACACATATCCTCTTGACTGAGGTGGGCAGCCGGAATTTTCTAAATACCCCTTGCTTGTCTAAAACAGCCCAGGGAATTATGGGTAAGGTAATTTCCCCCATAGAAATGAATGGAGAAAAGGCTATGAATGGGAATGTGGTGGGTTTGTGAATGAGGTGGGTTGAAGCCCAAATACCCCAGGCATGTCATACATCAATGCAGGCCTGGTGAGGGGAAATGCATTATGGAAAGTGCAATTACCCCACACACGGAGGGGGAGGGATGGGGCAAAAAAGGCGGGGGCAAAAGTAAATGTAGGCCACGTGACACAGTGTGTGATGCGTCAAATGACTCGGGCCAGCAGGGGGAGCTGGACCCCCGGCTGAATCGATGACATAACGTGACATCATAGACCACGCCCCCAGACCCGAGTCACTAACTATACTTGCCGGACGTGCGACGCGACAAACCGCTCGGCACTATCAGGGGAATCTCGGGTGGAATCCTGTATGGATGCTTTGTAACATCAGGTGACATCACGTGGGCGTAATCATCAGAAATATGTGAAATTGTGGGCTACCATGTGACCTGTCTAAACGGTCAGCATGGAGAAGGGAGTCGGGTGCTGGGTAATTGGATGATGTTGCGTGATGTCACTGCGCCCGGGCCCTTAAAAAAGCCTGCCAAAAATTGGTGTATTTGGTATCTAAACGCTCGTTTCTTTAAATGAGTTTGCGTCTCGATTTCACCCCTAAACCGTGAAGTTTGTCTAGTTTGATATTAATAATTGTGTTTGTGTGTGTGTGTGTGTGTGTGCATCTGGACTTCGCTCACAGATGCTGAATGTGCTTTAACTATATTTTTGGTTAGAGTTAGACTCTATTCTGCAGCTAGAACCTGAGGTGGAGCTGGTTTCTCTTCCACAGCTGGAATTTGGGGTGGAGCTGGTTTCTCTTCCACAGCTGGAGCTTGAAGTGGAGCTGGTTTCTCTTCCACAGCTGGAGCTTGAAGTGGAGCTGGTTTCTCTTCCACAGCTGGAGCTTGAAGTGGAGCTGGTTTCTCTTCCACAGCTGGAACCTGAGGTGGATCTGGTTTCTCTTCCACAGCTGGAACCTGAGGTGGATCTGGTTTCTCTTCCACAGCTGGAACCTGAGGTGGATCGGGTTTCTCTTCCACAGCTGGAACCTGAGGTGGAGCTGGTTTCTCGCCCACAGCTGGAGCGTGAACTGGAGCTGGTTTCTCGCCCACAGCTGGAGCGTGAACTGGAGCTGGTTTCTCTTCCACAGCTGGAGCTTGAAGTGGAGCTGGTTTCTCTTCCACAGCTGGAGCTTGAAGTGGAGCTGGTTTCTCTTCCACAGCTGGAGCTTGAAGTGGAGCAGGTTTCTCTTCCACAGCTGGAGCCTGAGACGAAACTGGGTTCTCTTCCGCAGCTGGAACTTGAGATGAAACTGGACTCTCTTCCACAGCTGGAACTTGAGATGAAACTGGGTTCTCTTCCACAGCTGGAACTTGAGATGAAACTGGCCTCTCTTCTACAGCTGGAACATGAGGTGGTGGTGGTTTCTCGTCCACAGCTGGAACTTCAGGTGGAAGTGATTTCTCGTCCACAGCTGGAAGTTGCAGAGGAAGTGGTTTCTCGTCCACAGCTGGGACTTGAGTTGGAGATAGACATTCTTCCACAGTTATATCTACAGCAGGAACTGTTTCGACTGCTTGGGCATATGATTTAGTCGGCTTTAACTTCTGGCTTAGTGTTAAAGAGGGTGCTGTTTTCTGTAACACAGATACACACAATACTAAACACTTTATTTTAGATCATTATCACGGCTTGCAGGAGCTTCTTGAAATAACTAGCTAGAGGGAACTCTTTTTATTTTAGCCGATGTCTGTCTTAACTGCAATGTAATTAACTTACAATGTAATTAACTTCAATATCAATTCATTTTAACATGTACAGCGTGGGGTTTGTACGTCTGGGTACGTTCTTCACCTGCACCTTCTCCATCCTCTGTACATTTCGATGGGCAGATTTTTCCTGCCGTTCTTTTTTGGACACGGCCTTTAGCTTGTTGTTAAACCCCGGAGCGTGGTGGTTCACTTCAGCCTCCCGATCCTCGCGTGTTTTAAAGTGTTCGATGGATCTGTAACACAACAGAGATACGAGACACTGCTTTCAGACAAATTATCACCCGATACCGACCGTGAGTCCGTCACATGACCAAACCCACCCTTTCTAATCGATAGCTTACACTTTATGGTTGTTGAAGAGTTTGCCATCGAGTCTTTCCTTTGCCAAATTTGCCGCCTCTTGAGACTCAAATTGGATGTATCCATACCCTTTTGTCCCCGTCTTGTAAGCTACAACCTTCAGGAGACACACGCCATGTTAACACACACAATTTACATCAAACAGGTCTTTAATATAAAAAAAACACTAATTATGCTATAATGGGAGGGGGGGCAAACATTTTGGCATTTTGGCACATTGACTTTTAAAATTTGACAGACAGGGCCAGGCCAGCACCTGATGCATACATATTAAACATAAACATATAAAGGGTATTAATGTTAATACCCAATGCACCACCGTGCCTAATGCGCCACCTTGTGGAATGTGTCAGGAATTGCAGTACATGGTTTAATGAATGCATCTACAATTATGATATGATTTGGACCAACATTTGGCGGACCGGATTATAAGGACCAAGGGGCCGGATTTGGCCGATGGACCCTTTACTACACATATGTTATTAAGATAAATAAGCTCAAACCTTGCAGGACAGGACTTTCCCAAAGACCGAAAAGAGATCAAATAGGGCCATGCTGTCAATCGTCAACAAATCCAAGTTCTTGACGAACAAGTTTCCAACACCACTCTTCCTAATGGTGGCATCCCTCTGAGACCACATGACCCTCATTGGCTGACCCAAAAGGAGCTCACAATTTAGTGTTTCCAATGCTCGTTCAGCTGAGGGAATAAAATGCATTACAGGTTAATCACTTCTGGAAAAAAAAACAAATTATTGTCAACTTTGGTGGTAAGAATGCTGGTAAGAAAAAAATTAATTTATTTAAGGCACATATCCCCATTTAAATCAGTGTAATAAAGCAGTAAAATAATACAGATTTCATCCTGAAGGATTAAATACGCTATAAACTGCTAAATAACTGTTTGGTTGTGGCTCGAATTACCATCGGTTTGCTGGTAAAAGTTGACATAGGCATAGCCAAATGAAGCGCCGGTATTCCAGTTCTTGCAGACCCGGACAGAGTGAATTTGGCCTGCAGGACTGAATTTCTCAGCCAGCATAAAATCCGTCACTTCAGGGTGAAGATCACCCACATACAGCGATGAGAGTTTGAAATTCATGTCACCTAAATACGGATGACATAATCAGGGAATATTTGTTTTTGTGACTGGGTTAATTTAAAAGTAGACATGTCAAGTTCACAATACATACATTTATTATGTTTGTGAGGCAAGTATTCCGGGAGATTCCGGTTGTTTTATTTGTGTCTGTGAAGAGAGATGACAGAGACGCCACAGCATGCACCTGGTCTGTTTCCTTTGTTTTACAAAAATGCAGCAGTTTGTTGTTACTATGAGTTAGGGCTGTGAATCGATTCAAATAGTTCATCGAGATTAATCGCACACGCGCCATGAGTTAACTCGTGATTAATCGCACATGAAGTGCACGTTTACCATAAATGAATACTTTTCATTTTTCTAACACTCTAACAGACGTTATAATAATATTCATTCCTCCCAAAATCTCTCTATTTAATACAATGATTGATTATTTCATATTTATTTTACCCTGGAAATTATTCTTTTAATATTAATTTTCTGTTCATTACAATGTTACTTTGTTTAGTGTTGGTTTGAAGTGTAAAATATGGGACGTGGCTCCTTTAAGAATTGTGTTCCGGTTGCTTTTCCATATAAACTGGTGATACGGTGTTTAGGTTATACGGAAGCGCTTTATTGCGTTCAGTAAAAATGCGCTTTATTGCAATAATACGGATTTGGGAATGCGATGCGCTTGCGTAAGGTTCCATACGGTAATATACGCTAATATAGTGAGGAGATCGTACCTGTTGTGAATGCGCAGCTAGTAGGTGTAATTCGGGGGAAATTTAGGAAGCGTGAGTGGATGCGCTGAACGGTTCTTTATTCATTTGTTCTTTTTTTGTTGTTCAGGTTTCGTTCATTCACACAACACGACGCAGAGTGAAGGAGCAGATCACTCACATAGTAATGCACACTGCGTTAATCACGCCGTAATAACGAGTGTAATAACGCTACTATGAGTGTAAACAAATAAAAGGAGACCCTTTCCAGATTTGTATGTATTGTTCTATATGATAAAAGAAGATGTGAAAATAGTAATTTAAGTTTGTTTCATAGTTATAAGCAGAGATTAGAAGTAATGAAGTAAAAATTACGTTACTTTAAGTAGAGATTTTGGGGATTTATACTTTACTGGAGGAATATCTGTACTTCTTACTCCTTACATTATAAAAAATAGCCTCATTACTACTATTTCATTTCGGCTTGTCATCGTACACACACAAAAAAAACCCTATGCATATAAACAATTTCATCCAGATAGAGTGATTATGATTGTGGTTGGATGAGATATAAATATATACCATTCCGACACCTTGTTGGTTTGTACGCGATCCATCGCACCTGCACACAAATCACGTCACACTCCAGCAAGAACACTCAAAAAAAGATTATTTCACTTTATTAAAAGTGATTATTTCTCCACTACAAGCTCATTTATCAAATGGGTATTTTCTCTTCATCCTCTGCAAATCAAGCTACAGTAGGGAGTTCTATAGAGAGACGTTTGAATAAATTAGCGATTGCGATCGGCGCGGACGAAACTTTTGTCCTTAATGGCATTTTTTACCCTTATATTACTTTTATATTTTAAATAATTGTGAAACCAGTATTTTTACACTTTTACTTGAGTTGATACTTCTTCAGAAGTCTTTTGAAACACCACTAGCTATACTTCTATCTGAGGAATGAATGTGAATGCTTTGGACACCGGCAATAATGAGACAAAATACTGGGCCTATTATTAAGACGAATGTTTTAAAAAAATAATTTTTTTTGGATTTATTACTTTTATTATATCTGAGAAAAAATGCGAATAAATATGCGTTATAATAAGGGTTTGAATTTGGCCATTTTTGTATTCATATATTGAATAAAATTGATCAAACAGGAATGAACTTGAGCGTTAATAAAGTTAGTTGGGTTACGACGGATTTTTATCAATGCTTCGATTTTGTCAGCCCTAATGTGCAATTATATGTGATATATTTATACTTACGTTTTTAATGTAAAACAGGAGAACAAAACTAATATTTACTTCTAATCCCTTCTAGTTAATGCTACTCCTGTTTTTGCCGCTTCCCGCACCTGTCGTCGATGATAAACTGATGAATTTACTATTTTGCATTAGCAAAATATAACATCTGTGATGTCATAGAAGAAACGCATTTGCATATCACATGCAACATCATATATTGTGTATGCATTACTCTGGTCACATGACTCTCAAGGCAGGTAAAGAACAAACATCATGTCTGTCTGTCTGACCCGCCCCAACGCGATAGTCGCTAATGGAGCGCGCCGTAATGCATATTAACCACGTTGTTTCTAAAATACGATCAACGCGTCCGCCATTTTGGTCAGGGCAGCTGGCTAGGCGCGAATGCGTCCGCCATCTTGGTCAGGGCAGCTGGATAGGAGCGAATGCGTCCGCCATCTTGGTCAGGGTAGCTGGATAGGAGCGAATGTGTCCGCCATTTTGGTCAGGGCAGCTGGATAGGAGCGAATGCGTCCGCCATTTTGGTCAGGGCAGCTAGCTAGACGCGAATGCGTCCGCCATCTTGGTCAGGGCAGCTGGATAGGAGCGAATGCGTCCGCCATCTTGGTCAGGGCAGCTAGATAGAAGTGAATTCGTCCGCCATCTTGGTCAGGGCAGCTGGATAGAAGCGAATACGTGCCCGCCATTTTATTAAGGTCTGTCGGATAGTGGCGAATACGTCCCCGCCATTTTGGTAAGGTCCACCGCATAGAGGCGAATATATTCTCGCCATTTTGGTAAGGTCCGCCGGAGAGAGGCGACTATGTCCGCCATTTTGGTAAGGTGAATATAATTGTTACAATGGGTAAATATCGTATACATAAATATAAGTGGAAAAGCAGTAAACCTTCTATGGACCCCTCAGCGAATTCTTTCTTTTTAAGAATGGAGAGATTGTGTTTATTTATTTACTTATTTATTTTGTAGAAATCATAATATAAGAGCATAACAATAATAGATAAATAATAGAAAAATGTATAATTATAAACAATAATAATGAAATTAAAGGCCATATAAAATGAAACCAAATAAAATTTGCACTCATACACATTTCAGATTCACTTCTAAATAAGAATAAATAAAATGAGAAATAATACTATAACGCTGTATGAGTATTTGCTCCCTCTACTGGCCGATTGTAGTTGCTGCATCCGGTTGAATACTGATGTTTCTGCTCCACTACACCTTCATCTTCTACCACATCTGACTCCACTACACCACATTGCTATCTTCTACCACATCTGCTCCACTACACCTTCATCTTCTACCACATCTGCTCCACTACACCTTCATCTTCTACCACATCTGCTCCACTACACCTTTATCTTCTACCACATCTGCTCCACTACACCATCTTCTACCACATCTGCTCCACTACACATTCATCTTCTACCACATCTGTTCAACTACACCTTCATCTTCTACCACATCTGCTCCACTACACCTTCATCTTCTACCACATCTGCTCCACTACACCTTCATCTTCTACCACATCTGCACCGCTGCACCTTCACTCTTCTACCACATCTGCTCCACAACACCTTCATCTTCTACCACATCTGCTCCACTACGCTGCACTACTTCATCTGCTCTACCACATCTTCTACCACATCTGCTCCACAACACCTTCATCTTCTACCACATCTGCACTACACCTTCATCTTCTACCACATCTGCTTCTCTACACCTTCATCTTCTACCACATCTGCTCCACTACACCTTCATCTTCTACCACATCTGCACCGCTGCACCTTCATCTTCTACCACATCTGCTCCACAACACCTTCATCTTCTACCACATCTGCTCCACTACACCTTCATCTTCTACCACATCTGCTCCACTACACCTTTATCTTCTACCACATCTGCTCCACTACACCTTTAACTTCTACCACATCTGCTCCACTACACCTTCATCTCTACCACATCTGTCCGCTGCACCTTCATCTTCTACCACATCTGCTCCACAACACCTTCATCTTCTACCACATCTGCACCTTCTGCAACCTTCATCTTCTACCACATCTGCTCCACTACACCTTTATCTTCTACCACATCTGCTCCTCTACACATTCATCTTCTACCACATCTGCTCCTCTACTTTACTTCTACCACATCTGCTCCACTACACATTCTCTTCTACCACATCTGCTCCTCTACACATTCATCTTCTACCACATCTGCTCCTCTACACATTCATCTTCTACCACATCTGCTCCTCTACACATTCATCTTCTACCACATCTGCTCCTCTACACATTCATCTTCTACCACATCTGCTCCTCTACACATTCATCTTCTACCACATCTGCTCCACTACACCTTTATCTTCTACCACATCTGATCCACTACACCTTCATCTTACCACATCTGCTCACCTACACATCTGCTCCACAACACCTTCATCTTCTACCACATCTGCACCGCTGCACCTTCATCTTCTACCACATCTGCTCCACAACACCTTCATCTTCTACCACATCTGCACCGCTGCACCTTCATCTTCTACCACATCTGCTCCACTACAACTTTTCTATCTTCTACCACATCTGCTCCACTACACATTCTCTTCTACCACATCTGCTCCACTACACCTTCATCTTCTACCACATCTGCTTCCACTACACCTTCATCTTCTACCACATCTGATCCACTACACCTTCATCTCTACCACATCTGTCTGCACCTTCACTTCTACCACATCTGCTCCACAACACCTTCATCTTCTACCACATCTGCCCGCTCCTTCACTTCTACCACATCTGCTCCACTACACCTCATCTTCTACCACATCTGTTCTACTACACCTTCATCTTCTACCACATCTGCTCCACTACACCTTTACTTCTACCACATCTGCTCCACTACACCTTTATCTTCTACCACATCTGCTCCACTACAACTTTATCTTCTACCACATCTGCTCCACTACAACTTTATCTTCTACCACATCTGCTCCACTACAACTTTATCTTCTACCACATCTGCTCCACTACAACTTTATCTTCTACCACATCTGCTCCACTACACCTTCATCTTCTACCACATCTGCTCCACTCCTTCACTCTACCATCTACCACCTTCATCTTCTACCACATCTGATCCACTACACCTTCATCTTCTACCACATCTGTCCGCTGCACCTTCATCTTCTACCACATCTGCTCCACTACACCTTCATCTTCTACCACATCTGATCCACTACACCTTCATCTCTACCACATCTGCACCACTCCACTCTACACATCTGCCCACTACGCCTTCATCTTCTACCACATCTGCTCCTCTACACCTTCATCTTCTACCACATCTGCTCCTCTACACATTCATCTTCTACCACATCTGTTCTACTACACCTTCATCTTCTACCACATCTGATCCACTACACCTTCATCTCTACCACATCTGTGCCGCTGCACCTTCATCTTCTACCACATCTGCTCCACAACACCTTCATCTTCTACCACATCTGCACCGCTGCACCTTCATCTTCTACCACATCTGCTCCACTACACATTCATCTTCTACCACATCTGTTCCTACTACACCTTCATCTTCTACCACATCTGCTCCACTACACCTTCATCTTCTACCACATCTGCTCCACTACACCTTTATCTTCTACCACATCTGCTCCACTACACCTTCATCTTCTACCACATCTGCTCCACTACACCTTTATCTTCTACCACATCTGCTCCACTACAACCTTTATCTTCTACCACATCTGCTCCACTACACCTTTATCTTCTACCACATCTGCTCCACTACACATTCATCTTCTACCACATCTGCTCCACTACACCTTCATCTTCTACCACATCTGCTCCACTACACCTTCATCTTCTACCACATCTGCTCCACTACACCTTCATCTTCTACCACATCTGCTCCGCTGCACCTTCATCTTCTACCACATCTGCTCCACAACACCTTCATCTTCTACCACATCTGCTCCACTACACCTTTATCTTCTACCACATCTGCTCCACTACACCTTCATCTTCTACCACATCTGCTCCACTACACCTTCATCTTCTACCACATCTGCTCCGCTGCACCTTCATCTTCTACCACATCTGCTCCACAACACCTTCATCTTCTACCACATCTGCACCGCTGCACCTTCATCTTCTACCACATCTGCTCCACAACACCTTCATCTTCTACCACATCTGCTCCACTACACCTTCATCTTCTACCACATCTGCTCCACAACACCTTCATCTTCTACCACATCTGCACCGCTGCACCTTCATCTTCTACCACATCTGCTCCACTACACCTTCATCTTCTACCACATCTGCTCCACTACACCTTCATCTTCTACCACATCTGCTCCACTACACCTTTATCTTCTACCACATCTGCTCCACTACACCTTCATCTTCTACCACATCTGCTCCACTACACCTTTATCTTCTACCACATCTGCTCCACTACACCTTTATCTTCTACCACATCTGCTCCACTACACCTTTATCTTCTACCACATCTGATCCACTACACCTTTATCTTCTACCACATCTGCACCGCTGCACCTTCATCTTCTACCACATCTGCTCCACAACACCTTCATCTTCTACCACATCTGCACCGCTGCACCTTCATCTTCTACCACATCTGCTCCACAACACCTTCATCTTCTACCACATCTGCACTACGCTGCACCTTCATCTTCTACCACATCTGCTCCACAACACCTTCATCTTCTACCACATCTGCTCCACTACACCTTCATCTTCTACCACATCTGCTCCACTACACCTTCATCTTCTACCACATCTGCTCCACTACACCTTCATCTTCTACCACATCTGATCCACTACACCTTCATCTTCTACCACATCTGCCGCTGCACCTTCATCTTCTACCACATCTGCTCCACTACACCTTTATCTTCTACCACATCTGCTCCACTACACCTTCATCTTCTACCACATCTGCTCCACTACACCTTCATCTTCTACCACATCTGATCCACTACACCTTCATCTCTACCACATCTGTGCCGCTGCACCTTCATCTTCTACCACATCTGATCCACTACACCTTTATCTTCTACCACATCTGTCCATCACCTTCATCTTCTACCACATCTGTTCTCCACTACACCTCTGCCCACTACACCTTTATCTTCTACCACATCTGTTCCACTACCCCCTCCATCTTCTACCATTGTTCCCTTTATCTCCTAACACTGCTCCACTTATCCCTCTATATCTCAAGGCACCACAATATAACAAGATTTCAGTTGCAGTCTTCAAACCTCCCAAAATACCTACATTTATATATACAATAGAACTAAACCTCTATTAAAAATGCCACCTACTGAACCCATACCAGAACTGTTGTATTCTTCGACGTCACGGGAACTTTTTTGCATAAATGTAAAAAAAAAAAAAAAAAAGAAAAACAATCACATTGAAGACGTAAAAAGACAGTGGTTTCTTTATTTGCAAATGAATCACAAAAATATTGGCTACCAACAATAAAAAATATTAACAATGATAGGTTTGATTGTACAGTCCAGATGATTACCTTACAATCCATTTCATTTACATCACTATCTACTGATATCCTACATTATAATACAGAAAAGCACAGGATTGGCAGTGTGAAGTTCATGGGAACCACTTTGTGTGTGTGTGTGTGTGTGTGTGGGGGGTGGGGGTCAGTGTTACGGAACCCAACAAGAGGGAAAAACGTCTCTCTTTCCCCTCATCCTTTCTTTCTGTACACAGAGAACACATGGTTTGTGCTTGGTGCAAAACGTACGACTTTGTCAGGAAAAATATATTATTGCATTATTATTATTATAGTTAGAAATACTACATCAGGACGAAAACAAAAACAATTCAGACCTTTCTGCACATCATGATGAAGATCTGAGCAGCATGAGAACGGTGGTTGTTGTTGTTGTTGTTGTTTTTTGTTTTCCAGGCTGAGGAACCGGACCGTGTGTATAAGGTGCGAGTGTGTCAGTATTACAGACTGTGTGCGTTTCAAAAAGGAGCCTCGTTAAAAAAAAAAAAAAGAAAAAAAAACAAAAAGGCGTCTCAACCGAAGAACACAAATCTTCAGAGAACGATTTTAACCGTGCGTTACTACGCGAGCCTTCGTGATGGAACGCTAATTCTCGGTCAAAAAGCAGAGGGGAGGAAAAAAACAAAACAAAGGTTGTGCTTTTTAGGAACTGCTCTTTCAAAACCCCTTTTAATTCAGTCTGATTAGTGATTAAAAAAAGAAAAGAAAAGAAAAAAAGAAGAATAAACAATACTGTCATTTCAAATTGTGTAATCAGGACGATAACGAATCTGGAAATCTACTCTACGATCAGCCCTCATCCATAATCAAGAGTGTTTATTGTATATATATATATATATATATATATATATATAATACTATATATATAGAAGTCAAAAAATGAACCAAAATCAAATTTGTGACCTCGTCATACTTCCTGGCCTTCTACTTCAACATGAATGATTATTCCGTGATGTATTTGATCTCATTGGCACTTGCTAATCGAGTTTAATTACATGTAGGCTTCAAAAACGTCCATTTGGTTTGGCCAAATGTATGTACACCCCACACCCATATGCGCCTTTTCCTTAAAGTAGGGAAACGGGGGATTCTGGAACGAGGAGTTGGCAACCCCGGGGGTGTCGACGATTCGAACCCTTTTGCCATTAGTCGCAATGGAGCGGTAGAGTGGCGAGCAAAGAAGCGTTCGCTGTAACAGAAGGGTGACGGCGTAAGGATTTGGGCGTCATCGCCAGTCTGGGTCGCGCTCCGTCTGCTCGGGGTGGTGAGGGCTCCATGCTCGAACACCATCTCCGATATTCTCCGGGTGTGTGTGTGTGTGTGTGTGTGTGTGTGGGTGTGGGCGGGACGGCCGACCACCACCCAGGGATTACTTTTTTTTTCCCAAACTCAACCCTGGAACGAGCAGACGGGACATGATGGCGACATCCTGACTGGTAATGCAGCCAAAATTCCCCTCGCACCAGCGAACGCTCGCTACAGTGAATTCATCCCTTCACCCCGTTCCAGAATTCCCGGTTTGCCGCGGCGTATAAAAATCGTTCCGAAGAAGCCCAAACTCCGGCACGACGACGCATCGAGGTGGAAGAGAAAGGCCTCGCGCGCGCGTACCTCCTCAACTCACGCCCGGAACACCGAACGCACCGCGATCTCGATAATACCGACAGAGTATTCGTTATGACGGGAAAAACAAGGAGCGGGACGAGCTGGATGAGCGAGACACTTTTCGTTTGAAAGTAGAAACACGGTGTCGATCCTTTGGAATTCCTCGGTTTTCCACGCCGCATTCCAACGACGTTTTTCCCGGAGAACCAAAAACACTGACGTGTGCGCAACAATGGAGATCCGTCCCTGCACAAAACCACTCTGATCTGGACGAGATCCAAACAGCCTACGGAATCCTTTAAACCCGCTCGGAAAGACGCGACGCTCCAGCTGTGAGCAGAACAGTTCAATAATATCCTCGGGACTACGAGCGGGTTGGAGACACATCACCGGCACCACAAGCACCAAATAAAAAAGAGGGGGACGTGGGGGGGGTGGGGGGGGGGGGGGGGGGGTGTTGGTGTTAACGGTGGGGGGGGATGGGGGGGGGGCGGGTGTTTGAGGTTTTGTTCGTTATTTTGAAGTGCAGCTGGAAGAAACCGCTTACTGGACTTCATTAACGTTTCCGCCGCGTGTTCTGCTCGAGGCCCGGGATGGGGGTCTGTGCTTACATTCAGGGCTGTGATTTAAGTCCATAACTCCACAACAGACTCCGAGAGACGTTCGTTTATGTGCCAAAGGGAGCGATACATTCTGCGATGCGATACGACCGACTCGAAACGTCATGTGACCAAAAAAAAAAAAAAAAAAAAACAACAACACAAAACAAAACACTAGAAAGGGGCGGGAGGGAAAGGGAATAACACAAAATAGGGGGGTTTACAAAAAAAATAAAAAAAAAAATAAAAGGGGCGGGAAGGGAAAACAAACAAAATAAGGGGGGGGGGGGGGGGGGGGGTTTACAAAAAATAAAAAAAATAAAAAAATAAAAATAAAAAATGGAGCCTCACTTTGGGAAACACTCCCGGATTCGTTTCTACGCTAATGAACACTCCTCGGTGATCGAAAGCGATCGGCTTAAGGCGTTTTTTTTTTTTTATGCGTGGGTGAAAAATGCGGCGAGCGCCCCGGATCCCCGAGTACTGTACATGTCCATATATACACTCACATTTATTCCCGGATGTAGCTTATTATTTGTAAAGTACCATTATCTGTGTAGTTTGTAACACCATAAATACACAGATATTTCTTTTTGTTCAAATGGGTATAATTATAATAATAATAATAATAATAATTAAAAAAAAAAAGAAAAAAAGAAAAGAAATGGACTTCAGGGCAAGATTGGCTCCCGTTTCATACCTCAAAGATGACACGTGTGAATGAAAGTATAAATGGATGAATGAATATAGATGAGAGAAACCATTCCGTTTCTTCTTGGTTCAATCGTTGGCCTTTTTTGGGAAAAAAAAAAAAAAAAAAAAAAAAAAAGGATTTTAAAGATGTCTGGGCAAACCAAACACTCAGTTCGTGTTTGTGTGTGTGTGTGTGTGTACTTGACTGACATCCCTGGGTACCCATGCTCTTTCAAAAGAATGAAAGAGCGAGGGAATGTCGACGTCTCCCTCGCCCCTCCCCCTCCGTTTCTTTTCCTCGAACGGCCCAGACCTCCAGGACGAAGCCTGCAGGTTTTATTTATGCCGTATATCCAGCTAGCGCGTAGCTGACTCGAAGGGAATCCGGAGAGAGGTAGCATCTCCTCAGGAGCGCGTTAGAGGAGTGCGGGTGTGTCGCCTTTCGTTCGCCGCCGCCCGTTTCCGGCTACCTGCTGTGGAGAAGCTCTTCGCGCAGCCAGCTCGGGAGTGGCTGTCCCATCTTATACAGCAGCTTGGACAGCTCGATGTTGTGCTCGCGGTAGTGCTCTCGAAGGAAGCGACGCGACTGGCGGGAAAAGAGAGGGAGAGGAAAGTGAGACCTTCACGTCGAAGCTATAAAGCCAACATTGCAATAATACAAGGCACAAACATGTTCCCGGGAGGCACTGGCTCGCAACTTCCACTAGGGGTCGCCAAAGATTCTTAAAGGAGTTAACGAGCTCGTTCTTGATAAACAGTGCTGTTATAAATGGAATTATTATTTTTTAAAATCAAGAATGCTCTTGATAACCCGATTAACAGATTAAATGTGGATTAAATTAAATGTTTAAATATATTTAAATAAAATGAATACATTAATAAATTAAATTGCAATAATAGATACATTTTATGATAACATGATATTCATCTTATATTTGAATTAATATTTACATGAACAGATTAATAATGATCTGCTGTTATTGTTGGGGGAAAAACGCTTGTAAATAATAAAATAAAATATCATTGATTAAATCACTGACAGAGGAGAAGAAATGGATTTGGTCACAAATACTTTTAGAAATTTTAAAAAGAAGTCGTCGGAAACAGCTAAAAAATGTATAGTTTTTTTTATAATATACTTTTTTCCCCTTTTTAATACTTTTGTGTTTCTCGTAGAATTTGCACAATTTGCCTTCAATTAAAATCAGTAGGAAAACAGAAGCATGAAAAAATGCACAAAAGTTAAAGAGGAATTGGAGGGAAAGAAAAGACAAAAGAAAAACAGTGGGAAGAAAATAAGACAGAAAGGGAAGATAAATAAGGAAAAGACAAGTGGATTTACATTGGAAAGGCGGGGGGGGGGCAGGAAAACAAATTAAGAAAAAGAAACATTAAAAAGTAAGCAAGTAAATAAATAAATAAATAAATAAATAAAAAGGAGACCAAATAGAATTTTTTTAAGTTAAAAAATAAATAAATAAAACGGGGTGGGTGGATAAAATGGAAAAAAAAAAGAAAAAAGATGAAAGAATTAGGCAGGCGAATTGACAGGCAGACACAAATAAATAAATAAATAAATAAACAAATAAATACAAACTTATCTAATTAAAAACTAACCTAATAAAAATTTCGAAGAAAATAAAAACGTAATGCAAAAATGTGTGTGAATGAAATGAAAGAAAAAAGGGATAAATAAAAGGAAATGAAAATGATTAGACAGGCGTATTAAAAAAAGGACATTTTTGCACACAAAAAAATATCCCTAGGAAAAAGGGAATTTATCCCCAGGAAAAAAATACACAAAAAGCCTTAATTTAATAAATAAAAATAAAGAACTCTAAAAACATATTTATTCATTTGTTTTTAAATGAGTTTCATATGGATTCTGGTGTGAGAGATTAAACATGCGGGCGATGCAGCTGTGGCTACAGTGAAAGGAGACGTGTTAAATTGCGTTTATTGGGTTTCTTGCTTTTTGACGTTTATTGTCGTTTCTGTTATACCGCAGTTTCCCCCGAAAATGCCCCCGACTCTCTAGAGTCACTGCCAGTCAGGAACGACTCGGTTACTTTAATTTCCTCGGAATCATCATTGCGCGCACGTTTCTGATGACTTGTTTTGGAGGCGAGGGTCAAGCGAGCGGTGCGAGAACGACAAGCCGAAGGATCGCTGTCGTTCACAGCACCGCAGCACATTCAGGACACATCAGACTGTCCTTCCACCCCTCATTAACTCCGATTCGTCTGCCAAGACACCTCAAGGTGACGTCAAGGACGCGCTCCCAGCGATACCGGGTTCCCTATCGCCGAGACGATCGGGCTCCGGCAGTCATGTGACCGAAGCGACCGTGAATCTGAAAGGGTCGCGTTTCATATCCAACACTCACATCCACATCCATGTCCGGATACTTCCTCCCTTTACTCTTCCCCAGGCATTTCGTCTTCCCCCCGTCCAGCAGCTGGCACCAGAATCCCTTTTTAGGATCGAACCTGCAGGAAGAAACAAAATGGAGGCGGGTCAGCCGGAATCCGAGATTTCCACATCAGCCCGAGAGGAGCGAATATGGCAGGCAGATGGTGTACAGCCAGGTCTGTTTGCAGAAACAAACACGGGGACAAACCAGGTCCTATTGTCCACTGGGGGATGGGACGAACAGATGTTGCTGCTTATGAGTCTGGTGTAGTGATTATGTGGTCAGGCATGAAAGAATGAAAACGGCAGAGCGGAAGATGAGACCGGCGCGGGGACGAGGCAGTAAAGAGAAATTAGAGGCAAAGAACAGAGAAAAAGAACAACAGTGGAAAGAACAAGACAAGAAAGGGAAGATAAACAAGGAAAAACAAAAGTGGATTTACATGGATGACAGAAAGGCCGGGGGGGGGGGGGGTGGGGGGGGGGGGGGGGCAAGCAGGAAAAACAAAATATAAGAGAAAGAAACATTAAAAAAAGTAAATAAAAAAAAAAAAAAAAAAAAAGCAGACTGACATGTAGATATGACATAAAAATATAATAATATATATAAATAATATAAATTATAATAAATAATTGTTATTACATTTGTTTTATATATATTAAATACCATGAAAAGAAAAAAGCATACGGCAAAAAATGAGAAAGGAGAATAATGAAACATTTAAAGAAAAAGTTAAAGAGAAATAAGAAGAGAAAAAAAGAAAAAAAAATGAGGGGTGGGTGGGAAAAAAAAAGAGAGAGAAAAAAATCAAAGGAAAGAAATGAAATAATTAGGTAGGCAGACTTATTGACAGGTAGACAGAACAAATAAAATATGAAAGAAAGAAAGACAACAAATAATAATAAACAAAATGAAAAAGAAATAAAATATATAAAAATATAAATCAAAAATCTATATAATATACAAAAGAGAATGGAGTGTGTGAATGAAATAAAAGGAAAGACAGGCAGACATATGGACAGATACACGAGGGGAAAAAAAAAAAGAAAAATGTAAAAATAAGGAGAAAGAAGAAATGAAAAACAAAAAGGGTCAGAAGATATAGAGAATATAAGAAAAATGAAAAATAAAAAGAGAAACAATGAAATAAACAAATACAAGATCGTCAGGCAGCCATGAAAGAAAACAATATATATATATATATATAAATTAAGGAAACAATTCAGGAGAAAAAAGGAAACCAACAGGATGGACAACAATGCACAAGGGATTATAAATGAGACAGACAGAATCCACACAACACAATCACACACACACACACACACACACACACACACACACACACACACACACACACACACACACACACACACACACGAGCGCACGCGCACACACGCGCACCCCAAGTGCTGAGTGATCAATCAGCGGTAATCACCTGCCTGCCGTCTCTGTACCTGCGCTTCATTAAAGAGGCAGAAATGAAAGAGGAGAACGATCAGGAAGAATCGCTCACAGAAATGAAGACACTCACGCCAGAATCTTGTGGTAATTAAGAGCGTTTGTGAGGACAAGAAACTTCTGGATCTTATCCATCACGGCTGCCGGTTCCGTCCTCAACATCTGACCATCCAGGACCAGGATCTGAGAAGAAAGAGAGAGAGAGAGAGAGAGAGAGATTGATTGATTCCGTTTACAACACTATCCATCCATCCATCCATCTCCCCATCCTTCCCAACCATCCATCTCCCCATCTTTTCCAACCATCCATCTCCCCATCTTTTCCAACCATCCATCCACACATTGCTCTATCCTTCCCAACTATCCATCCATCCATCCATCCACACATCCATCCATCCATCCCAATCATGCACACATCCACTCATCCCATAATCCCACATCCTCTGCCTCCCAATATCATCATCCACACATCATCCATCCATCCAATCATGCACACATCCACTCAGACTCCCATCCTCCACACATCCCTCTGTCCTTCCCAAATATCCATCCATCCACTCAGCCTTCCATCCATCCATCCATCCATCCGACCATCCGTCCATTTTTCTCACCCAGTTGTCCATCCATTCACTTAGCCTCCCATCCATCCATCCATCCATCCATCCATCCATCCATCCTCAGCCATCCAATCCATCCATCCAATCATCCATCCATCCTATCTACATCCTAATCAATCCCATCCTAACAAGCATCCTCCATCCAATCACATATACACCCTACAACCATCCATCCAATCCCATCCCATACAACACACACACACACACACACACACACACACACACACACACACACACACACACACACACACCTACCTGGCTGGGATGGTAATGGTTGAGCCATCGCTGCAGGTGTGTTGCGTACAGCCCGGGCACGAGACAGCGATTCTGCAGCACCTTCAGTTTGATCGGGACGTCGTGGCCCGCAGTGATGACGTCATGAAAGGTGTATTTCTGGGCCACGGGGTCATCGTGCGCCCGCTGGTGCTGCAGTCGAGCAGAAACAGCAGCGTGGTCAGGAAACGGACTGCACGTACCACTCTTCCTTTTTATCTTTTCTACATGTTTGTGTCTTCCCATATTTCTGTCTTTGTCCATAACATTTTTGATGAATAGTAATAATAATAATAATAATAATAATAATAAAATATAATGGCAAAAAATGAATAGCATCTGCTTCCTGTTTAGTGTTTCACCTGCCAGAATAGCGCTCAGACCGGCAATAATAAAGCAACCGGCACACACACACACACACACACACACACACACACACACACACACACACACACACACACACACACAAACACAAAAAGAAAAAGGAAACCATGTGGGGAAAATGGCATCTTTTAAAGCGGGACATTACAGACGGTGCCGTGTTATTGTTCTCCCGTCTGTTGAGAGACTGACCTGGTACCAGGAGTAGGCCCTGTCAGCAGGATTAATGAGGATGGTGATGATCTTGGCTTTGGGTAGCAGCGCAGCGGCGCGACGGGCTGCTACCTCCGAGTCAAAGTAGTTGGCACTTTTCTCAAAGTAGAAATCCGAGCTAGTGTTGGAGGGCAGAGGGAAATACTCCATATACCTGCGAGGGGAAAGACACGAGACGATGAAAATAGAAACCCGTTCAAGTAGAACAGCGGCAGATTCGGGAAACCTTGTGTACCGAAAGCATTCCAGGAGCCTCGGATCTCTTACCATTTCCGAAATAAAAAAGAAAAAAAAAAAAGAAAAAAGAAAGGCTTTTTTTTTGTCAATTTTGCTGATTAATCTGCATCAAAAATCCATAGTGACAGTTTTTCCGGGTTGCGTCATGCAGCACGAGAGCGGCCTCTAGAGGCGAATCACTGACACTACATGTTGTTTACTCGAAAAGACGTTTTCATTCATTTGTGGATGTTTTTATTTATTTGGAGTGATCCTTTTTTTTTGGTTTCACGTCCTATTAACCACAAAACCTACTTAAGTTTCATATTTATTTCATTTAGCACATATTCTTAATTCAGCACTGTTAAGGTTTTACTTTTCCAACAAAGTACACAAAGTGCTTTTTTTTTGTTTATCGCCAAGTGCGATCCATCTCCTGGTGGTTTACAGGGGCTATTGAACTTAACTCAAGCATGCGGCCTCAAAAACGCTGAAGAAAAATTAGGAGGAGGAGGGGGGGGGGGCGCGACATTCGGTGGTAAAGAGAGTGTGTTTGAGAGAGATGGATAGAGAGTGTGAGAGAGACAGAGATATAAAAAGAAGCATACCAGTCAATGCCCTTGTGATAATTACGACCGTTGAAGAACTGGATCTCCTCAAAGGTCTCCTTGCTGGGATAATTACTGGTCAGGTCAGGATGCATTCCCAGAAACAGATAGAGCGCCGTCGTTCCTGGAAAACGAGTCCGATAAGAAGAGTTCATGGGCAGGTTTTTGGAAGATTTGATTCATTTCTGCTTTACGGCCGGGACGAAACCGTAAAATGCGTTTTATATTCAGCTACATAACACACACACACACACACACACACACACACACACACACACACACACACACCACACACACACACACACACACAACACACACATATATATTAAGCAGATTTCAGAGATCGGAAGGCAGATCAGAGCTGCGTGTGGACGGGTTATATTGCAGTGTTTATACTCTGTGTGTGTCTGGTATCCATCCATCCACACATCACTCCATCCTTCCATCCATCCATCCACATATCACTCCAATCATCACCCCATCCACACATCACTCCATCCTTCCATCCATCCATCCACATATCACTCCATCCATCCACCATCCAGTACACATCACTCCATCCTTCCACCCATTCATCCATCCTTACATCCACACATCACTACATCCTTCCATCCATCCATCCACATATCACTCCATCCATCCATCCACCATCCATCACCTTTATCCTTCCATCCATCCATCCATCCACACCATCACTCCATCCATCCATCCATCTGCCCATTTAAACATCCACTAATTCTCCCAACCATCCATCCACACATCACTCCATCCATCCATCCATCCATCTGCCCATTTAAACATCCACTAATTCTCCCAACCATCCATCCACACATCACTCCATTCATCCATACATCCACACATCACTCCATCCATCCATCGCTCCACCCATTCATCCATCCACACATCACTACATCCTTGCATCCATCCATTTATCCTACCAGCCACACGTCCACCCATCTGCCCACTAATTCTCCCGACCATCCATCCCCACACCACTCCATCCTTCCAGCTACACATCACTCCATCCTTCCATCCATCCTACCATCTACACATCCACTAATTCTCCCAACCATCCATCCACACATCACTCCATCCTTCCATCCATCCACACATCACGCCATCCTTCCATCTATCCATTTATCCTAGCATCTACACGTCCACCCATCTGCCCATCTGTCCACTAATTCTCCCAACCATCCATCCACACATTACTCCATCCATCCACACATCAATCCATCCATCCATCCACACATCACTCCATCCTTCCATCCATCCATCATCACTCCATCCTTCCATCCGTCCATTTATCCTACCATATACACGTCCACGCATCTGCCCATTTACATATCCACTAATTCTCCCAACCATCCATCCACACATTACTCCATCCATCCATCCCTCCATCCACACACCAATCCATCCTTCCATCTGCCCATTTACACATCCACTAATTCTCCCAACCATTCATCCACACATCACTCCATTTATCCATCCCTCCATCCATCCACACATCACTCCATCCATTTATCCTACCATCCACACATCCACCCATCTGCCCAATTAAATATCCACTAATTCTCCCGACCATCCATCCACACATCCCTTCATCCTCCCATCCGCACATGCGTCCACACATCCATCCATCCTCCCAACTGCACGTCCATCAATCCTCCCTACAATCCATCCGTTCATCCACCCATTTATACATTCACTCACTCTCCCAACTACACATCCATCACTCCTCCTCATTCTCACAACCATCCATCCACACATTAATTTATCAGTTCCAACCATCCAACCACACATCCAGTCACCCTCCCAACTACCTAACCATCAACACACACATCTTCTCATCCTCCAAACCATTCAATCATCCATCCTAGCAAACATCCATAACCATCCATCTGGTCCTAAACCATACAGCACGGTTACCTCAGCTACGTTAAAATAATCGTGTACACTACAGAGACTGCAAGTGCTTGCGTGCGTATAATGTCATTATAATGTCATATGTCATTCATGTAACTGAGGTAACAGTGTACAGTGTTGTATGGGATAGCACCATATATATATATATATATATATATATATATATATATATATATATATATACACACACACACACACACACACACACACACACACACACACATACACACACACACACACACACACACCACACACACACACACACACACAGTATTAGACAGACCCAAGAGTTGTGGTAATTACATGGTTAAAAAAAAAAAAAGTTTTACTGGAAAGATTAACAATGCTGTTTTACGACATACAGCAGGACTGGGCTATTGCTCCCTTAAGACACGGGTTAGACGTTTAATTAATCCATGCAGTAAATCTAAAATTCAAACTTAATGACGTGAAGTGAAAATGGCATTAAAAAAAAGGACTTAAACTGGACTGCCTGTACTAATCTGGTACATGAAACCCAACTCTAAACCAATCAGAAGAGGTTATTTTGGCTGATTTACATCTGCAGAGCTGTAAAAACAAACAAACAAACAAACAAACAAAAAGCATTGAAGCAAGGTTTTATAGTCTTGAAGTCTGGACATCCGTGACAGCTAGATGGCGCTAGTGCATGCTGCTGATAAGAAGGTGAACGTGAACTCACCGGTCTTCTGCGGGCCTATGATCAACAGCTTCGGGAAGCGGTCGCAGGTTTTCTCCTTCGACCAAATGTCTTTATGCCTTTTGTCCTCGCAGGGGTCCTGTCGGAGAGATGCGGATGTGCGGTTACAGACGTGCGCTGTGAGGCGCGACGTGTTCACGCAGGCGCAATTTGCGAAAACTCTTTGCCGTACACAGTATCTGGCAGCGACCAGACTGCTATTAAACGTCTATATATCACAGAGCGGGCTTGTGCGGGAGTTATAGCTGTTAAACAGACCGTCTTACTCCATTACGTTAAATAAAACCAGTCCCTCCAGCCCAACGCTAATAGAACGCTCACAGCCAGCAAAAAAATAAAAATAGGGCAGTGGTTTGACTGTGGGCTGAAAATATCATCTAATTAAACCCGTCTATATGAATATAACATTTAACAGGCGCAGAAACAAAGACTTGTTTAACGATTAGGGGGAAAAATACTTCCAGACAGCATTGGAGTATAAATGAGACGTTGAGAGAATTGGACTGACGCACTTGAAAAGAAAAAAACAACAAGAAAAAAACAAAACCTTCCCTATATGTGTTTACTTCCTAGCATGCATATATATATATATATATATATATATATATATATATATATATATATTATATATATATATATCCTCTCTGGGTTTTTCTTTCTCAGACCACATAAAGGTATGAGAAATACATACATACATTTATTCTCATAAATATATAAAGGAATTTTCTTCTAGAATTCTGTTAAGTTCATCATTTGAAAAGGCCCAGAGACATATTTTTTTACAATTTAATTTTAAATGTTTAATTTTAGGGGGTACGGTGGCTAGGTGGTTAGCACGTTCGCCTCACACACGCCAGGGTCCGGGTTCGATTCCCGTCTCGGCCATGTATGTGTGGAGTTTGCATGTTCTCCTCGTGCCTCAGGGGGTTTTTTCTCCGGGTTCTCCCGGTTTCCTCCCCGGTCCAAAAACATGCACGGTAGGTTCATTGGCACCTTGGAAAATTGTCCCTAGTCCATCCAGGGTGTATCCTGTCTCTGTATCCTAAGACAGGCACAGACTCCCCGTGACCCAAGGGAAGATCGCATAAAGTGGATAAGTGGATAAATACAATCGGATATATATATATATATATAGGTATATATGTATATGTGTATGATCCATATATAGATATATGTATATATATATGCATATATATATCCTATATATATATATATAGCTATATATATATATATATATATATATATATATATATATATATATATATATATATATATATATATAATATATATATATAATATTATAGAGGATGTCTCTATTTACCCCAGTGGTTTTTGGGAATCGCATTAATCCCAGGTGGACAGGAGGCGTAATCTCCCAGCACCTCGACCTGACTGAAATGACTCGCAGACTCCAATACAGCTGAGGTGGGCACATCTGGATGGATTAATGATGAGCAATGCGACCTGCTCCTGCAGCCTCCTTTACGACCAGGCATCTGAGATAGGGCGAGCGCTATCGCCGTTTACTGACGCACGCACCTTTAATCAAAAGTGTGGAACGCCGCCGCCTGGTGGTTTACGACGTCGGAATTCGGATCAGATGGACGGGAGAAGCAGTGGCCACTTCTGGGCCCTTGAGTTTGGCTCTTCAATTTGCTCTGTTGCTTGTATAAAGTGTTAGGGGGGAGGGGGTGTAGCTTGGTGGTTTAAGGCAATGGGTTACCGATTCGAGCCCCGGTATCGCCAAGGTGCCACCATTGGGTCCTTAACCGTACCATGGCTGACCCCTGCTTCCAAAACAAACATTTCCCTCAATAAATAAAGTATGCAAAAATAAATAAATCTAACCATCTAAAAGTTTCAGTAATAAGACCAATGTGGACATGTTCTGTTTGCCTTATTCACGATTACTCATAGACTTGATTACACAGTTATGCACTTTGCTGTGCGATACACCTTTTTACGATATACCGGGTGGGCCATTTATATGGATACACCTTAATAAAATGGGAATGGTTGGTGATATTAACATCCTGTTTGTGGCACATTAGTATATGTGAGGGGGCAAACTTTTCAAGATGGGTGGTGACCATGGTGGCCATTTGGAAGTCGGAAGTCGGCCATCTTGGATCCAATTTTTGTTTTTTCCAATAGGAAGAGGGTCATGTGACACATCAAACTTATTGGGAATTTCACAAGAAAAACAATGGTGTGCTTGGTATTAACGTAACTTTATTCTTTCATGAGTAATTTACAAGTTTCTCTTTGTTGACATGTCGAAGAGGTTAACACGTTATGAGAGGATCGAAATCTGGTGAACACAGTAACCGGGTCATTGCGGCAGATTTCAATGCAAGGCACCCTACGAGAACACCCATCTCCCATGCTACAGTTAGCAAACTGCTTTCTAAGTTTCGTGAAACTGGTTCAGTGTTGGATTTGCCAAAATGTGGACGCCTGAGAACTGTCACTAATAAACAAACATCAGTGGCTGTCCTAACTTCATTCAGCCCGACTTCCAAATGGCCACCATGGTCACCACCCGTCTTGAAAAGTTTGCCCCTTCACATGTACTAATGTGCCACAAACAGGACGTTAATATCACCAACCATTCCAATTTTATTAAGGTGTATCCATATAAATGGTCCACCCTGTACATCACAAACCGGATCCACTTACGGAATTTCAGACGGATAACCAAAAACTCAACAGTTGCTCCGCTTTATTGCCAAAGTCGGAAACTAAAATTCGCTTTGCTAAACAAACTGGATCAGTTTCATAAGACGTCTAAGATAAGATCTCTATTTCACCATCATATCTTGATAGTGCAATTTGATCGTGTAGAATTGTTTTATCCCGTCCCATAGTGAGATCTCTAGCATTTCTTTTTTTTTTTTTAAGACTCCGATCAAATAAAAAGGCCCACTTTCACAGTGCTGCAATATAAAGAGTCGCGGAGAAACAAATCTCAAAACAGCTGAAGTGTTCCGCAACAAAAAGTATTGTGCGGACTTTCTGGGAGAGCAAGTACACATGAAAAGACATTATTCACAGCCGAAGGGAATCTCCGGAACGCCTGAGCCTGGAGTGAAAGGACGGGATCTCAACCTTGACAGGAAACAAGGAGGATCAAAAAAGGATTTAAGGCTTTAAAATCGCAGTCTCTATATTTCTCTGAGGGTGGAAAGAGGAGGGGAAAAAAAAAAAGCATGACAGTCCGACAGGAGGAGTAGAGCAGAGGATAAAATGAACGACAGGAGGAGTGTTACAGGAAGGAAAGAGATACAAGATATCTCATCAGAAAATTGCTTGTTGTGCTTTTTATATGAACACATTTTATGTGTTAACTGTTAATTATTTGTTTTCTAAAGTAGAATGAATCAAATGAACGCAATATACGTTTTAATTATAATGATTAAATTGGTACAAATAAATTACTATTTAGTAATCATATTATTAAATTACATATACATATATATATATACATATATATATATAAGATACTAATAGATACTAAATATATATATAATCAGTAATATATATATATATATATAGTATATATATATATCATAGTAGTATATAAAATATTATATAATATATAATATATATAAAAATACAAAAAAATATATTAATAAAGAATATAATATAAGTATAATAAATATATATATAAATGTATATACATAGTAAACATAACCATAATGTATAT
>JACRUU010000024.1:4323312-4395812 GCA_030449085.1 Kryptopterus vitreolus
TTACAGCACAGTGAAATTCCTTCTCCGGATAATCCCGGCTTGTTTGGAAGCTGGGGTCTTAGCGCAAGGTCAGTCATGATACAGCGTGACCTGCGTAGAGTCCCGCGGGACCCAACGCAAATGATTTGACGCATGAATGCACGCGGGCCGCGGGAGAATACTTCTATTCGGAGAAAGTCTGGGCTCCCGACTAACAGCGTGTATGTGTCTTTTTCTCCCGACCTCCCACTACAGGTGAGACGGTAAGCGCGGATGAGGAATACCCGCCAGACCCTCGCAGTGCCTGATAGCTGGGAGTATCCACAGCCCTGTGGCAGGAAATGAACCTGACCCCTACGTGCCGATGGACATCCGGAGAACGAAGCCGCCCATTGATCGGGACCCGACGTCGGAGAGCTCGTCGAGACGTCTCCGCGTCCCCTCTCCCGCTCCAGCCACTCCTCACCTGATCCTGATTATCCCCCAAATATCGGACACCAACATTTTCTCTTTCTTTTTTTTGCATTACTTTCAATAAACACTATTTTTTACCCAGTTACGCCTCTCTGCGCCTGTGTTCAGCACGAAGTGGCGAGCGAGTCGCCACAGTCTACATTTATGGCATTATACGCCCTTATCCAGAGCGACTTACAACTGAGCAATTAAAGGTTAAGGGCCTTGCTCAAGTGCCCCACTAGCGGCAGCTCGGTGGTGGGATTTGAACCTGCGATCTGCGAAAGCAACAATGTCAACTAAAATGAAAATAAATGATATACAAGGTCGGGAAAACAACATATTTATGCATTAACGGGCGCTGGAGCAGGCGTGGGACAAAACAACACTTTTTGTGGGAGCGGGACAGAACCTTGCGGGAGCGGGACGGAAAAATCCGTCTCTAATCCGTCAGGTCTCTAATACAGCGCCGCCGGAATACACAGGGTTACAGGCTTTGCTCAAGGACCCGACTTTGCGATCAGCAGCCCAGCACCTTAAACCACTGATCTCCACCCCTCCCTGAGGGGAACCACTTCAAGAACACCTTAAGACCATCAATGCAAACTTGCTGGGTGTTCTTTGTTGTGTTTTTTGTTTCCCGATGCGCAAAATGCCATCAGTGTAACGTCTAGTCTGCATGGAAGTCCGGTTCAGCTCGTCTAATACGAAGGCAGTCTTACTGTAATAGACGAAATTGTCAAATCAGATAAACAAGGCCTTCGCTGAAAAGGATGCTTTGTTGATGGAAGCATTTGCTGCACTCAAACCTGCACTGATGAAGTCTTTCCAAATATGTAAACCACTCATTATACAGGCTCGAATGCACCCAAACAACCCCCCCCCCTCTTTTCCTTTTTTAATCTGCCGCAGCAATTAAATTCAAAGTCACCTTAGTGAAAAAATAGTCAATGTATACGGTGATCGTAGAAACAATCCTACCACAGAGTTGCCTATGAGTTCTATGGTTTGTTAAAGGGCGATGCCGACTATCCACACGGAACGCCGATCGGAATCTCCGAGACACCAAGCCGCCTTTTTTTTCAGTCCCACGGTCGGATAAAAGCGCTGTCTGCCTTCTTCTCCATACCCGAGTTCAGAGAGATGCCTATAATCAGCCGAAAACCGAACGTCGTCCCTCCCACGCTAAAAGACCTAGGCTAAAGATTTTCCGACGTGATTCCCGTGAAATTTTAGCGAAATAAATAATCCAAATAGCAAACTACAGCAGTACCTTTTTAAAAATTCCAAACGACTGGATTGCGCGTCTGGCGCCGACGCGAGGAGCCGAAACGTTACGGCGCGAAACGCACAGTAGCCGCGTGTAAAAACCCTATAAAGGTCCCGATAATTGTGTTCATCTGCTTCTCGCTTTGAAGATCCCCGCTCGCTTTAACTGTTGCCCACGGTGCACTTTTTCCTTTCTTAGAAGCAGGACCTTGTTATCTGGCACATGCAGTGATGCGCGCGCGCACACACACACACACACACACACACACGCCTCTTTCTTTAACTGTCTGAGGACGTTTCCCTGGAGGAAGTTGAGAGGAAGGACTTTGTGCAATGATGATGAGTTTTTTTTTTTCCTCTTTGCTTTGAGCAATAATATACAAAATATTATATACTGGAGAAAATTACTTCCCCAAGACTGTGTTTTTTGTGTGTGTGTTTTTTTATTATACATTATTTTCAGGGAGACACAGAATGATAATAGAGCTGAAATCGTGGACAGGTTTTGCTTTATTGCATTGTATTTTTTTGATATCTTTTTCCTTGATGGAAAGACATTTTTCCTTACAGAGGTCAGTGTAAATGCAAGTCAATGAAATTACCTCAGAGAAAGTCTCTGTGTGTGTGTTTGCTGGAAGACCAGGACAGTTAAACAGCATCCAGGGATTAAAGGACATCTGTGAGAAATGACCGCATCTGACCGCAGGCCTAAACGCGGCGGCGAGCATCAGACATAATATTTTCCGAGACCCTTTTCCACAAACAAAGTGGAGCGTCTCCCCGGAACATTCTCCGAAAGGTCACTCAACTAATCTGCAAGTCAAATAGTGAGCGGCTCGCTGTCCATTGTAGAGGCGAACAATCAGGCGCTCGCCGGAGCCGTGATCTTTCGCATCGGGACGCGGCTCATTATTCCGCACTGGAGCAGAAACAATAGCGGTGTATTTGCGTAAACAACGCTCCGAACGCTATATTATTTCCTTTTAAAGCGCTCCGATTCCCCCTTACTATAGGCAACGATTCCTTTTTATACGTCTCACTTGAGTGTGATGTTCCTACGGCGAAGGAAACGCGGAGATTAACGTGTTGCTGTGAAATAGTCGCAGGAAACGTCCACAGATTTCTTCTCTCACTGCTGATTCTCTCACAAGCCTGGCCTGTGTATTTCTGTCTATCTATCTATCTATCTATCTATCTATCTATCTATCTATCTATCTATCTATCTATCCATCCATCTATCCATCCATCCATCCATCCATCCATCATCTGCAATTTCCATCCATCCATCCATCATCTACAATTTCCATCCATCCATACAGCATCCATCCATCCATCCATCCATCCATCCATCATCTGCATCATTTCCATCATCCATCCATCCATCCATCCATCTACAATTGCCATCCATCATCCATCCATCCATCCATCCATCCATCCAGCATCCATCCATCCATCCATCCATCATCTGCAATTTCCATCCATCCATCCATCATCTGCAATTTCCATCCATCCATCCATCATCTACAATTTCCATCCATCCATCCATCCATCCATCATCTACAATTTCCATCCATCCATCCATCCATCCTATATGTGCATTTGATATAAATTTTTTTACACACACACACACACACACACACATATATATACATACATACACACACATATATATATATATATATATATATGTATGTGTGTGTGTGTGTGTGTGTGTGTGTGTGTGTGTGTGTGTGTGTGTGTGTATATATATATATACACACATACACACACACACGCCTACATATCCTATTAATGTCATTACGATATGTATATTATTTCATTGAGATCGTGCACGACCAAAGAAAAGACGTATTAATGCACGTCCTCCATTCTACCACCGTGATTACGTAATGACGGGGCACATCCTGTCCCGTGTACTTACGCTGATGCCGCTGTGCATGAAGCCCCTGCGGAAGCGCGCCGGTTTGAGATGTGGGTACTCCTCGGTGCTGGTCACCTTGATGCCCCACACCTTCTTCCAGGCCTCGTAGAGCTGCATGTGGATGGGGTAGACGCCAGAGTGGTGCGGAGCCACTGCGTAGCCCATGTTCGTGGGGATGCCGTGTTCCTGAAAGAGGAGGAGGAGCCAGAGAGATTATAGAACTTTATAAGCAATACATTAGAACCCTGCTACAATTTAATACGGAGATCAACAACAGATGTACATTTGATCTAAACTGTTCAAAAGGAGGTGTCATGTACGCTGTCAGGGGGGCGGGGCCACCAATGTACTGCCTCCATTGAAGGCTTCCTCTGTTTCAGCCTTACCTCGGCAAACTTGCGGTTGAGCAGCATCTGCTCGGCCAGCACCGACTGGTTGTGGAAGAGATGAGGCTGCATGTGGCTCCACATGTGCGGAAACCACCAGAATTCCTTACTGTAGGACAGGAGCAGGTCATCTCCCAGATCTTCCTCATCGGTGCCTGATGGAAAGGAAGACGCATGTTGACTTCCACGCGAGTGAGTTTTACCTCACCGTTTTAATTTTTTTAATAAATGTACCGGTCTGAGAATTTACATTGGCCAAAAGTATGTGGACACCAGAACCGTCCAATCAAAGTGCTGCATACAAGAACGCCAAATCTGTTCCAGGCGCTTCTCCAATTCTATTTCCACGAAGACAAGGTTCGGTGTTGGAGAAAGCATGAAACAAACGCCCCAGGCCTCCTCGTCCAATCAACACCTTCCCTCACTAGTGTTCGTGTAGAGGACTCCCTGCCATACCTCCAATATCTAGCGGACATCCAGCTGGACTGGGATGTCTGACAAGCATTGGGGACCATTCATTCATCTTCTACAGCTTTATACGACTTCTCTCTTGGGTCGCGGGTGCCAATCTCGGGCGTCTTTGGGCATCAAGGCAGGACACACCATGTAAGGAATGCCAACCTATCACACTCACATGCTCCACACTCTACGGACAATTTTCCAAGGTTCCAATCAACCTACCGTGCATGTTTTTGGCCCGAGAAAAAGGAGGAAACCCCGCTGAGGCACGGGGAGAACGTGCAAACTCCACACACACCCACGACGGAGGTGGGAATCGAACCACTGACCCTGGAGGGGTGAAGCGAACCTGCTTAACCAATTAATGTATATTTGTAAAGCGCTGTATAAGATTGTCCTTTAACGAGTGGCGCTGAGTGTGGAAAGTAAGAGGTAGTGGAAGATGGTACGGAGACCAATCACTGGGCGGAACCAAACCCGAAAGGGAACCCCATCCGTCAATCGTCTGGTCGAAGCTCGATATGCATTCATTGTAGGTTTATCATTGTTACGGTGTGCACCGATTAAACGTAATTACAGCCCGAATCCATACGCAAAGGTCGGATGGGCGAGTGTCCACATACTTTTGACCTCAAAATGAAGCCTGCTGAGAGAGGTTACGACTATTCGGGATACAACGGGCGGCGCCGCAGCTCTAAGTGCCGAGCGTTTATCCGTAATCGTAGCGAAGGCGATCAGTGATTAGGATGACGGATCTCACCGGCATGAAAGAATTTTCCAGAGAAGCCCAAGTTGAAGGTGAAGTTGGGTACATGAGTCCGGAGCTCGTTCTGCGTCTCCAGCAGGGCCTGGCGGGAAAAACGAGATTTACAAATCATCATCTACACACTTCCAGAACCGTGAAGATAAACACACACACACACACACACTTGTACACACGACCCTTTTTTTCCCCAGGGTGGTCCTATTTATGAGCGTCAAACCGCAAGTTTGCCAATGGCCCGAGTCCAAACCCCCCCGTACACGCACGGCACACGAGCGAAGGTCCCCGAATCCATGTACATTACATCCCAACCCATGCACGCATCACTGTCGGCATTATCGCGCGTCAGCAGCAAGTCGACAGCAGCTCGCTTTTTTTTTTTCCCCCAGCACAAACAAAAAGCAAGGCGTCTGGCTTTTCCCCCTACTCACCCTAATCATTACCAGCTGACGCGCTGTCAGCAAACCTCCATGAGGACATGGGACAAATTCTTGCGCTTTCTAGCCTAGTGGTTCGATGGGGTGGGGGGCAAATAAATAAGTAAGTAAGTAGGTAAGTAAATAAATAAATAAATAAAAAGCAAATTCCCCTCAGGGTTCGAGTGACCGGACACGGATATAAAATTTTCCAAGGTGCCAATCAACCTACCGTGCATGTTTTTGGACCGGGAGGAGGAAACCGGAGAACCCGGAGAAAACCCCCTAAAGCATGGGGAGAACATGCAAACTCCACACACGTATGGCGAAGGCGGGAATCGAACCCTGGCGGTGTGAGGCGAACGTGCTAACCACTAAGTCACCATGCCCAAATTGATACAAATGATTATTTGTTAAATATATAAATAATAAATAAATATAGGTATCTGAGTATAAACACGTGTCTGCAGTGATTCCCCTCAAGAGACCGCTCTCATAATGACCATAACCCAGAAAAAAAATCAGTATGGATTATTGCTGACAGCCAACAGTTCCATCAATGATCCACAAAATTGATGAATCGGTCGAGGTGCGAAAGCTGCTGAAGCGGCTGTCATTACGAGAGCGTCCACCAGGGGCGCATCTCTGACACCATGTGCTCGTTTGTTTATACATGCAGGACTGCATGGAAAGCACCTCGTTCGATTTATTATTAATAGGAGTAACAGCAAGTAATGTGTCAGACTAATTTGCCGTCACGTGCAACGGATCGCTGAATCCGGTACGGCAGTGAGGGTTAAAGGTACTGTCATGGCCAGAACCCTAGAGTATATTTTGTAGGGGTACGGTGGCTTAGTGGTTAGCACGTTCGCCTCACACCGCCGGGATCCGGGTTCGATTCCCGTCTCGGCCATGTGTGTGGAGTTTGTGCATGTTCTCCCCGTGTCTCAGGGGGTTTTTCTCCGGGTTCTCCGGTTTCCTCCCCGGTCCAAAAAAAAAAAAAAAAAAACATGCACGGTAGGTTGATTGGCACCTTGAAAAAATTGTCCCTAGTGTATGAATGTGTGTGTGTTGGCATTCCATCCAGGGTGTATCCTGCCTTAATGCCCATAGACGCCCGAGATAGACACAGACTCCCCGTGACCCGAGGGAAGATCGGATAAAGCGGTAGAAGATGAATGAATGAAAAAGAAGAAAACAGTATTTAGCGTTCCCTCACACGCTCCCTTTAGACATTTGACTGAAAAGTCTGCGCGAGCCGACGACGTCTTGATTGTAATCGATGAACGTTTTTTGCTGAGATTTCCGGTTTCATGTGTTTAAAATGCTTTAAAAAAAAAAAAAAAAAAAAAAGAAAAAAAGAAAAAAAAGGGGGGGGGGGGGTCTCGATCACAAGTGCGAGCTGATTGCTGTTTTCACATCTGCACTGGAGCAGGAAATCTTTGATTACGTCTGCTCCGCTTTCGCTTTTATCTTCACGACGCTTCTTTCAAAGGCTGAGAGCAAGGTTGAGGGCGGGAGGGGAGGAGAAAAGAACGAGAGAGAGAGAGAAAAAGAGAGAGAGAGAGAAGAAAGAAAACCCACAACAGGAAACAACACACACATGAAGCTCGGGTTTTGTAGTCCCTTTGAACCGAGACTCATCAAGAGGAGACGCTTTGGGTTTTGCGAACGACTCCAGGACGTCATTTGATGGCGGCGGCTGATCGATGGCGATGCTGGCTGAGTTCTCCGCCTCTCATGGCTGCTTTTTCGGAGTTTCTTTTCAAGCAAAAGACATTCTCAGACCAAAAACCCGCACCCCCCCCCGCACCCCTTTCCCCCATCCATATTTCTCTCTGAACATTTTTATCATTCTCCCCCGTGTATCCGTCTCTATTTGTGTATGCAGCAGGATCACAGCCAGAAGGCAATGAAAGAGTGAGGGGGGGTAAAAAAAAAAAAAAAGAAAACAGAGGGAATAAGAGAAAAAAAAAGAAAGAAAAATGATGAAAAGATACCGGCCACAAAAGAGGTATGGAATGAACGCAGACTCAAGGACATGGCGATGTTTCGTTTTGTCCCTACCATGAACTTGTTTCACTGTTTCACTGCGATATGATGTCATAGTTTTCACACTACGGCAAAAGGGACCCCCCCCCCCCCCCCTTACCCACCCCCCCCCACCCCCCCCCCCCCCCCCCCCCCCCCCCCTACCCCCCCACCCCCCCAATGACCCCCCCCCCCCACCCCCCCCCCCACCCCCCCCCCCCCACCACACCCACACCACACACACACCCCCATCATATACACGCCGCGAATAACTTCCAATTCCGAAATAACTTCCACACAGGGAAATTTGATATTCCGACCCTAACGGGATACACTAGGGTCGCATCTTCTGGGAAGTGCAAAGTCGCTATGCTAACGCTAACCCACCGATATTCAACATACTGCGAGATTGAATCGATACTCTGCCGGGGTGTTGTCGGATCCGGTTCGGGAGCCGACTCGGCATTGTTTTGTGTAACGATTTTTCCGGCGAGATAAAATGTGCGCGATCAATGCGGTCTGAAATAAACAGGGACGGAAAAACACCTTAGTTGCTTTTTTCCAATCCGTCAAAATCAGATTTCAACACGACCCCCCCCCCCCAACATACACACACACACACACACACACACACACACACACACACACACACGAATTATATGTTTTACAGACATTTCAAAAACCACAATAAACTGATTTATATGAAAAATCTGATGCAAATGCAGATTTACTGCCGTCTGGAAAATTCCACGGAATGATGTCGACCTTTGTGTCGTGCATTTAGTGTTTTTTTTTTTAAGGAATATTGAATATGAATATTGGGATATGAAGAGAAAAAAAAAAAAGAGACCAAATATACGATTTTCAGAGCTTGAAGTCAAGACATGACCTAGCTTAACCCAGGAGTCAGTATGAGGTAGTGCACTCTGATTGGTTAATAATTTAACCAATGACAGCGCATCGTTTAGAAGCATTTTTACACTAAAAATTGACAAAATGCGAAAATTTTACAGTATTTTAGTATCGATTTTGTCATGATAAAGGCGAAAATCAAATCATTGTAACTATTTAACTAATAATACTTTGAAATTTATTTAAAAAAAAAAAAAAAAAAAAAAAAATAATATATATATATATATATATATATATATGATATATATATATATGATAAATATATATATATAATGAAACGGGTTCATCATTTTTAACATAAAATTCGTAAATATTGTAATTATTACATTAAAGTTGTACGGAAGTTAAAGCTGGCGTTCATGTAAATGTATCCTAATCCACCATATAGTAAAAAGAAAGCGTGTGAAATCTATTGGAATAACAATAAAAAAATAAATACAATAAAATAATAAAATAAATAAAACAAAAAAAACGGTAGTTTGTAAGTGTCGTAACTTAACGCCTGTTATCAACACAAAACCTGACACCCGACAGAATCGCCCGTTCCACCCACCTTGACATCGGTGACCTTCATCCGCGTGCCTTCCTTTCCCACAAAGATGTCGTCGATGTCCACCAGCACGTAGCGCTCCAGCGCGAGCGACAGCCGCTTCCCCGTCAAAAAGCTCACGGCGTCCACCAGCACCAGCTTGTGCAGCCAGAAGTTGAGGTTGTTGCCAAAGAGGACGCGCTGGATGCCGTCGTGAAGCCCGAGGTCCTGGACCACGGCCGCGTGCAGGGGGGGAGCCGGGGGACCTCCGGGTTCGGTGGTCCTGCCCCGGGCTAACAGGACAGGCTCGTAGGTGGAGTGGTTGGACTGGAAGACGGTCCAGTCGTCCCCGGGTAAAGGTCCTCGCTCCACCTCGCGGGCCTTGGTGATGAGCAAGAGCGGCGATTTGGAGTTGACGCTGCAGTCCCTTAAGCCGAGGTTCGAGTGCAGGAAGAGGGGGAAGCCCTTCAGCTGGGCACTCTGTAAACTGTTCTCGTTTGCCTTCGTGACGGTAGAGAGACAGAAAAGGAAAAAGGGAGTTCATAAGCGCTTTATTAAGCCTCGAGTGCGAGCGCAAGACTGACCCGAGAACTTTCGTTGGAAATATTAAACGGCAACGAGATCGTTTACGGGGGATTCCCCTGAGGACGAATCAACATTGAAATGACTCGATTCAAATGATTCACATTCCAAACTTTTTTTGGCTAAAAGACAGAGTGGGTCAAATGTAAAAATTTTTTTGGGGGGGTTTAAAAAAAAAAACATGGTTTCCTGGGACTTTCGCAAGCGGTCCTCTGTAATCTATAAACTTCGCTCATTTCTTGGCGTTCCAGTGTAATTAAAACCCGTTCTTTCAACATCCACATCTTTTTCTTCCTTGTCGTGAGAGGTTAAACACACGACATCGTCCATATTCAGCGATTAAGAACTGAATAACGAGCGGTTAATTAAACCCTACGAGAGTTTGCATAGTGTTCGCAATAAAAACTGATATTATCGTCCGAATGTAATAGGACACATCTGGCACTTGGACCGCTCCAATGAAAACAAAGTGAAGTATGAACCTGGATGCTGGTTCCTCCCCAGGCGCGTTTAACACGACGGATGGGATTATTATTTGTTTATTTCATTGCGCTCGAAATAATCCGGTAGAAGAAGAGCCGTTATTTGTTGCATACACATTGCAGTGAAAATCTTTTCTTCGCATATCCCAGCACAGGGTCGGCCATGATACGGCAAACCCCTGGAGCATAGGCGGTTAAGGGACTTGCAGCTTGGCGATACCGGGACTCGAACCCCTGACCTTCCGATCAGTAACACAACCACTGAGCTGAGCTACACCCTGTACACCCTAGAGCTGAAACCGACCTGGGGGGGGGTAGTAGGCCTCCGGTAGGAATTGGCCTCCAGACCAGAAGATTGCAGGTTGAAATCCCACCCCTAAGATGCCCTTGAAGCAAGGCCCTTTACCGAGACAAGAGGTTGCGATCCAATATATATATATATATATATATATATATATATATATATATGTATGTGCAAGTATATATATATATATATATATATATATGCGATCCAACACTGAGGCTCCGTCGACCACAGGGGAGAGTACAAGGCATCTCGAAAAGGGAGCGATGTGAACATCCTGGCGGTGTCCCAATGCGGAATACCGCATATACGCCTATACGGTTACCTGCCGTACGTAAATTCCCTTGTTTGCACAATTTTGTCGTAACGATATCAAAATCATAAGGAAAAAAAAGTCGTAAAAAAATAACTAGTAGACCAAAATTACGTGAAAAAAAAACAGAAAAACAGGGAGAGAGAGAGAAAAAAAACGTGGAATCGGTACAAATAAACACTTTGATCTATTGCTTTATTAATCTCATGGGCGAATTACTGAGTAATACCATTTATTGTCCGATTAATAAACAAAAACAAAAGCATCCCCGTTAAACGTATATCCGCCAAAGGTCTTCATTTCCATCATCTGACCAGCGTTTATATTTTAAGTAAAAAAATGATAAATAAAAACGCACCGTTTAGCATTTTGACTTGCGTACAGTAAATAATTCAGGCGTTAGAAAGCAAAAGGTTGACGGTGGACAGAGTGACGGACATGCTGAAGCATCTCACAGAGGGTCTACTAACAGTATGTTAATGGCATTTGGGAGACTTTAAATCAGAAGTTAGAAAGAATTCGTTCTAAATAAAGATTTCTCGCTACTTCCACCAGATAATTTACGCCAGAAGGCAAGTAATAAGCAAAAAAAAAAAAAAACAAACCCTGGAGAATGGAGGAATTCTCTGATCATTCCTTCTATCAAACCACTAACATTCCAATTCTACTCCTCCGCTCGCGCGGAATTCCCAACTCCATTAACCTCACACAGAAAACGCATGAAGAATGTTTCATAAATGGTCTAAAGGTGACGAGTGCGAGTGGAAGGAGGACGATGGTGAGAAGGCTTTGCTTAATGTAGCCTCGGGAGATTACACCGAGCCAAGCGCTGGCTGCAGTCGCTGTTTCTCTCATGGGGAATCTGGTTGGGTTTTTAAATTTTTTTTCGGAGCCGTGTTTCTTCACGGTGTAACATTAGAAGTGCTCAGAGCTAAAGGCATTGAGGCGGAACAGGACAGGGAAGAGAAGGTCCTCGGCAAGAGAAGACAGGAGATCCAGTCAGAATGTAGAGATCTGGTAGACAAGGGCAATGTCGATGCTGTACACTGTCTTCTGCTGCAGTTAATCTACTGAAGAAGAGTGTGTGTGTGTGTGTGTGTGTGTGTGTGTGTGTGTGGGGGTGTATATACTATATTAGAATATGTATATATATAATATATATATATATATATGTATATATATTATATATATAACTATATATATATATATATATAGTACATATATATACTATATACAGATATATATATACATTATATATACATAACAGGCCCTACCCACACGTTGTGTGTGTGTGTGTGTGTGGTGTACGTGTTATATATATATATATATATATATATATATATATATATATATATATCACACACACACATACACATATATCACACATATATATGTGGTGTGTGTGTGTGGGGATATGTGTGTGTGTGTATATGTATATATATTAGATTAGATATATATATCTTGGTATTCAATGCTCGATTTATTTTTATTGTCTATATTTATAGACGGTTCCGTACCCCATATACAATTTGGGATACAGCAACATATACACCCTACCACGGCTATTCTGACAGAAGCAGAGCATAACTACATAAATCTTAAGAGCATACATTTGGATATCTTTTAATGGCTTATACCTTATTGATTTGAGGACCCTATATAAGTCACACCACTTCTCATTTAATATCATTTTCCCCAAGTCCTTGCAAAATAAACTCTCTGTTCTAATTAAATAACAAACGATTATTGCTAATTTTAATGCATTGTTTTACCGAGTTGGAAAAGTGATTCCAGTACGGTTTCTCTTTAATAATTACCAGTACATAACTTGTTTCAATGCTATTTTGTTTGTTATTGTTATTTCTACGTTTTAATATTTTAAAATGTATGGGATACGTATTTCAACGCAACTTTGTAAAAACATATTCTACGGGTTCCTTTAAGAATTATGTAATCGGGTTGCTTTCCATATAAACTGGTGATACGTTATCCAGGTTATACACGGGTTATAGGGGATATATATGGAAGCGCAAAAGACAACGTTAAAAAGCTTGCTTGTGTGTAATGTATGTGCAATACGATGTTTACCGGGAAACAACGTGTGCACCATACAGGTTATCTAAAAATATGAATAGTCACCCCAGCAACTTTATACCCTTATGTACATCCGTAGTTATAATTGTCTCGTGATCCATACGTTATGTTCCCAAACCCGTTTTGGGAATGTGTCGTTAAACATGGACGCCTCGTTCATTGTTAGTCTTTTACCAACGGGTCCGGTTGTTATCCACGTAAAGCTAAAAAAAAGTTAAGTAATGCCCGGTTTAGGGAATGTTGTAAAGTGAAAGTAGTGCCGGTTAACGATTTGTGCATTCTATTATGCCTAAATCCGTATAATATTTAGTTTCAAACCGTTCATCAAATACAAAGCATGTTTGTGGAGTATATTTTGTATCGTAGTTAGGTATAATTATACATATAGTTACACACAGTGATTAAATGGATCGTTAATACAAATATAATAGTACACACACACATACACACATATATATATATATATCCCACTTGTGCCACACAAAGGTTAGTAAAGCCCCCAGAGTCCCCCAGTTCCCCCCCCCCCCCCCCCCCCACGCCCAACAAAAAAATGGAATACAATAATGACAATTGTACAGTCTGATGTCCACAGATTTGTACATATAGTGTGTGTGTGTGTGTGTGTGTGTGTGTGTGTGTGTGTGACTAGAATTGTTACATTACTGTAATAAATGTCTAGTTAAATTACCGTTAATCAGTTACATTCTGGCCCTAATTATTTCATGCTGGACCCAATTTCCTACATTTAGTCACCATCTGCTGTAGCCATTGTTGTGATTGGGAATTTATTATAAAAGAGAGTCTCATTCCAACATCCGTTCTGTTTGCAGATTACAATAAATAATTGTCCGTTACGTTGCTTAGCAACAAAAGCCGACTGGAGCGCGGAAAAGAAATGTTTACGGCCAACGCTATTTATAAGTGAAATTTATTTAGAGACTGTTGGCCAGGGTTGTGCGTGTTTTATACAACGGATGCGGAATTCTAAACTGCGGCTAAACTCCGCCCCATGGCAAAACGCCTTCTTTTCTAATCGTACGGCCGGAATCGTGAAAACCCTTACCTTGAAGAAGCCGATGATGCCCACTCCGTACTCCACACAGTACTTATCCAGCAGTTCTCTATTCCAGGCGTCCAGGTTGACGTACTTGAGGATGTTCTCATAAATGACCAGCGTGAAGCGTCCCCGGTTCTTGTCCGTGAGAGTCGGCATGTCGCCCTTCCCCGGGGCGATCTCAATCTGGTAGCGGAAGCGTCCCGATTCCAAGATCGCCACGATGTCCTGGCCCAACTGCGAGTACAGGCTCTCGACGAAAACCAGCACCACGGGGTCGGTGCGAGACGTGTCCGCCGGCTTGGCAGTCCGCGCAGGAAGGATCCTGGCCGACGGAGCGGAAGGGGTGGCGGCTTGCGAATCGTCCCAGTCGGCCGCCTCGGTGTCGGCGCTCTCCGGCCCGCCGGCGCCCGCCGGCTCCAGCTCTCGCTTGACCCCATACAAAAAGTAGGCCGAGATCAGCACACTGACCATGCAGAAGAGGAAGAGCAGCAGTAGGCTGGTCTGCAGCGTGAGCTGCCTGTAGAGCCGTCTCACGCGTCCACACGCCAGCATCGTCGCCCCAAAGACCCCGGGTTTGAGTATACGCGCAGCGTCCTCCAGTCACTACCAAACCGCCGGGATCGAGCGCAGAGCTTCCGTCATGTCACCATCGCAGAGGGCAGGAGGACCGGGGCGGGCAGGGGACGGCATGGGCGACGGCGGGCTCTCACTCGCCTCCCGAGATGCGTGCTGCCCGTCCCCCCGTGCACCAGAAGCCCCCTGCCCACCACCCTCACACCCCTCGGTCTTCTGCCCCCTTAAGTCCTTATCCGCTGAGCCAGAGAGAGAACGGCCTGGAAATGGGGCGAGGCAGATTTCTGGAGGACAAACTCGTCTTGCCGGGATGAGTCTCCCGGACGGGTCATGCTCGGAGATACGGGGTCGAGATCTTCATTTTGGGTCTGGGGAGAGACAATTAAAGGACATGATTAACTAGTGAGAAAAAGAGCGTCGTACCGCCTTTTTTCTTCTTTTAAACAACCTGCGCTGTAGACAATACCCGCCGCCTTTCATTAACCAGCCATAGGATCTATGAAGGCGATGAATGGATTACAGGATAATGGCCGTGGCTTGCATTGATTAGCCGCGGCTTTAAGAGCGATCCTCGTCCTGTAGGCACTTCAAAGTGCAAAAGTCATCCTTTTCATCTCGAACGAAGCACTGAATACAAAAAGAAAAGTGGCTCAGGTAACTTAAAAAAAAAAAAAAAAAAAAAAAAAAGATAGAGACCGACAAAGAACGGTGTCGGGAAATTGAAAGGTCTCCGAGAGGACACCGGGACGAGACGCTATAAATCGACGGAGAGAAAAGGCGGCGTTGCGAGCCGCCATTAAGGCCTTGTGATGTATCGATGGACGCCGGCTTTCTTTTCATCATGACCGCGCTTCCTCGGCCGTACCTCGAGTCCGAGATGTGCGGCTCGGAAGCAGAACAGAAACCGGAAGGGACTTTTTTCGAATCCCTTTTATTCCCACTTTTTCTAATCAAAACATAACGATCTGCTGGGAGAAGTTTTTTTTTTTGGCTCAGACACTTTTTTTTGTATTATATCTTACTCGGTTTGCAGCTCTTACACACACACACACACACACACACACACACACACACACAAAGGCCTGCGGGCCCTTTGACTACACCGAGGTGTCGACAATGGCGAGAAAGCGAAGATGGCGAGACGGGGCTTGTTTTCGGGGGGAAATATAGGTCCATTTTCAAAGGCATCATCACCGCCATCGATGTAATGTTGTGGGTTCGGGGGAAACAAAGAATCAAAGAGTTTTCCAGGGCCAAAAAAAAAAAAATACCGAAGCGGAGCACGAAGATGACGAGGATGAGGAAAAAGCTATTTCATCACTTCAAAAGAAAGCACGACCTCATAACCCTGCAAAAAAAAAAAAAAAAAGCAGGAATGGTAGTTTGGATTATGATGCGAGCGAGATGATCCCCATCATGATGTTTTTTTTAATGCGTGGGACTACGGAAAGAATTCCAAAAGGGGATCGTTAGGATATGATGCCTATGATTTCTCAGACTACATTCGAGTCCTCTTCCACCCCAGGCTTAATCTCGGACCACAATACCTGTCACTGGAGCTCTGGAGCGCTATTGTGTCGGCTGGAAGAACAAGAACGCCAGTCTGAGCGTCGTCAGAGGTCGGATTACAGCTTCCAGAGGCTCGCCACCAAATCCCACAACCGCCACCCCCCCTACCCCTCAACCGCCCCCACCACCGGTTCATGGGCTGCTTCTTTAATATGCATCAGTTCCCTCGAGCTGAGACGAGCAGGCCCTTTTGTGCTTGACGTCCTCTTAGCGGTAAAAAAAAAAAAAAAAAAAAAGAGAGAGAGAGAGATGGAGGGAAAAAAAAGTGACCGCAAAAAGAAAACTCTAGACTTTATCAAGAAATGCAGGAAGGGGGGAATAAATAAATAAATAAATACAAAACGCACCACTGTTATACGCTCAAGTGTGCGAATATATAAATAAAAACGACATTCGCTGAGGGGGTAAAAAAAAAAAAAAAAAAAAAACACTTGACATTTTCACGACCATCCCAGTCTTCCACACCTGTTCGCTTTGTCCCAGATCTTTTTTTTTTTTTTTATTCTTTCCCTCCACTATGGAGACACGGAACCTATTTTCCGAACAGCTTTTTAACGTGCGGCGTCTCCAGGGCCCGGCGTACTGCAGCATAACTCTTGTTTTATTTCTTTTTTTTTTTTTGTGCGGCTAATTCCGCACCGCGAGGGTTGCGCTGAACTTCCAAAAGCGTGATCTACTTTGCACCTGCACTACAAGGGCGTTTAAAAGGAAACCTGCTGGAGCCGGTCTCTCCGATCGTGATAATTTGGCAAGTTCAGGGGCGACTCGTGACTCTTATAAATGACTTTTATAGCGCAGTTTAAAAATATATTTCTGCCGTTTATTTCCGGGTTCGTTTTTGTATGCGGATTTTCATGGGGCTTAAATACAGTGTGGACAAAAAGTACGGGGACACACCGGGGTTCATTTTCAGCCCGGGGTTTCTGCAAGCCAAACTCAAGAGTTTTTACGAGAATTAAGAATAAAATTTAAGACCCATTTCACAGCATCAAAAACACACACACATATATGATGTGACAAACTGGCCTCACCCAAGCCCTACATGCTTATTTTTCTTCCCCATTGCTTCCCCATTGTGTGGTACAATCCGACAGAGAGATTGTGTGTTGGGGTTTATTTGTAGTCATAAATCAGCTAAGTTATTTTTTTAATAGGTTTGGGAATCAAAAGTCAATTCCGATTCTGGAATCGGATACTTAAAATTAGAATTCGGATACTTGTTATTAAATAACAATTTGTTTTTTTCATTCATACTATTTCTGGGTGCATTTGTTTTCACCTGGCAATCTGCCGGGACCTTCCACACATCCAATCTGCCGGGACCTTCCTCACACCATTCCTTCACTTCCATCCACACGCCGGGACCTCCAATCTGCCGGGACCTTTCCTCACACGTCCAATCTGGGACCTTCCTCACACGTCCAATCTGCCGACAACTTTCTCACATCCAATCTGCCGGGACCTTCCTCACTTCCAATCTGCCGGGACCTTCCTCACATCCAATCTGCCGGGACCTTCCTCACATCCAATCTGCCGGGACCTTCCACACGTCCAATCCCTTCCTCAATCCAATCTGCCGGGACCTTTCTCACATCCAATCTGCCGGGACCTTCCTCACATCCAATCTGCCGGGACCTTCCTCACATCCACACCAATCCACCTTCCTCACACCTGCCGGGACCTTTCTCACATCCAATCTGCCGGGACCTTTCTCACATCCAATCTGCCGGGACCTTCCTCACATCCAACCTGCCGGGACCTTCCTCACATCCAATGGACCTTATGAGGTAATCTAAACAAGTTTACAAGATGGTGCACGGGAAATGCTCAAGAGTGGCTAAACTTTGTTTAAAAAAAAAAACAAAACAAAAAACAACAAAACAACCCCCCCCCAAAAAAAGACAAAGCTAAGTGTAATTATTGTAATAAACTAATATGTTGCAACCAAGGTGTCAAAACCACCATGACTAAGCGTCTGATGTTTTTCACCATTTGCAATTGAAACCGATAAAGTGTATTCGGAAATGGGAAAATTAAAAATGATACCCAGCCATATTTTTTGAAATAGAGAAAGTAAACACCAAAGAAACAACAAAACCAAAAAAAAAAAAAAAAAGCACTGCGGGAGGATTTTAATGAGTATTATTGGTAGAGTTCCATAGACAACATTAAGACCTGTCGAAAATGATTTAAGATCGAGAACGACAAAGTTTTGTCGAGACCAAAAATTCGTATTTTTTAATTCAGGACTTGTTATTTATTTATTTATTTTTAAAGACCTGTGGAAAGCCTGCGGAAATATGTGGTTCTCCTCCGGGCTATTGCGTCAAAGTGAGGCAACGTACAGTAAAACCCCTTTAAACCGAGAAATACAACCATACGAACAAGCAATAGGATCTTTACTGAGACATCAGTAAACAACACATCTAATTTCGTATTCAGTTCTAGATACTATATATATATATATATATATAGATATATATATAGATATATATATATATATATATATATATATATATATATACATATACCTATATATACACACACATGCACATATGTTGTATATATATATATATATATATATATATATATATATATATATATATATATATATATACACACACACACACACACACACACACACAAACAGGATGACAATACCCCTGTGCAAAGCCAGTTCAATGTAGATGTGCTTTACATGGGCTGGAGCGAAAGATCCCCTTCCTATAGAGCTCTATAGGATCTGATCTATTGAACAGCTTTGGCATGAATGTCAATGCCGACTGCACCACAGACCTCCTCACCTCACCTTCATCATTACAGGACTTTACTAACACCCTTTATATACAATATCTCTCTTTTTTTTATATACATTTATTTATTGTTAAAATATGGCAAACTAGACGTTTGGCTCATCAAAACAATTTCCTCATGTACAAACATCCTTGCCAATAAAGCTCTGTCTGATTTATCGCTGTTCATCGTTTGTTTTCGCAGCTCCTCGGGTCTGGGCTCGGGAAGGTGACGGAGAAAACAGGCTGCAGCTTTACACCTGGTGTTGGCTGCCATCAAATCAAACCTGACAGGACATAAAGAACCTCCCACCCACCCAAAACCCACCTACACACACACACACATTCACCAAAATGATATTCCCAGAAAGAGCAGAAAAAGGGGGGGGGGTGTTTTGGGGGCGACGACTTGAACGACTGCTTTGGCAATTAAAGTGGAAGAGAATAAAAGCACCCAAAGTTGTGGAGTCGTCAAAGCGTTCCTGTGCCTCCTCAATCCTTTCTTGTTTTATTTCAAAGCGGAGGGATGGTGCAGACTGACTGGAGGGATAAAGATTCAATGGAGAAGGAGGGGGGGGGAGGAGGGAGAGAGGAGAGAGAGAGAGAGAGAGAGAGAGAGAGAGGCAACACGCTTGAGTGGCTCAGAATATCAGCCCGCCACTGACTGCTGTTCAAAGCTGCTGGACGATTTCTGGATTTCTGGACTGTGCGAGAGTGTGTTTATACATCAATGTGACAGCAGCCGGCAGTTAACCTCGGACGCTTCGCTTCAGGAAAACGGATACTGATTTCTCCTGGAGTTCGCAAACCCGGGAAATCAAAGAATCGCAAATTCATATTCATACAGAGGAAAAGCTTTTTCTGAAAAGCGATCATGACTTGGGCGTGGAAACAGAATAAATAAACAAGTAAACAGACAAAAGCAATATTCATTCATTCATCTTCTACCGCTATATCCGATCTTCCCTCGGGTCACGGGGAGGCATCAAGGCAGGATACACCCTGGATGGAATGCCAACCCATCACAGGACACACACACACACACACACATTCATACACTAGGGAGAATTTTCCAAGGTGCCAATCAACCTACCGTGCATGCTTTTTGTATCGGGAGGAAACCGGAGAACCCGGAGAAAAACCCCCTGAGGCACGGGGAGAACATGCAAACTCCACACACACATGGCCGAGACGGAATCGAACCCGGACCCTGGCAGTGTGAGGCGAACGTACTAACCACTAATCCACCGTACCCCCGTATAAATTAACGTTTAACTATTTTGCGGCGGGTATTTTGATGCCCCCCCCCCCCCCCCCCCCCGATCAAAAAACAAAACAAACAAACAAACAAACAAACAAAAAAACGGTGCTTATGCTTAATCAGCAAAATTAGGATCCAAACAAGCTATCTGTAAAATCCACCATCAGCAGGGCATTCATGATCTTCAAACTAGCTCCCTTTGTTTTGTTGTAAAATGCTAAATGTGAAACTTTTATCCTACTGTATTTGAAAACATTTGAGATATTATTGTGCCCATCCAAATATCTGGAAAGAAGCACATATGGCTGGAAAAGTCAGGTGCCGCAACCGCCTACAGCTCTACAAGATGAGATCTTAGCGAAAACTGTGGTGATTACTGATGTTTGCTGTTGCGTTTGTCGGTTTGCTCGGATTTTGCGCTCTTTTCGTACTGGAACGCTTTTTGTTTTGCCGAAGCCTACGCGAGAGATGCCGCTGACAGATTTAGGGCACTCGGTGCTGGCTGAGAGAGTTAGGTGCGAGCGCCGGGGCTGCTGCGGGATTTTACTGTGGTCCCCTTGCACCAAATACAGAAGTGTTTTTCCCCCCTCAACCAAAAAAAAAAAAAAATCTATTTACAGATAAACAAGGAATTCGTGAGGACGTTAAATCCAGGCAAGTTCGAGATCCTCTAAATGGGCAACGATCAAGCAAAAACGGAAAAAAACGCGGCTCACCAACGCAACAATGTAGTAGAATAGAATAAATCATTGAAAGGATACGTGGGGGGGGGGGGGGGGGGGGGAGGGGGGGGGGGAGGGGTGGGGGGGGAGAGACTGTAATACGTTTATGAGATTATGACTGATTATCCCACACTGACATGTCAGGGGCGGTAAGCTGGAAATGAACAGAGTCAAGCAAAATATGACTATATTTATCTGTTTGTTTATCTGTTTGTCGGCTATTTGTACCTGTTTGTAGTGGGTGTTTTTCGGGGTTACTATTTGGGGTCACCCCGTAGTATTCTGATAATTACTGCATGCTCGTGGATCGGCGTTCCGGGATATCCTTCCCGGATTTTATTTTTATAATTATTAAACGTATTAAATTTTATTTACCTCGGTGTACGTCGTTAATTCGTTCCCCAGAAAACGACTTTGACTGAATCCGACGTTAGCCGAAGTGCATTATCCCATTCGTCTCCGGTCACGATCGGGGAAGTAATTAGCGTTCCTCTAGATGGCGCTCCAGGCGAACGAGACGGAAACTGAAGGAAGCGACGTTAACGGACGAAACATCCGTCGTCAGCTGAAGGCGACGTGCACTGAGAGCGACGCATACCGACTATTTCTTCGGTACCGGTACTGACTGTGGCGACGTGACCACTGTACGTGACTTTTTTCGTAAATTAAACTGCATAAGGGGCACGGTGACTCAGTGGTTAGCACGTTCGCCTCGCACCGCCAGGGTCCGGGTTCGATTCCCGTCTCGGCCATGTGTGTGTGGAGTTTGCATGTTCTCCCCGTGCCTCAGGGGGTTTTTCTACGGGTTCTCCGGTTTCCTCCTGGTCCAAAAACATGCACGGTAGGTTGATTGGCACCTTGGAAAATTGTCCCTAGTGTATGAATGTGTGTGTGTGTGTGTGTGAGTTCCCTGCGATGGGTTGGCATTCCATCCAGGGTGTATCCTGCCTTAATTCCCATAGACGCCTGAGATAGGTACAGACCCCCCCGTGACCCGAGGGAAGATCGGATAAAGCGGTAGAAGATAGAATTTTTATGGTTAGGGGGTTATGGTATAGAATGGTAGAAGATGAATGAATGAATAAACTGCATATTACAGTACATTTTATTCAATTAAGTCCTTACTATAGTTAATCTTCTTATATGAAAGAACGCTTGCATGAATGACAGTCGATATACTATAGTACGTATTCTATTGCTCGATTGCACCGATGCCCTTGGTAGGCCCATCCGTTGGATGCTCAACGGCTTAGACACCAGACAATCTGGACAAGGTCAGGGGGAGTGTAATCCTAAATCCCTAATCCTATTTATCTCAGTTGGACCAAATGGTGGTTAGATACAGATGCAAAAAAGATGACCTTTACAGCATCGGTCGGGGTTTATGGCCCAAATATTACAGTTACAGCAAATGGTAGGTGTTTAAATACTCAGTATGGGTAACCTGTCGAACAGGAGCAGATTACAGCATGACTCTGATGCTGGATGCTGTCTGATGCTGGCTCTGACGGTGCTGCGTCACGTCGAGTTACGGAGTGAAGGAGATCAATCTCGAACTGTCGGTTCTTATAGTCTCTCCAGCACCAGGCTATATTCACTCTGGCAGGCTAGTCGCTGTGTGTGTGTGTGTGTGTGTGTGTGTGTGTGTGTGTGTGTGTGTGTGTGTGTGTGTGTGTGCGTTGGACTTTATCCCGAGCGCGTCTGTGTGCTCTCACACCCTGCCTTCCACACACATGGCACTCGGTCCAGTGTGCCGGTAAACAGTCTCGCCGGCCTGCACACAGTGTGCCGCCACCGTTCTGTCGCGCTGCCATCTGTGGATAACTCGGGGACGAGCGCGCTTGGCACGGAGCGCACGCGAACCCCCCACGCACAACATGGACAGCGTTCAGCCTGAACCGCGCGCTCAGCACGCTGCTTATCTAACGTCCGTTCTCAGCGCCAAGGCTCGGTCCCATACCGAGTCTGTACCATGAAGAGATCGCCGTGACTCTCAAAATACTAAATTAATGTAGGGACTGTTGGTAGTGCACAGAGAAATGGCACATCGGTTTTAAGAAGGCATTTGGGACCCTTTAGGGAAGGGGGGGCAGGGTATTAGCTCAGTGGTCTAAGGGGGTGGGACACTGATTGGTAAGGTTCAAGCCCCGGTATCACCAAATTCGTCACCCTTGAGCAAGGCCCTAACCCTCTGTGCTCCATGGGCGCTCTATCATGGCACCCTGACCCCAACTTCTGAACAAGCTCGGATATACGAAGAAACGATTTCACTGTGCTGCGATGTATATGTGACAAATAAAGACCATCTCATACTTGCCTCCGTCCACCTGGTCTAGAATTGCCTGTATTTGCCCTTCGCATATCCCAGCTTGTTTGGAACCTGGGGTTAGAGCGCCATGATACCGCCTTGCTCAAGGACCCGAGGGTGGCAGCTTGGCGATTCCGGGACCAAAACCCCTGAGCTTCCGGTCAGTAGCCCGGTGCCTTAACCGCTGAGCAACACCCCCTTCCACCTGTCTCCGAAACATCCCACATGTGCGGTCAAGTCTAATAAGAAATTACACAATGGAACTCGGCAAATCTGTCCTAAGTGGTCAATCTGCGGTTAAGATGTCCTGAGTGAGTCCCAGCACCTCCAAGCTGTAAATGCTGTCTGCTTGAGCAAGGTCCTTAACCCTCAACTCATCAGTATAAATGAGATAAGTCGCTTTGGATAATGGCTTGTGCCAAATGTCGAACGTAAATGTGACCAGGACTGCGATTTGCCAAGCCAACGGACACTTTTTTAATTTTAACGAATTAAAGGAAACAATTCGGTTCAATTAATGTTGATTTGTACTACTCGTAAAGACTTAAAGTGTCCCTAACGAGCGAGCCGGTGGCGACTGGGGCAAGGGAAAAACTCCCCGAGAAGAAAACTTGAGAGGACTCCGATATTTGAGGTCTGGGTGACACGACATATCGGTTTATTACAGGTAAACGATGTTGGGGTGTGCAGCGCAGTGATGGTGATGCAAAAGCAATGCATTATCCACCTCTAAAAAAGAAACCTGAATTGAACAGGTGTTTCCTTTGACCGTCATCCAAAATGAGCCAAAACCACCCCGAATGATTCATTACACTGCTGGCGAGTCAGACGAATAAACAGATGGGAGGAGAGCCTAAAACCCGTGCTCGTTGGATACGCGTCAGAGATTCATATTCATTGTGTTTCCATAATAAATAAGGCCACGCCTTCTATTCCCGTTCAATAGAGGCGGCGAACAGTCGAGGCCCTGCTTCGGTCGTTCCTGAGACGAGCTCGTCTGATGCGGAAAAATAAATAAATAAATAAAAGAACCTTTTTAGATGAAAGGCGCTCTTGCATGCTTGTTTGACAAGGACATAAAAATAAATCACTGAACTGTCAACCTGAAGCGGCGTCTTGTCTCGTCTCGGGTTCAGACGCGAGAAAGGAGGCACGTGCTCGTTCTTATAGAGTCGTCCTTTCATCTGACAATCAAATGCGACGTTCAGGACGGATATTTGATCTGACGGGTCGGAGCGTCGGGGGTCACGAATCGGCTCGAGGGGGGGTCGGGTCGAGGGAGATGTGGACGAGGTCGGCCGGCGCCATTTGTGGCGTATTCAAACGCCAAATAATGTCAGTGTATTCAAACTCCCTGAACTATTAACTGCCTCGGAGCTCCACTTCTTAGAGGCAACGTTCAGAGGTAACGTTTCACCGCCTGCCTCAGGCTGTCGTTAGAAAAACGCAAGGTTTAACGCGGTTACTTGTTTGTTGTTTTCATAAACAACAACATACCTCTACAGTGTTTTCTTTCTGATACAGAGGCTCTCGGGTATCTTGCTTGCATCCACGGCATTTCATTTGGTGCAAACGTCGCACTTTGGATCTGAAGGTTGTAAAGTCCAATCCCAGCCACTTTGGGAGGGGGGCGGGGGGCTTGCTCAGTGGCCCAGAACACCCCTAGCGCTCGATTAAACTGATCTGCTTCGGATAAATGGTGTCTACCAAACACGATATGGAAAATAATTAATAGGACACCTGACTTGCCCACCGATATGTGGTTCCTCCCTCAAAACTATTAGTTCCACCCGATTACAGAGGATGTAGGTCAGTGGTTTAAGGCGCTGATTGGACGGCCGGGGTTCGAGCCCCGGTATCACCAAGCTGCTGCCCTTGGGTCCTTGATCAAGGCCCTCTGTGCTCCAGGGGTGCCGTATCCTGTCGAACAGTCGCAGATTACAGCATGACTCTGATGCTGGCTCTGACGGTGCCTTGACAAATCAAGGTTATTCTAGTCAAACAATTGTGGTAGCACGATATTGTCCCGTCCCTTGAACTACAACAAAATCCCTGTGCACAGAGCCAGCTCCATGAAGATCTGCTTTACATCAACTGGTGTATAAGATCTTCTAAAGCCCATTGGGGTGAACTTGGAATGCCGACTGCGCCCCCAAAGACCGACCCAAAGCTGTGAAAGTTGATTAAATACTAACAGTATTAGATTTATTGCATATTGCCCCTGATTTCCACCGAGGGTTCATCAACTTTTGACTGCAGGCACGGCGTTCTGGGGATCTGGGCCAATCTGGAACCTCTTCCTATATTCCCACGGCATATTTGCACCTGCTTCCTCCAAGTGCATCTTTTCCCCCCATTTTTTACTTCCAAGACTGCGAGCCGAGCATCGCGTATTCCCGAAATAAAAACCGCGGCGCTCGTTTCTGCTCATGCGACGTCAGCTCTCTGGCAACGAGCATGTTCCGGAGTAAACGGCAATAAAGTACAACTTTTTTTGGAGTCGGTCCGGCCGAGCGTCCTAAACAGCCGCGCCGCATATGATAATTGGCAGAAGTGTGCATCAGCTAGCGGCTGGGAACAAGGGCAGTGATTACATGCTAGGCCCAGATGCTCGGGCGCACCTTCGTCCCGTTCCTCTTAATTAGGCTGCACAACACGGCGACTGCCGCGGCTATTTTTAGACTCCGAGGCTACCGACGGTACACAAAAGAGCCCGGAAAGGGTATGGGAAGAGATGGAGAAAGACGGTGACGGAGGCTTTGTTTTAAAGAACAGGGGCATGGCGGTACTCGGATCGCAATCCGCAAGAACTGGGCGATTTTTGAGACAAAATTCGATTTTGTATACAGTGGGGGAAATGTATCCGCTATTTTCACCCGTTTTTTTAAGGTCCTCTAAGTCTCGGCATGTTTCTCCTTTATTCTCTCAAGATTCTCCTCTAGGTTCTCCCTTATTCTCTCCAGGTTCTCCTCTAGTCTCGGCATGTTTCTCCTTTATTCTCTCAAGATTCTCCTCTAGGTTCTCCCTTATTCTCTCCAGGTTCTCCTCTAGTCTCGGCATGTTTCTCCTTTATTCTCTCCAGGTTCTCCTCTAGTCTCGGCATGTTTCTCCCTTTATTCTCTCCGGGTTCTCGTCTCTGCAAGATTCTCCTCTAGGTTCTCCCTTATTCTCTCCAGGTTCTCCTCTAGTCTCGGCATGTTTCTCCCTTATTCTCTCCAGGTTCTCTTCTAGATTTTCCGGGTTCCAATCTAGTCTCAGCATGTTTCTTCTTTATTCTCTCCAGGTTCTCCCTTACTCTCTCTGGGTTCTCCTCTAGTCTCGGCATGTTTCTCCCTTATTCTCTCCAGGTTCTCCTCTAGTCTCGGCATGTTTCTCCTTTATTCTCTCAAGATTCTCCTCTAGGTTCTCCCTTATTCTCTCCAGGTTCTCCTCTAGTCTCGGCATGTTTCTCCCTTACTCTCTCCAGGTTCTCCTCTAGTCTCGGCATGTTTCTCCCTTTATTCTCTCAAGATTCTCCTCTAGTCTCGTTTTCTCCCTTATTCTCTCCAGGTTCTCCTCTAGTCTCCGGCATGTTTCTCCCTTATTCTCTCCAGGTTCTCCTCTAGTCTCGGCATGTTTCTCCTTTATTCTCTCAAGATTCTCCTCTAGGTTCTCCCTTATTCTCTCCAGGTTCTCCTCTAGTCTCGGCATGTTTCTCCTTTATTCTCTCCAGGTTCTCCTCTAGTCTCGGCATGTTTCTCCCTTATTCTCTCAAGATTCTCCTCTAGGTTCTCCCTTATTCTCTCCAGGTTCTCCTCTAGTCTCGGCATGTTTCTCCCTTATTCTCTCCAGGTTCTCTTCTAGATTTTCCGGGTTCTAATCTAGTCTCAGCATGTTTCTTCTTTATTCTCTCCAGGTTCTCCTCTAGGTTCTCCCTTACTCTCTCTGGGTTCTCCTCTAGTCTCGGCATGTTTCTCCCTTATTCTCTCCAGGTTCTCCTCTAGTCTCGGCATGTTTCTCCCTTATTCTCTCCAGGTTCTCTTCTAGATTTTCCGGGTTATAATCTAGTCTCAGCAAGTTTCTCCTTTATTCTCTCCAGGTTCTCCTCTAGTCTCGGCATGTTTCTCCCTTATTCTCTCCGGGTTCTCGTCTAGTCTCGGCATGTTTCTCCTTTATTCTGGCATTCTCCTCTAGGTTTCTCCCTTATTCTCTCCAGGGTTCTCCTCTAGTCTCGGCATGTTTCTCCCTTATTCTCTCCATGTTCTCTTCTAGTTCTCTAATCTAGTCTAGTCTCTTTATTCTCTCCAGGTTCTCCTCTATCTCGTTTCTCCCTTATTCTCTCAAGATTCTCCTCTAGGTTCTCCCTTATTCTCTCCAGGTTCTCCTCTAGTCTCGGCATGTTTCTCCCTTATTCTCTCCAGGTTCTCCTCTAGTCTCGGCATTCTCTCCTCGTTTCTCCCTTATTCTCTCAAGATTCTCCTCTAGGGCATTCTCCCTTATTCTCTCCGGGTTCTCCTCTAGTCTCGGCATGTTTCTCCTTTATTCTCTCCATTCTCTCTAGGTTCTCCTCTATGTTTCTCCTTTATTCTCTCCAGGTTCTCCTCTAGTTCCGGCTCTCCCTTATTCTCTCCAGGTTCTCCTCTAGTCTCTCTAGGCATGTTTCTCCCTTATTCTCTCAAGATTCTCCTCTAGGTTATCTTATTCCTTATTCCAGGTCTCCAGGTCCCTCTAGTCTCGGCATGTTTCTCCCTTATTCTCTCCAGGTTCTCTTCTAGATTTTCCGGGTTCTATTCTCTCATCTAGTCTCAGCATGTTTCTTCTTTCTGCTCCTATTCTCTCCAGGTTCTCCTCTAGGTTCTCCCTTATCTCCCTTACTCTCTCTGGGTTCTCCTCTAGTCTCGGCATGTTTCTCCCTTATTCTCTCCAGGTTCTCCTCTAGTCTCGGCATGTTTCTCCTTTATTCTCTCAAGATTCTCCTCTAGGTTCTCCCTTATTCTCTCCGGGTTCTCCTCTAGTCTCGGCATGTTTCTCCCTTATTCTCTCCAGCCAGGTTCTCCTTTATTCTCAGGTTCTCCTCTTACTCTCTCCGGGTTCTCCTCTAGTCTCGGCCCTTATGTTTCTCCCTTATTCCTCTTCTCCTCTAGGTTCTCCCTTATTCTCTCCAGGTTCTCCTCTAGTCTCGGCATGTTTCTCCTTTATTCTCTCCAGGTTCTCCTCTAGTCTCGGCATGTTTCTCCCTTATTCTCTCAAGATTCTCCTCTAGGTTCTTCCTTATTCTCTCCATTCTCTCCGGTTCTCCTCTAGTCTCAGGCATGTTTCTCCCTTATTCTCTCCAGGTTCTCTTCTAGATTTTCCGGGTTCTAATCTAGTCTCAGCATGTTTCTTCTTTATTCTCTCCAGGTTCTCCTCTAGGTTCTCCCTTACTCTCTCTGGGTTCTCCTCTAGTCTCGGCATGTTTCTCCCTTATTCTCTCCGGGTTCTCGTCTAGTCTCGGCATGTTTCTCCTTTATTCTCTCTGGGTTCTCCTCTAGTCTCGGCATGTTTCTCCCTTTATTCTCTCAGTTAGTTCTCCTTATTCTCCTCTCCTCTAGTCTCGGCTTGTTTCTCCCTTATTCTCTCCGGGTTCTCCTCTAGTCTCGGCATGTTTCTCCTTTATTCTCTCAAGATTCTCCTCTAGTCTCTGCATTCTCCCTTATTCTCTCCAAGATTCTCCTCTAGTTCTCCTTATTCTCTCCAGGTTCTCCTCTAGTCTCGGCATGTTTCTCCTTTATTCTCTCCAGGTTCTCCTCTAGTCTCCCTTAGTCTCTTCTAGATCTTTCCGAGTTCTAATCTAGTCTCAGCATGTTTCTCCCTTTATTCTCTCCAGATTTTCTCCTCTTAGGTTCTCCCTTATTCTCTCCAGGTTCTCCTCTAGTCTCGGCATGTTTCTCCCTTTCTTCTCCCCTTCTCCTCTATTCTCTGTTCCATCTCTCCAGGTTCTCTTCTAGATTTTCCGGGTTATAATCTAGTCTCAGCAAGTTTCTCCTTTATTCTCTCCAGGTTCTCCTCTAGTCCCGGCATTCTCCCTTACTCTCTCTGGGTTCTCCTCTAGTCTCGGCATGTTTCTCCCTTATTCTCTCCGGGTTCTCGTCTAGTCTCGGCATGTTTCTCCTTTATTCTCTCTGGGTTCTCCTCTAGTCTCGGCATGTTTCTCCTTAGTCTTCTCTCCGGGTTCTCCTCTAGTCTCGGCATGTTTCTCCCTTATTCTCTCCAGGTTCTCCTCTAGTTCTCCTCTAGTCTCGGCATGTTTCTCCTTTTATTCTCTCAGATTCTCCTCTAGGTTCTCCCCTTATTCTCTCCTCTAGGTTCTCCTCTAGTCTCTCTATCCCTTATTCTCTCCAGGTTCTATCTAGTTTCTCTTCGAGTTTTCTTCCTAATCTAGTTGTTATTCTCTCTCCAGGTTCTCATTTTTCTCCCTTATTATCTCAAGGTTTCCTCTAGTTCGGCATTGTTTCTCCCTTATTCTCTCCGGTTCTCCTAGTCTCTGTTTCCCTTATTCTCTCCAGGTTCTCTTCTAGATTTTCAGGGTTGGTTATAATCTAGTCTCAGCAAGTTTCTCCTTTATTCTCTCCAGGTTCTCCTTTACTCTCTCGGGTTCTCCTCTAGTCTCGGCATGTTTCTCCCTTATTCTCTCCGGGTTCTCGTCTAGTCTCGGCATGTTTCTCCTTTATTCTCTCCGGGTACTCCTCTAGTCTCGGCATGTTTCTCCCTTATTCTCTCCAGGTTCTCTTCTAGATTTTCCGGGTTATAATCTAGTCTCAGCAAGTTTCTCCTTTATTCTCTCCAGGTTCTCCTTTAGGTTCTCCTTTACTCTCTCCGGGTTCTCCTCTAGTCTCGGCATGTTTCTCCTTTATTCTCTCCGGGTTCTCCTCTAGTCTCGGCATGTTTCTCCCTTATTCTCAGCAGGTTCTCCTTTAGGTTCTCTCTTACTCTCTCCGGGTTCTCCTCTAGTCTCGGCATGTTTCTCCCTTATTCTCTCCATGTTCTCTTCTAGATTTTCCGGGTTCTAATCTAGTCTCAGCATGTTTCTTCTTTATTCTCTCCAGGTTCTCCCTTTCTCCCTTACTCTCTCTGGGTTCTCCTCTAGTCTCGGCATGTTTCTCCCTTACTTCTCTCCAGGTTCTCCTCTAGTCTCGGCATGTTTCTCCTTTATTCTCTCAAGATTCTCCTCTAGGTTCTCCCTTATTCTCTCCAGGTTCTCCTCTAGTCTCGGCATGTTTCTCCCTTATTCTCTCCAGGTTCTCCTCTAGTCTCGGCATGTTTCTCCTTTATTCTTATTCTCTCAAGTTCTCCTCTAGTTTCTCCCTTATTCTCTCCGGGTTCTCCTCTAGTTCTCCCTATTATTCTCTCATCTCCAGGTTCCTCTCTAGGCATTCTCTTATTCTCTCCAGGTTCTCCTCTAGTCCCGGCATGTTTCTCCCTTATTCTCTCAAGCATTCTCCTCTAGTCTCTCTTTCTAGATTTTCCGGGTTCTAATCTAGTCTCAGCATGTTTCTTCTTTATTCTCTCCAGGTTCTCCTTAGGTTCTCTCTCTCTGGGTTCTCCTCTAGTCTCGGCATGTTTCTCCCTTATTCTCTCCAGGTCTCCTCTAGTCTCGTTTTCTCCCTTATTCTCTCCAGATTTTCCGGGTTCTAATCTAGTCTCAGCATGTTTCTTCTTTATTCTCTCCAGGTTCTCCTCTAGGTTCTCCCTTACTCTCTCCAGGTTCTCCTCTAGTCTCGGCATGTTTCTCCCTTATTCTCTCCGGGTTCTCGTCTAGTCTCGGCATGTTTCTCCTTTATTCTCTCTGGGTTCTCCTCTAGTCTCGGCATGTTTCTCCTTTATTCTCTCCGGGTTCTCCTCTAGTCTCGGCATGTTTCTCCCTTATTCTCTCCGGGTTCTCCTCTAGTCTCGGCATGTTTCTCCTTTATTCTCTCAAGATTCTCCTCTAGGTTCTCCCTTATTCTCTCCGTTCTCCAGGTTCTCCTAGTTTCTCCAGGGTTCTCCGGCTAGTCTCAGCATTTCTCCCTTATTCTCTCCAGGTTCTCCTCTAGTCTCGGCATGTTTCTCCCTTATTCTCTCCAGGTTCTCTCTATTTTCCGAGTTCTAATCTAGTCTCAGCATGTTTGTTCTTTATTCTCTCCAGGTTCTCCTTTAGGTTCTCCCTCACTCTCTCCAGGTTCTCCTCTAGTCTCGGCATGTTTCTCCCTTATTCTCTCCGGGTTCTCCTCTAGTCTCGGCATGTTTCTCCCTTATTCTCTCCAGGTTCTCTTTTAGTTCTCTTCTAGATTTTCCGGGTTCTCCTTCTCAGGGGTTCTCCTCTATTCTATCTCATCTAGTCTCAGCTCTAAAGTTCTCTCTTTTTATTCTCTCCAGATTTCTCCGGGTTCTCCTCTAGTCTCTACAGGTCTCTTAGGGTTCTCCTCTAGTCTCGGCATGTTTCTCCTTTATTCTCTCCGGGTTCTCCTCTAGTCTCGGCATGTTTCTCCCTTATTCTCAGCAGGTTCTCCTTTAGGTTCTCTCTTACTCTCTCCGGGTTCTCCTCTAGTCTCGGCATGTTTCTCCCTTATTCTCTCCATGTTCTCTTCTAGATTTTCCGGGTTCTCCTCTAGTCTCGGCATGTTTCTCCTTTATTCTGTCCAGGTTCTCCTCTAGGTTCTCCCTTATTCTCTCCAGGTTCTCCTGTAGTTTCTTCATGCTTCTCCTTTATTATGTCTAGGTTGTCCTCTGGGTTATTTCCTAGTCATCTGCACGTTTCTCCTTTAGTCTTTCCAGGATCTGCTCAAGTCTCTGCATGTTTCTCTTTTAGTCTCTCCAGGATCTGCTTTAGTCTCTGCATGTTTCTCCTTTAGTCTCTTCAGGTTCTGCACGTTTCTCCTTTAGTCTCTCCAAGTTCTGCTCTAGTCTCTGCATGTTTCTCTTTTAGTCTCTCCAGGATCTGCTTTAGTCTATGCATGTTTCTCCTTTAGTCTCTTCAGAATCTGCTCTAGTCTCTTCATGTTTCTCTTTTAGTCTCTCCAGGTTCTGCTCTAGTCTCTTGAGGTTCTACTCTAGTTGCTGCAAATATCCCCTCTACGCTTTCCAGGGTTCTCATCTAGGATACCTGGGTTCTCCACAAGGCTCTACATGTTTCTCCTACAAGTTCTCCAGCTTCCTCCCAAAGTTCCCCTAGGTTCTCCATGTCTCAGGTACATTCAGATAGGAAGAACGGCTAACCCCGGACATTGAATGTGCATCTAGATATGTTTCTGTATTACACCCTGTAAAGGACTGGCATCTCATTCTGGTTCAGGGTAAATTCTCCTGTCTTGCACTCCAGCGATATTCTCCGGACCTACCACAATCCTGACCACGATAAAGTTTCCCAAATACTGTTTATTACAAGAACTGATTCTTTTGGCTCATCTGCTCTCAACTTTCTGCCTCCTCCTCCTCTTCCTCCTCCTCCAGGCCTGCTTCCTCCAGACTATGGCCCACACTGATGCTTTCGGTGCCAGCCCTGTTCCTCCACCACCCATCGCGTGCACACTGCTACAGTGCTATCAAGATGGATGTAACAGATTGTGTAATCTCTCGCCGCTCGGCCCCTGACGCACTATTGATCCGGGACGGCTGCTGCGAGCGTCCGTTTAAATGTCGTGAAGTGCAGGTTTTTATTAGCCGTGATTAGATTAGGCGTAATATGATTGAGGCTAACCGGATTGCACTCGGAGTGATGGAGTGGGGGGGGAGATGACGGATCGGAATTGCTGTCCGGAGTTTGGAGCCTAATAGGACGTCTGCATAAAAAACTCTGCTTAAGAGACAGTGACTGGCCTGTTTTTTGCGCATTTGCTCTTGCTTGCCAATTAGACTTGTCTTTCTGACAAACAGTTTTTTCCCCCCCTGTAGCTGACACTGGTGACAGAACAGCATCCCAAAAAAAAACAAAAAAAAAAAACACTACCACCAAAAATCTATGGCTCACAGACAGTAAGAAACAGGATTTTGGGAAAACAGCCACATGTCCAGCTGGTTTTACATACTTTACATGTTTTAATTTTTCAACAGCCACGCTTTTATATTTTAAAAAATCATAAACGTTATGATCCAATCACAACAAGAAGTAAGGACTAAGCCCCGCCCTCATTTTGACTTCATCTAAATCCTAAACCAAAAACACCGGTAGGCTCCGCCCTCAATTTAAGACCACCTGGAAAAATAGAACGGAAATTTGGTCAATTAAGCTCCAGCAATAAGTCAAGCAGACCGAAACTATAAAGCAGAATTTACAAACTAAGATCTGCTCCACAATTCACCAAAACTAGAAATAGAAAGCTCTATAAAAAATAAATAAGACCTGCCCTCAATTTAAACTGACCTTTAAAAAAAAATAGACCAGGAATAAAATAAACCCCGCCCTCAATTCAAGTTCTCCTAAACCATAGCCAACAAATAAGCTCCGCCCTCAATACAAACTGACCAAAACCACAGACCAGAAATAAAATATAATCTCCACTCTCAATTCAAGTCGACCTTAATCCAGAAACAAAAATAAATAAGCTCCGCCCTCAATTCAAACTGACCTACATCACAGACCAGAAAATATATATAAGCTCCGCCCTCAATTCAAACTGACCTACATCACAGACCAGAAAATATATACAAGCTCCGCCCTCAATTCAAACTGACCTACATCATAGACCAGAAAATATATACAAGCTCCGCCCTCAATTCAAACTGACCTATATCATAGACCAGAAAATATATATAAGCTCCGCCCTCAATTCAAACTGACCTATATCATAGACCAGAAAAAATATATAAGCTCCGCCCTTAATTCAAACTGACCTAAACCACAGCCAATAAAAACATCTCAACCCTCTATTAAAAAAGAAAACACACAATGTTTATCTATTATACGTTTACCCATTATAAACCAAAAATAACATAATCTCCTCCCTCAATAGAAACTGACCAAAACCACAGACCAGAAATAAAATATAATCTCCACTCTCAATTCAAGTCGACCTTAATCCAGAAACAAAAATATATAAGCTCCGCCCTCAATTCAAACTGACCTATATCATAGACCAGAAAAAAAAGCTCCGCCCTCAATTCAAACTGACCTAGATCATAGATCAGAAAAAATATATAAGCTCCGCCCTCAATTCAAACTGACCTATATCATAGATCAGAAAAAATATATAAGCTCCGCCCTCAATTCAAACTGACCTATATCATCAGACCAGAAAATAATATATAAGCTCCGCCCTCAATTCAAACTGACCTATATCATAGATCAGAAAAAAAAGCTCCGCCCTTAAATCAAACTGACCTACATCATAGACCAGGAAAAAATATATAAGCTCCGCCCTCAATTCAAACTGACCTATCATAGACCAGAAAAAAATATATAAGCTCCGCCCTCAATTCAAACTGACCTAAACCACAGCCAAAAAACAAAAACATCTCAACCCGCAATTAAACTCACACACACACGTTTATCTATTATATGTTTACCTATTATAAACCAGAATTAAAATAAGCTCCGCCCTCAATTCGAGTTACATTTACATTTACATTTGCGGTATTTAGCAGACGCCCTTATCCAGGGCGACGTACAGAAAGTTGGCCTTGAACAATAGGACGGAAATTAAAAATAAGCTTCGCCCTTAATTCAAACCAGCCTAAAACCAGCGATCACAAATAAAATAATAAACTCCGCCCTCAATTCAAACGAACGTAAAACGAAATGACTAAAAGATCTAACACAAAGGACCATCACTCCTGTTTCGCTCTGATGCAATTATTCCTGTCTGGCTTTTGTCAATAGGAATGTCACATCCGTTTCTTTTTGCTTTTCCCTCGGAGCTCTGTGCGACATTTCGGCGTGTTTTGACGGAAGGAAACGAAACGTAGTAATGGAACAATACACTCTCTAACAATTACGTTATCACAACTATAATGTAGTCTAATAAACGTTCGCCGTATAGTGCGTTCCTGTAACCAGATTTCCCCGGTCTGATAGCGACGCTCCGATCCGATCCGCACGACGTTCCCGTTCACTTATTATTATCGGAGTACAAACGCTCCCGTGAGAAATAAAACAAACAACAAATAAAAATAAAAACAACACGCGGTATTAAAAATAGCCCGACTGTGGTTTACTATCGTTTCCTTACGAGCGTGCTCGTGGTGCTGGAGGCCTAAGCACGGGTTAAAATAATCCAGTGCTCTCTGACGTAACATGAGAACAGAGATGACACGGATTCAAAGAGGAATGTCGGGTGTACGGCGAGCGCATGACTGGAGACTTGGACTAAGTAACCGGGCTGGAATAAGATGACGAAAACGTGGCCAAGTTCCTCTGCGTGGAGCCTTGCAGCAGGGCAAAAATAACTAGTGTCAATCTTTTTGGCATATTCTATACGGCCCATGGCTCCTGGAAAATGAGAAGGGAGGGCAGGAGAGGAGAGGAGAGAGAGAGAGAGAGAGGGGGGGGTGTTCATAGTAGGGGTTAGAGGGAGAAATGAAAGCAGGGGTGAAGGAGAAAGATGGGAGGAGCGAAAAGCAAAGCCATGCATAATGCATGGCGCCGCCGCCGCGAGCTGCGAGGGGAGGGGCGGCGTGTTTACTCGATTGGATTTTCAGGGGAAACAAACAGAACCGGCCGTCCCTGAGATTCATCACATCGACTGGCAATTACACGAGGGGAAAGGCGTCTACGGGTTCCAGCTCTAATGGGGTCAAACCCTCTCGCTGAAAGCCATCGGAGGTCGGAAATAAATGAAAAATGAACGAAGCGTGTTCCCGTAATGGAGTGACGGCATACGTAAATAAATAAACAAACAAACAAATAAATAAACAAGCAAACAAATGGACAAATAAATAAATAGGGGCGCGGTGGCTTAGTGGTTCGCTTCACACCACCAGGGTCCGGGTTCGATTCCCGTCTCGGCCATGTGTGTGTGTGGAGTTTGCATGTTCTCCCCGTACCTCAGGGGGTTTTTCTCCGGGTTCCCCGGTTTCCTCCCCGGTCCAAAAACATGCACGGTAGGTTGATTGGCACCTTGCAAAATTGTCCCGAGTGTATGAATGAGTGTGTGTGTGTTGTGTGGTTGAGTGTGTGTGTGTGTGTGTGTGTGTGTGTGTGAGTGTGTGTGTGTGTGTGTGTGTGTGTGTGTGTCCTGTGATGGGTTGGCATTCCATCCAGTGTGTATCCTGCCTTAATGCCCATAGACGCCCGAGATAGACACAGACTCCCCGTGACCCGAGGGAAGATCGGATCTAGTGGTAGAAGATGAATGAATGAATGAATAAATAAATAAATAAATAAATAGATAAAATTTGCATCTCAGGGACGAATTCGGAAGAAGAAATGCAATATATAAAATTGCTTGTTTTTTTTTTGTTTATTTTCCATTGATGCATTTTTAAATATTTTTTATTTTTACATTAACGCTTGCGAACGTCAAAAGTTGACCTTTTTTAAAACAATTGTAAACATTGGGTTGAATAAAATACAAAATAAAATGTTAATAAAAAAATAAAATAACTGCGAGACAGTTTTTTTTATTATTAAATTGATTCAATTGAGCAATCGGTTAAATAAAAAAAATATATAAAAATAGGCAAAACTTTCGTTGATTTAATAGAATGAAATAATTAAATTGTTTACATTTGATGGACTCAATTAGGGTGTGTTCTAATATACATCGAATATTTGACTTAAGATTATATTATATATAGAATATTTTGAACTTAAAGGTTCCATTTATTTGATGCGTGATCGAACAAATGTATTAACAAATGCAAAACAATGCACAAAAAAAAAAAATTTAAAAACGTATTTACGATACGGTAATACACTATATATTAATATTTAATATCAGTGACAATGCGCCAAAAATAACTAAAAAAAAAAAAAAAAAAAAAAAAAAAAAAAAGTCTGCTTTATTATTGTTTGTTTGTTTGTTTGTTTGTTTTTTACCATCAATGGCACTAATTATTAATAATCTTTTAAAATCAATAAATGAATAACAATTGTATAAAAGTGCGAGACTAAAACGAACTTGCGGTCCAAAAAAAAAAGCCCTGTAGCGAAACTTTTCGGGAACGAACTTTTCGGTCCGTACCGTCACACCCCTAATGCCTGGGATTATTCACTCGGCATTACATCATCGCGGAGTTTTGTAGCGCATCTTCTTTTGGACTTTGTTTGCATGCCTCGGCTCCGGCAGAATACGAAAGATCCAAATAAAGATCTAACTTGAGGCGTTCGGAGACATGTAGCACAGATGTCTCCGCGCAAATAAGCACAATTACTCCCCCGTTTAGCTTTGATGCAATTATTCCTGTCTGGCTTTGATGCTTAGGAATGTCGGATCTTTTTTTTTTCCCTCCCCCCCCTCCGTTCGCTCGGAGCGCGGCGCGGCGTTTGCCAACATCCGCATATTCGGCGCGTTTTGAGGGCAGGAAATGAAATAATCAGTAGTAAAGCAGATGGAGCGAACATTAGCATGTCTACCTGAACTCGCCCCGGATAATCCCTTTTTTCAAGACGGGAAACGTTTAAGCGAGTCTGAAGAGCGCCGGAGGGGCGGGGGGAGGGGGGGGGGACCCAAAACAACTTTTGATTAGCTTTGCCTTTAGCTCGCACGCACCGCACTTTCCTATCAGGAAGATAAGACAAAGAGGAAGACGAGAGCAAAGGAGCTCGCCTGGGCGTCACCTTTAAACTCGGCGCCTTGTGATCATCACCTGTGTCCCCCATGCACCACCCCCCCCCCCCCGCTTGTCCCGGTGCGCCGACGCCGACTCCTGCCGGCTTCGCCAGATGGCCAAAGTCAAGGTTATAACGCTGTCGGTAAGGAAAGCTCTGTGTGTGCGTCTTTTTGCGGCACTCATTAGCAGAATTACCATCGTTTGGTTTGTTACACAATCGCGTCCCCGTCAACTTTGTGGATGGTCTAGCGCGAATTCTATCACTCTTTCTCACGGATACACTTAACCTAGCACTTCTTCCTCTTTGTCTAAATTTAAAAGTACCCTCTTGACAGAGTTGTTCCATTTGTAACCTTGCAATCCATTCATTCATTCATTCATTCATTCATTCATCTTCTACCGCTTTATCCGATCTTCCCTCGGGTCACGGCGAGTCTGTGCCTATCTCAGGCGTCTATGGGCATTAAGGCAGGATACACCCTGGATGGAATGCCAACCCATCGAAAGGACACACTCACATTCACACACCAGGGACAATTTTTCCAAGGTACCAATCAACCTACCGTGCATGTTTTTAGACTGGGAGGAAACCGGAGAACCCGGAGAAAAACCCCCTGAGGCACGGGGAGAACATGCAAACTCCACACACATGGCTGAGACGGGAATCGAACCCGGACCCTGGCGGTGTGAGGCGAACCGTGCTAACCACTAAACCACCGTGCCTGCATCTTCCAAACCAGTGTTAATTTATTCATAGAAAGAGACTCTGAGCACTTTTTTGTACGTCACTCTGGAGGACGGCGTCTGTCCAATTCCTGTAAATGTAGTTCGCTGGTTCAGAAAGTGGCCATGGGTTGCCTCAATAGCAAAACCCATCCCGTGCATCGAATTGTTTGTGAGGGATAAAACCCACTGGTGATATCGTACTGGTGAAGTAGTATGGAGTCACATGACCAGAATGAGTCTTGATTCAGGGTGTAGGAAGCCCGTGCGACGAGTCCTTCCCCAAGAATTACCTAGTACCGACGTTTTTGGGACTCGGCGTTCGCGTCGGTGCAAACGTGTGCCGAATGCCATCCTCGCATCGAGTGTGGAGCAAAGTTCAAATCCCTCATGGTCGTACTACGTGGCGGATCGCAGGTTTGTTTAGTCTCCGCCTCGCGCAGTGTCACTTCTCGATCTGTATCGCAAATACAATTTGTTCTGCTTGTGGAAAAATTAGCTCTCATTTCCCCTCATGAAAGTCAAGTATACGGATTCTTTCATGTCTTCATGTAAAGATTCAGGAATTTCGCTTAAAAGGAGAAAATACAGACAATTCTGCAAAATCGAGAGTTAAGCAGAACATATCTTTAATAGAATATTTCAATAGATATATCACTGATCGGAAGATCGGGGTTTGAGCCCCGGTATCACCAAACTGCAACCCTTGAGAAATGTGTGTGTGTGTGTGTGTGTGTGTGTGTGTGTGTATATATATATATATATATATATATATATATATATATACACACACATATGCATATATACATACATACATACACACATATATACATACATACATACATATATATACACACACACACACATATATATATATATATACACACACACACATATATATACATATATACACACACACACACACACACACACACATACACATACACACCTCTGCATTACCAAGAAATGTCATGTAACTGTTTTATTACTGAAAAATGTGTTGTAATGTTTTAATTACATTCTTTTTTAATTAAATTTCTTTTTTGTTTTTTGCTATAGTATTGATTTGGTTTTGGTATGTTATTTTATCTAGGTATATATATTATATACACACACACACACACACACACACACACACACATATATAGCAACAAAAATACATAGCAACAAACATTTACTTTTATTATTGTTATCTATAACTTTAAACAACATACAAATGTAAGCAATTTTATTTTGTCGCATTTCTGCTCCCCAGTTGTACCGAAGCGCAGGTACACACACCGAAACTGAACCCCTACTTAATATGCAGAGCAACATTACGGCAGAAGTGGAATTGAGGCGTGATTACATCATTAGGATTAGGCGGCGTTTTGAGCCCCTCACCAGACACGCTTTTCTGTAAGACTAATCTTTTTTTTTTTCCTCCCCTGATGAACATCCCTCTACGCAACACTGGCATGACCCGCTGGCAGTATAACGCAACTCATCACTGTCCTCGCGTTCTCAGACGCCTTTCCCCGACACCTCTCTCGTCTTTTTTATAAACTCCCCAGCACGGACGCTCTGCCTTTGAAGCTTCGCACGACCTCGATTGTTCGGAAACGTGGCGTACTTAACGCGCGGCTTCTCACCCGCCGAGCCGTGACTCCTGAAGTACCGGATTTGAGCAGAGTGTGATAACTGAGATGTTAAGTGATCTTAACGCGCGTAGCGCTGCGATGTCTAGCCCGGCGTTCCGGCGCTACATCAGAGGATGAAGTGGCGAGAAAGTGGAAAGGGGGAAATTGAATTAATGGTTCCTCTCGTGAACGCTCGGCGCTCGCGCAGGTGAAGGATGGCTCTCGGCGAGGAGGCCCGAGGCCCTCGCTCTCCCGCTGCGTGCCGAGAATGCCAAACGCGAAAGTCCATTATGTGAGGAAAAAGAGGTTGCTCAGCGAATCAGATGATTGAGTCAGAACCAGAGAGGGTTAGAAAGAGAACGCTGTGGCGAATCCAATGTACTTTGCCGGGAAAATGGATCGGGGGACGTGAGGGATGGAGGGGAGGTGTCGGTGTATTCTGTACCCGTCATGGCCCTTTTTTCTTCCCTACATGAAGAATGTCACGTTTGGGAACGTCTACATGTGGCCTGCCAGCTGCTACAATGATTTATGAAGGGAGAGGAATTTAATTGTTAAAGCGGCACCTGAAGGTCATTATTGCATTTGGTATGAGGGTGTATTCACTTTTTAAACAGCGCATAGAGGCGTCGAGGGGCGCCAATAATTCTCACTCCAACACCGTCATCAGCGAGTCAACAATCAAAAGACTGTTATTAAGAGGGACTATATGGAAAATGCCCGTCTCCTCCCATCGCCTTCTTACCTTTCCTTTCTTTGCTTCTTTCCTTATATTTCCATATTTCTATCTTTCCTCCATTTTTTTTCCCCATTTGTTTTTCCTCATTTCCGGAAAAGACCTGGTTGCATCATCCCTCCCTCTCTTCCGACGTTCTTCCATTGTTTCCCCTCCCTTAACCCCATTTCATCTCTTTCCTTTTCGCCTTCGTTATTTCCACATCTTATCCCTCCGTCCTTCCAAATCCATCCACTATAACATTCTAAAAAGCCAAATGGAGTGTTTAATAAGGTCGAAAAACAACAACAACAACAACAACAACTAAGCAGTAAAAAGTGTTTCGTTGGTTACCGTGAGCGAACGCGTTATCGAAGGCACTGATTATCCCGTAATCAAACTGAACGCTAAAACGCGTCTCGATTCGAATCGCCTGGCAGGAACTGGTACAGGACTGAATACATTAGTGTGAGTAAGTTCACACAGTAAAGACCAGGAGTCCCAAAACCATTTCCTATGAGGGGATCGCACATCTTTTTTTTTTTATTTTCTTTAACGGGGGCCCGGGTCAGTGTGTGTGTGTGTGTGTGTGTGTGTGTGTGTGTGTGTGTGTGTGTGTGTGTGTGTGTGTGTGTGTCTGAGAGAAAATTCCTTGTGCTGGAGTGCTTATATTTAAAATCATAAGAAAATCCTCAATTTTACCTCCTAATGCGAGATTCATTTATTTTGTCCTGCACCGTAATTAAACTTTTAAAAGTAATGATATTTATCATATTTATTGCTACTTAAAATTTACAAAAAAACAATTACTTATGCATATGATTGGATTGGGGCACGGTGGCTTATTGGTTAGCACGTTCGCCTCACACCTCCAAGGTCCGGGTTCGATTCCCGTCTCGGGCCATGTGTGTGTGGAGTTTGCATGTTCTCCCCGTGCCTCAGGGGGTTTTTCTCCGGGTTCTCCGGTTTCCTCCCGGTCCAAAAACATGCACAGTAGGTTGATTGGCACCTTGGAAAATTTTCCCTAGTGTGTGAATGTGTGTGTGTGTGTGTCCTGTGATGGGTTGGCATTCCATCCAGGGTGTATCCTGCCTTAATGCCCCATAGACTCCTGAGATAGACACAGACTCCCCGTGATCCGAGGGAAGATCGGATAAAGCGGTAGAAGATGAATGAATGATTGGACTGGACTTGTGCATAGATGGTGGATTTTACTGATAGCTAGATTTTATATCTATCTATAATACTCACAGACACAAACATAAACAGTGCTGAATTGTATTACAAACATAAAAACACTGTTCTGTTGACACGGAAACTGTTCCATATTCATTATCAACATTTTCAGACCTTTTCCTTCCGTCAGCGCCGCGTTTCTGCTGATTTCCGGTATAATCAGTGTCACTCCGATACGGCTGTTGAACCGATTCCTGTTCCAGCTTCATTGTTGCCCGTGTTTGTTTGACAGAACATACAAGACCCTATAAGCCGACTTTGATTTCTCTGTGAAAAAGGGCAAAGACTAGGTGTGTGTGTGTGTGTGTGTGTGGGTTTATTTTCATTCATGGTCATCCAAACAAAATACTATTCTGACCCGCAATACATGTAGCTCAGTGAGTGTGGAGTAAATATTATGGTGTTTCTGTAACGCTGTCCAATAATAAATTGGCTGCACAGAGAAACCAGGCAGGTCTACAAATTATAATAGGGGCTGCTGATCAATACCAGGTGCTTGCTCCATTTATGGAGCCAAAAATGGACATAAAACAAAAGTTAAAGTACTTTTTGGAAAAAGAATAAGAAAAGAAAAGAAAAGAAAAGAAAAAAAAAAGAAAAAAGTGGGTCAGATTACTCGTATTGCTCTGCACAACTTGGCCGGTTGGGGTGGAAAGAAAAAAAGGTGGTGGGAGGGGTGGGGGGGGGATGTGGGGCTATGTCGCTCTGGCATGCGTGTCGAACTTGTCTCCTAGGAGTCGGTCAGAACAAGTAGACCGGTCCAATCGGGACAGAGCCGATCCATTACGTGGGCACCGGAGGAGCCAAAGGCCGGTGGAGAGGGCAGACGGGCGCAGGCTGGCATTCATCCTGTCACAAGCACGCTCCACATAGAGGAACACCATCTGGCAGAGGAGCGGTAAGCTGGCCAGGGTATCTAGAACGCTCCGCTGGGCGTAAAAGCAAGCTCTGGGCTCTCGCGCGTCCGTCATGCATCTCTACCCCGTCTTAAATAAACGTCCGATGTGGTGTGGGGAAAGTCTATTCAATTCCACTTAAAGGATTGTCTGTTGGAACACCGGGGTGCCGTGATTTATACACACAGCAGCTCCAGTAGCTGGCTCATGTCCTTCGTATCCCTGCGTTTTTATTTATTTGAATAAATAAATAAATGTATTTATTTATTTATTTCACGTAGCGCTCGTTGCGTGATTTCACGTTTTCACATAGCGCTTGTTATGTTATTTCACGTTTATTTCACGTAGCGCTCTCACTCCGAACAACACTTCTTCAGCTGTGTGATTAAGACGCTCGGCTGACGAGGTCGCCAGACGCTTTAATTACGGCGCGACGACAAACACCGAGCCCTGATTGGTTTATTCCAGCGCGGCGCTCGCTTGCGCCTCAGTGAGTCACGATTTGGACTTTAATGACTCTCACAACTTTTGAAAGCCAGGGTAGTGGAATTTCTATCCACAAATACACATGTATTTGTGTGTGTATGTATATATATATATATATATATATATATATATATATATATTATATATACACATACACACACACACACATATATATAGATATTTAAAACAATTAACAATTATAAGACAAGAATGCCATTTTTTGCATGTCATCTTATGACCAAACAAAATGTTTATATTGCTGTTTATATATGCTAAAAGTTATATACTTTCCCCCCCCATGAATTCCCAATTAATTCCCCAAAATTCCTGGTAAGTTTATAAAATTGTGACTGTAAAAGTGAAAGTCCTGTTGAAAGTTTCCAAACATCCTCCACCAGACCCCCCCCCTCTGAAAATCCAGATTTGATCTGTATATGGACAAATATGTCTTTGTTGACACCTGACCATAAACCTCATGTGTGCATCCCATTCCATATTTAATCTCCATTTGCTGACGTTAAAACCGGCACTGTTCTGGGAAGATGTTCCACTCGGTGTTAGTATTGCGTTGGTATACTCGGGTACTGATGCAGGTGAGGTGAGAAAGCCCGTGTCGTCGTTCGCATTCATTCCAAAGGTGTTCAATGTAGTCGAAAAGCTCTATAGCAGGAGATCTTCTACTCCAACCCATGCTTTTCTCTTCTGGAACAAGGTTTGTCTCTCTAATCTTATATAAATGTAGTGCGTCTCAATACAAACACGTGACTGGAAACATCTCGACCCTTTGGTCCTGTAGTGAACATCTTATCTTCTCGATAACCACTGATGATTAACAGACCGCCTTTCGAAAGCCTGGACGTATCAGCGGGTTCACAGCAAAATAACCTTCAGTCAACTGCGACACACTTCTCCGCTGTCAGGGTGGTTTATGCGTCGGAACGCTTTAATCCAATCCATCTCTCAGATGATCTCTTTAATCTGCATGTTCCCCCGCCGGGGGGGAGGGGGGGGGGGGGGCACTTGCCAGCGGATTATTGACTGCGCATTCCATTATGAGTTTACTGTACATTAAGCCTGATTTGACGAATGACCCGCGGAGAATGACGCACGTTTAAAATAAAGCGAATCGGAGATATTGGGAAATGCGGGGATGTTTTTATTTGCCCACTGTATGCCTCAGATGTCAATGGGTTAAAACAATGCTGTTTGTTCCATGTTGATAGCTGTTTACTGTTCGGAAATGGCGAGGTTATTCGTTTTGCTCATATAACAAACAAAATGACACTTCGGACAAACAGCACGAGTGATTCAGTGATTCGCCACTAGAGGACGCTCTTGTACAGTAATAGCAACCCGGAAAAACTATCGCCAGGGATTTTTCAAATGCTTATTAAATGTCAAGATAAATCGGTCGAGCTTTAAGCAGAAAAACATCTCAGGACTGAAACAGGGACTGAAATATCTTTGGTGTTTTAAACACCAGTTCTCAACCATGGTTACAGCGTTTCTTTATTCATGTTTTGATGGAAAGAAGCAACAAAAGCTGACTAAGAAACTACTGGAATCTGTGGTCGCGTGGGGCTCACAGGGACACCCGCAGACGCAACACGGAAAAACTATCCTCATGGACATTTTAATACGATCAGAGCTAATCGTCAAATCCGATAAATCGGACGAGCTCTTGTGTAAAGCAGAAAAGCGTCTCGGGACACGCCGGGCTGTTTTTAAGTGCCGACCGTATCCTCGGATTATTCGACATGGCGCGACTTGATCGTCAGTGTGGTAAAACAATGCTGTTTGTTCCATGTTGATAGATGTTTACTGTTCGGAATTGGCGAGATTAATATTCGTTTTGTTTGTATAACAAACAAAATGACACTTTGGACAAACAGCATGAGTGATTCAGTGATTCGCCACTAGAGGCCGCTCTTGTACAGTAATAGCAACCCGGAAAAACTACCGCCAGGGACTTTTTAATACGATCAGAGCTAATTGTCAAAACCGATTAATCGTCGCGCTCTCCGGTGTAAACCAGAAAAGCGTCTCGGGACACGCCGGGCTGTTTTTATGTGCCGACCGTAGCCTCGGACTGTTTGGGTTTAGCGAGCGGGGGGCGTCGGTGCGTTAAACGTCGCAGTTTGTCCGATGTTGCTAGCTGTTTACTTCTCCGGATTGTCCTTTATCCAAGTTTCACAAGCACATGGAAGTTTCCCAAATCTGGTCCAACCAAAAAAAAAAAAAAAAAAAAAGAAGAAGAAAAGAAAGAAAAGAAACACTCGTCACGAGGTCCGTGTGCGTATATAGAACTTCATCTCCTACTCGCTGTGGCAGGTTCGTGCGCTGACGGTAATGTCAGCTCGGGGTATTGGGCTGTCAGCGGGAAGCGTCACGCTAGGCCCTGCACTTTACAACCGTCACGCAGCCAGAGAACCGGTGCCACCTGGGTCCTGTCAAGATGCTGCTCATACAGAACGTGTCTGAGTGAGTGTGTGTGTGTGTGTGTGTGTGTGTGTGTGTGTGTGTGATGTGTGAGGTTTGTGTGTGGTGTGCGTAGGGTGAGGAATCTGCATGGCTCGACGACACCGCTGAGAGAAAGCGCTAAGTAACATCTGTCTGTTGAGCAATATAATGAGCAGGACGATATGAGGCAGACACGGAGCGTCACGCCGGACAAACCCCCGAAAGCCACCGTTCGGACCCCGGAAGCCGCATATGCACCCCCCCCCCCCCCCCAAAAAAAGGAAAGATAAAGACTATAAAGGTGTCAGGGGGGGTGAGCATAAATCCCCTGTCAGCAGCAATGCCCTCGCTCCTAAACCAAGCGCTATCAATTTGTCTGAAAGGACGGTGGGATTAGTATTCACCACCACGTCCTGCTCCCTGCCCTGATACACCTGCACTACATTTTCAGGAAAAAAAGAAAAGAAAAAAAGATTACACTAAAATAAGGACAACGCCCACCCGGACATGTATCGGTAATCCAGGCAGAAACAGGACATGTTCTTATCGACTTATACTCCGATTATTTTATTCTTTTCCTGGACAGCTTGTTCTGAGATAACAAGCCCCCCCCCCCCCCCCCTCCATCCCAAAAAAAAACACAATCGGAACAAATCTATCGCATTTGCTCTGCTTTAACACACACGTGACAAACAGAAGGGATTTACACGTACAGCATTCGGCAGACGCCCTTATCTAGAGCGATTGAGGATTAAGTGCCCCCCTAGTGGCAGCGTGGTGGTGATGGGATTTGAACCTGCGACCTTAGGGTCCAATGCCTTAACACCACTGAGCTCCCTCACTATATATATATATATATATATATATATATATATATATATATATATATATATATATATATATATATATATATATATATATAGCTCTATAGGAGCGGTTAATATATTTATCGCTCTAAAGAAGATCTATATATATATATATATATATTAGTTGAACACATTTACATATCTGTTAGTATTTTTGCAAAAGCAAAAACAAACAAACAAACAAATAAATAAATAAGATTTGAAAAATCAACTATTATCCTAGACTCGATATATTTATTTATTTTATTTGGTTGTTGTAAATATCGGCTCTGGCGAAGGAGAAATGAGATGCAGATCACACCGCCTGGCCCGGTGATAAGTACTGCCTCTCTCACCTATAAATAATTCAAATTGCACCGATTGCTTTGAATTATTCATTTAAGTTTATAATTCATCTTCTATCGCAATTTTCACTCCACGAGGAGAAAAGGAGAGGAAGAAAAAAAAAAAAAGAGAGAGAGGGGAGTTTATGAAAGATGAAATGCTACAAGCGGCGATACGGGAGATGGCTGCTGGGGTGGGAGGCGGCCGCTGGGCCCTCGGAGAACTCTGGCTCGGTCCTTCTTGGACTCGCGGGTTCTTGACGAATCGCGTTTCGAGCTAAAGGGGTTCAAAAGTTTGCAGACGTCTAGCCACACATTTTTAACGAGTCAAGCATTTTTTTTATTGTGCGGACGGTTTGGGGAGGTCGAGCACATATTTTCTCCCAGTAGTTTGGTCCATATAACGTATAAGCAGGTGTGTAGCCCAGTGGTTAAGTGGTGTTGGGACTCTGGACCGGAAGATCAAGGGTTCAAACCGCACTACCATCAAGCTGCCACTAGTGGGCCCTTGAGAAAGGCCCTTAACCCTCAATTGTCTGGATAAGGGCGTCTGCCAAATGCTTCGGACGAACGGGGTAAAGAAAAAGAAAAAGGTTTGCCTCGTCCTTTTTCTTTACCCGTTTCCCTTTTGCAGAAAGCAAAAGGCGATAACCATAGGATCAGGGGCCTTACTGAAGGGCCCTTAAACCTAAAGGGCAGGGGTCTCAAAATCCTGGAGCCCTGCATAATATAGTAATAATAAACTATAATAATAATAAAAAAAAAAAACACACCTGATCCAACAAAACAAGTCATTAAGGCTTATTTGAAAGCTATATGGTATGTATGTCAGAGAAGGGCTTGGAACAAAACCCTGCAGCGCTGCGGCCCCCCCCCCCCCCCCCCAGGAACGGAGTTTGAGACCCCTCTTCAAAGGGCAAGTCGCTCTGGAAAAGAAAGTCTGCCAAAATGCCAGAAATGTAAACCTGTAAAATTATCCTCTGTGCAAACGCTGTTCCAAAACGGCTTCACAAAAGGTAGCTAGAAATGGATAAAAAGTCACAATGTGTCATTGTATATCATTTGTGGTATAATTGAGACACACCTGGCTGGGTTAGAATATCGTGTACGTAGTGTACGGACCCCATCATTTCTCTCCACATGAAAAGCGTATTAAAAGAGCCGTTTTTAATCACTCCCCCCCCCCCCCCCCCCACACACACACACACACACACACACACACGAGGCCTACGCCAGCCGTCGGATATCGAAATTCTTCCTCCTGCATGTTCTGACAATTTCGCCGCCTTAAATCTCTCAGCTCAGACACGGAACGTCTTGTGTACCTTCGCTCTGGCACACCAAAGCGACAAGTCGGAGCTCTGAAAAGCCTCTTTCAGGAGAGAGAACACCTCGTACAGACCCTGGAGCTGACGTGCCAGGACGCGGCTCGCTGTGAAATTTTAAAGCGCCCGGTTACGCAGAGCGAGAATTACATCGCTGGGCTTTTTTTTTTACCATTCGTAGTGTAACGGAATACGGATCAGTACCGAAATGTTTAGTACAGGACTTTCGATCCTGAGCACATGTGCACGTGCAGAACATATTTAAAGTCCGAGCTCCCGCAGGAACGTATTAATAGGCGAAAACAGGACGCCTTTTTAATGACTATTATTATAACTTACAACAAAAGCAAGATTTTACTTACTTTTTAACGGAAATGCGATTTTTAGGGCGTTGAATAACATTTTTGTGCGAGACCCCGAAACAGCTGACACACGTTTTCTTTCCCCGCAATATGGATTCTTTTCTTTATGGACTTTTATTTACAGCTTCAAAAATTTCTCTACGAAAAATCGAACAATCCTGCATATTAAAGAAGTGAAAGAATGATGGATGGAAGGAATTCAAGTCATTTCAAGTATGGCAAATTAAGCAGGACATTTTAGATGATCATATGTTTAGAAAATTCAATATTAACTGTAAAGCATTTATTCAATTTTAGTGGAAAAATGAATCAATATATTAATAGCATCCGTTTCATTTATTTAGTTTTAGGTTATTTTAGTTTTATATATTTTACTTTTATAAAATATTTGGAATTGTTAAAAAAAATCCAATTGCTAAAACAATTTTTAATAAAATGCCGGCTTGTTTAAATGTTGTGCGTATATATATATATATATATATATATATATATATATATATATATATATATATATATATATATATATATATATATATATATATATACATAGATATATATATATATATATGATATATATATATATATATATATATATATATCTATATATATATATATATATACCACATGCATACATACATACATACACACACACACACACACACACACACACCACACACACACACACACACACACACACATATATATATACATACACACACACACACACACACACACACACAATTTAAACAAGTGGGCATTTTATAAAATAAATTGTTTAAAAAATAGTTTTTTAAGCTGATAATATTAAAAATATTAAATTTTTTTATTAAATATTAATAATAAATTGCTTTAAAAAAAAAACACGCAATTTTATGTTTTGCACCCCCCCCCCCTCCAACGGAACGCCATTTCAACCGAACCATGACTTAAAAACTATGAGGTCCCGTCTATTGTGTGTATCATATCATCTCCCGACACACATATCCCATTGTGGAGCATAACTTAAAACATGCAACGATAGAAAAGCTATACACACACACACACACACACACACACTGTTAAACAGCATTACGCAACACTTTTGAAACTCGAAGTGGACGCTTTATGACATTGAAAAAAAAAACGACATCAGCATCGGAATCTGATTCCTCGAAGGACCTGAACTCGCAGCTGTAGATGAGAACACGCATCCTGCTCCACCTGCAATTTATTTCCCCCTGTCTTTGAGCGCAACCCCGAGGTGGGCGAAAACATCAAAAAATAGCACGCCGCGACATTCCTGTGCCACGCTGTGATATTCAGGGTCCGGTGACGGTGCGTCCGGGTTTTTTTGCCGTGAGTCACTGCAATAAAAAAAAAAAAAGACTCGGACGCTCGGCGCTATCCCAAATCCAATAAAAACTAGTTTGCCGTTTCGCCTACGCATCACGCCGCTTAACGCATACCTCTAGAAAGTCCTTCTCCGTCAGTCTTATTAGAAGTGGCTGCTCATGGAGTCCTGGGTCTGTACTTGAGGCCCGGGAGCCTCCGCGTGCATTCCTGAAAGAAAGAAAGGAAGAAAGAAAGAAAGGGAAGGCTTTGATTAAACAAGCGAAGGACGAAAGCAGATGCATTTACGAGGCCATCCACCTTTGCTTTAACAGCCGAACCCGGAGAAACTTGCCGGCGACGGAAAGGACAGTGTGGCGGATGAATCACGCTGACATTTACCGACAGAACGCTGGAACGATTTGCACCTCCGGATGGCGTCGAGATCCAGGCGCTACGTAAACAGGAAGCGAGCACATGAGGGACGGTTTAATAATTCACAGTGCGTGTCTCGCTTGCGATGCTCGACATCAGGGTCAATTCGTCGCTCTCGGGGGGGTTGCGAATGTACTGTCGGGAACCCATTTCGGGGCGCTCTCTCGCCAGGACGAGACGAGGGGCGCTTTATCTCGGAAAAGAGAGACACATCCTAGACGGTGACACGTTAGTCACAAATGAAGCGGATGGAAAAGCGTAAATCCGAGCCGCTGGATGGCGGCCATGGCTGGATTGGCAGATTCACTCTGGCATCAGTGGTTTTGGAGAACAGCCAGGCCTGTTCTCACATGAAAACTGGCAGTGAGCACACACACACACACACACACTTGTCTTACTATCCCCCATCAGGATCTTCCTCTGACCGTTAATGACACAGTTTGAACCAAAGTCTAATTTTCACTTCAATAACCAAAAGTCTATAATATAAAATATTCCAAAATTCCATTAAAAAAAATCCGCTAGCAATTCTACACACACTTTAAGGCTTATTCTCATTGGCCGGGATGTGGGGGAGGATCGTGTGTGGGGGGGATTTTCCAATTCCCCACCCACCCCACAGCCCGTTCCCCCTCAAACCCACTAGCTACCAATCTGCTGGTATGGAGGCTCCCAAGCGCTTCCTCCATCTCCCGTTTACATTTACGAAGTGGCAATGAAACATTTCTACACTAACTTTGTGATGCACCAGATGGCAGCTGCGCGCGCAGTCGCAGGGAGCGCCGACCTTCATAAGTCAGCGTGCTACAAGACATCATCCTGTGTCCTGGATCTTCCTCCCTTCCACACCCATCCTACTCGCCAAGATTTTAGGCTCCTGCGGACTTCGCCCTCGTCCCAAAGACGACTACCGTTGCGGAGATTCCGAGCGAAACGAAGAAGCGCCTTCGGAAGAAGAAAAAAACGAGTCTTCCGGGACACATTTGGGAAGTGGCACCAGCGCTGCTGTGCAAGGTGACTATAACGAAGGTTATAGTGTGTAAACATAGATAAACAAAGTACCTTAAATGAACCTAGGTCATGTATCAACAATATGTCCTTTCTCTTTAGGTTTTCAGCCCAATGAAACGTACGAATGTAATGTACGATAATGGTATTATCAAAGAGCTGGGCAGTTAATTATCATTATTGATTAATTCGATTAATTAATAATTCGATTAATAAATTAATTCGATTATTTAATAACGATTTCGCGTTGGTTTGGCACGGCGAGTTTCCGTAGATCTCCGCCCTCACCCCCGCGTTACTACATAAAAACGGCGAATCCAAAAAGCGCGTGTCCAAGAGGGGGCGTGGTTTCATCGGCCGTATGGAAATGCTTCGGGGTTTGTAACTTCAGACGTTCGTTTGTGGCAACTAAAGGAAGCAGCACGAATAATCTACTCCAGAACCACGTTGTTGAATGCGTAACGTTGTTGAATAAACATGACAGCGGCAAACCCCAAAACACCGACGGAAAAAAAAAAAACACGTAAAAGCATTTTCCCATTGCTTTTTCTATGACGTATCGCTGTATATTATCGCATCAAAAATAAGAGTGATATTATCGTTAGGTTCGATATATCGTCCCGCCCTGAAATGGCTATTTCAAAATGGGGCGGAGCCAAAATGAGCTAGCTGACTCTATCCACCGTGTTAAGATTTCGCATATGTTTACAGCGCCGGCGTCTTGATGAGGGGTTTGCACTCGGCACTCGGAGCGCAGTCATACTATGTCGGAAGACTGACGTGTTTTTTTTTTCCGTTTCCCAAAGTTCGAATAAAAGTGACGAGGCTTGGTCAATGGTTATTGCAGCTGCCCAAGGGGTCTTATATATCTTCAGCTGGCATGTGTCATAGCTTCAGAAAAGTTGCGAAGGTGAGCTGGGAGGACGGCCAACAATAACAGTCACACTTCACTGGTGCCTGTCTGAACAGCTGAGGCCATCCTTCATGCACACTCCGCCGCCGCCGCTAAACCCCCCCCAACCACACACAGCAATACGCTTCTTCAAAGTTGCGCCGTCTGAGCCGGATCCTTGATCCCTCCCTCGTCTTGTGTAAAAAAACAAAAAAGCCGATGTGATTCAATTTAAACACAACCTTTTATTTCCCCCGAGAATTCGTTTTCTTCTCTTTTTTTAAGGTTAGGCTTAGCGTTGCTAATCGTGACGCTGCTGAACAACAATTAAGGCTGGAGGAAAAGAAACCTGAGAAACAAATGATACACCGTCCCCCCGAGGAGGGAAGGTAATGAAAAACAAAAAGTCCTCAGGAAGCGCTACGGAGCGTCGTAAACAAGGCATCGGCTGGGCGCCCCCCGTTATAACCGGGGTGTTTAAAATGCGCAACATTGAGAAAGGTTCGTGAGCATTCCGGGTTTAATTAATTAATTAAATAAATAAATAAAATTAATTTAATAGCCTTTATTGGTCACATATACATTACAGCACAGTGAAATTCTTTTCTTCGCATATCCCAGCTTGATGTTGGATGCTGGGGTCAGAGCGTAGGGTAAGCCATGATACGGCGCCCCCTGGAGCACAGAGGGTTAAGGGTCTTGCTCAAGGACCCAAGGGCGGCAGCTTGGTCATACCGGGGCTCATACCCGGATCTTCCGATCAGCAGCCCAGTGCCTTAGACCACTGAGCTACCCCCCCTCCCTCTTTGATGGTAAAATAACCTCAAAAGGATTTTTGGAGCGTGCCGGTGGAAGGAACGCATTAGTGTTAGTAAAGTTAGGTCCCAAAGGTGTCCGATAGGGTTCTAAACCTCTACAGCAACCCAAAGACACCACATATTTATAGAGGCGACGTCGGGCACGGGTCAGGCTGGGTCAGGTTTGGGTCTCCAAGCTCAAGTGAAAGGAAAATCTGGGCCAAGATCTAAAGACCGTCTCAGATTTATGCTTTATCATATAGCGTCCATAACAGCCGCTATAAGCTCTTGTTTTGTAACGCTATTATAAAGGACTGCCGATAAAGAGTGTAGAAAAGTGACAGGCAAAGTCTAGAGCCTGGAGGGTCTGGGTCAAGGGTCGCATGCCTCTTTTTTTTTTTCTTCTTCTTCTTTTACACATTCCGTTTTTATGTGTCGCTTTGAAATCACACACCAAATGCAAACACACAAACGAGTCCAAGTGACAATTATTGACAGCAGGTAGAAGATGATATGTCCGCAATACCAAAGGAACCAACGGCGCTTACCAAACTTATTTTATTTTTACTTACTACTTTTTTCCTAGGTTTTGAACCATGCGGCTAATAATAAGGTGCGGCTATTCTGCAGATTTTTTCCCGACCGCTAGGGGCTCTAACCGGAATTAGAATCAAAACTAACACAAAATAAATGCAAAGAAGAAGAATGCGCTAGTTCCTCTTTAGCAGATATAAGTGGGTAGAAGCGGATAGAAGGAGGACAAACTCTATCTTTACAAGGTTAAGGTGACGTGATTTCACACACAGGAGAAATGAAGATAAATACTGTAAATAGCGCTTATTTTCTCTTGGTTCTGTCCCGTTTTAATCAGCAAAGTTGCTGCTCGGTGCTCTCTCTCCTCCCTGCTCTTTTCCCCACACACACACACACACACACACACACACACACACACCACACACACACCACAATACAGCCTCAGCGGTTCTTGATTTTCCCTCTCCCGATATAAGCCCGGTTCACCCTACAATCCCCGTCCGGGCTCGTAGCACATACCTAGTGTCGCGGACACGGACGCTCGATATATGTTTATGCCTAACCTTTGTCTGTTCCCGATTCACGGACTCCTGCTCTCCGGTACTCCCGGTACCACGGCGCGCAGAGCGCAAGGCTCCCTAGCCTGTCTGGCCGCTCCGTATGAGCGGCATCTCCTGAGTTCTTTATTCTAATAAATCCTGTTTTGTATGAATTCCGGATCTCCGCGTCTCTGTGCAGCGTCCACCGTTACACCGTGTTAAAATACAGGTTAGGAAAGGATCTATTTAGGTACATACATGTACATTTACAATTCAAAAGCGGATGCGGCTTGTATGCAGGTGCGGCTTATTTATTATTTTTTTGGGTTTTTTTTTTTTAAATAGAGCGGATGCGGCTTATATACAGGTGCGCTTTATAGTCCAGAATTTACGGTATATATATATATATATATATATATATATATATATATATATATATATATATATATATATATATATATATATATATAAATGCATACTATAATTTTTATTCCGTTTTTTCACCCCTCTCAAAACCCTGCTTTAAACCAAACTTTATCAAACTACAAGTTTTATGAGACTATTACATTCACTTCATATATATATATATATATATATATATATATATATAGTTTAATTCATATTATATTATGAAGTCTATAGATATTGTTATATCTCTGTGAAAAAAAAAAAAAAAACAAAAAATCAAATGTTTTACCTTCAGTTTAAAATAAAAAACATAAAAATTAAAACACTTCTACATTTCTACACTCTACATTTCCAGAAAATCCCATTATCGGTAACATTTTATACGAGAGTCTAGCGATATATATTCTTTAGCATTTTATGTACAGCTTTATGAATTTCTCTTAAAAGGAGAAATTCCTAATGATAGGAATTTGCATATCGAAGTGATCGAATGAACAGAATGATAAAAAATTATTTTAAAAACATGCTGCTGAAATACGTAGAACAGTAAAATGGGAAAATTAAATATTAAATGCAAAAAAAAAACAAAAAAAACCGACACACATTTTGTATTATCACATTTGTATTATTATATTTAATTAGAATTTTACAATTTATTTTATTTTAAATTGTCCCAATATAATTGATTAAAATAAGTGTATTGCATTAAATTTATATTCTATTAAAATTTTCATATAAAGTTATGTTCTACTGAATCCAAGCAAACATTTGACTTAAAATTGTATTAAATAAATAATAATAATAATAATATTAAGTAAAACAACAAACAGTTTTGCATTTTGTCCTCGTAACTACAACAAAAAGTAATCCAACCGTGATAATAATAAAAAAAAAAAAAACAACATACAAGCCATGGATTTTGTGTAGCGTTGTGTAGCACGCGCACCACTCGAGCATCGAACGAACATGCTTGGTATTGACATTGTTTTTTTTTAAGGAAAGTATGCCAGAATTAGAATGGACCGCCTGGCAGAGCAGATTATTGTTTGACTGCGTGTGTTTTCCGTGGATGCCGAGACTGAGGAGTTTGGTGCGCAGGAACGACCGGTCGCAATAAATCCATATTTCCAAGTAAGGACTCCCGTTATGGACGCATGGTGGTTTAGTGGTTAGCACGTTCGCCTCACACCTCCAGGGTTCGGGTTCGATTCCCGTCTCGGCCATGTGTGTGTGGAGTTTGCATGTTCTCCCCGTGCCTCAAGGAGGTTTTTCTCCGGGTTCTCCGGGTTCTCCGGTTTCCTCCCGGTCCAAAAACATGCACGGTAGGTTGATTGGCACCTTGGAAAATTGTCCCTAGTGTATGAATGTGTGTGTGAATGTGTGTGTGTGCCCTGCGATGGGTTGGCATTCCATCCAGGGTGTATCCTGCATTAATGCCCATAGACGCCTGAGATAGGCACAGGCTCCCCGTGACCCGAGTGAAGATCGGATAAAGCGGTAGAAGATGAATGAATGAAACAGTCGATGTTATTACGCCCGATCATTTCAGTAAAGCGGATGCTTATTACTCACGAGGCATCTGAACACCCCGCTCCCCCCCCCCTCTCCCTGCTGTGCCAGAGCCGAGGCTCAATGCAGTCTAGTCGGGCTCTGGTGGAGGTCCCTGGTGGATGGGAGGGGGGGTGTTTAGGGGGGGCTCAAACCTCGATCTATGTTTGGGTGCAAAAGCAACTGCGCTTTTCTTTACAACGGCATCAGCAAAGCATCGCCTGCAGCGACGTTTACTGCGGCTTTCGCACATCAGAAAGGCTTTCTCAAATCACAAAAATGTCATGAATGGTGTCCTTGGGCTAGAATGTGAAATTCCCGGGCCGCAGCGGGCCGCGTTTTTCATTACCTCCTGGATGACCGGAGGACTGCGCTGCTGAATAGGGACCGTGGCCAAAATTTCCACCAGCCCCAAAATATGTTGATATTTTATTCCTTTTTTTTCCCCCCCTGCCACGGTTCATCCGCTGTGAAACTCATCTACAAGCAGGCGCACGGGAATACGGGCGGATACCGGAGGCACGTAGTAACATCGCTAACTCGTTCCTGGTGCAAATAGCGATCGCGGGTCTCAGCGGAGGAGTCGGTCTAATGGTTTCTTCCCCCAAAGCCAGTCTGGAATGCATCTCCCAGTTGTCAGGATGAATCAGCAGTTGTAGGAATGGGGGGAAGGGGTGACGCCCTGTTGCTCCATTTTGTCCATGACAGGCATTTGGTGGAATTCTGGGACGTACGCCGGCCTGCTGCTTCACCCAGGTGCTGAGTCTCTCCATGGGTTTGAGAACATTGGAAAGTCACAGCCCTGGACTTTTTTTTTTTTTTTTTTATTTACTTTTAAATGAACGCATATCTCCATATCTGACGCACCCAGGCTGTCAGACGTCAACAAGATATCGACATCTTGATGCGTGTTAAATCTACCAATAAAAAACACCATAAGAATAATGGTGAAGCACCAATAAATAAGAAAACAATAAGAACAATAAGGAAAAAAAAAAAAGAACGGTCTGTAAAGGTTCTGTAAATGATACTCGGGTGTGGTTTTCTGGAAGTCTGGAAAGGTTCGACTCCTACCACATTAAATTCCAGTTTGTGTGACTCAAATTCCAGTACAATAACAGAGACTTCTTTACATTTGCAGCATTTATTATACAACTGAGCAATCGAGCATTAAGAGCCTTGCACAAGGGCCCCACTAGTGGCAGCTTGGTGGTGGTGGGATTTGAACCAGCGAACTTCCGGTCCATGCCATAATCATTGACTTACACCATCTCCCAATAGTGGTTATCATCACTCCAATCAAATCACTCAATTTCTTTTAAAGGAAGAAAAAAAAAAATCCACCAGGTACATTTTGTTCATTGTGTAATTCCCGATCGCTCACCTAATGCTGGCCGAGTTCGGACGAGATCTGTACGTGTGATTTCCTGCTCGGCTGCTTCAAGATTCACGGCAGCCTTCCTGTCAGCAAAACCCAGACTTGGACTTCTGTCTAACGTACAGTTTTTGTTTCTTATTGCTGTGCAATTCTAAAATCTAGTCCAATCTAAAAGACTAGTCCTTCGAAAGAAATACTAAATAAAGATAAAGTATCTCCTCCTGGATTACTCGGGGAATAATCGTTAGTAAAATAACATTCATTCATTCATCTTCTACCGCTATAATCCGATCTTCCCTCGGGTCACGGGGAGCCTGTGCCTATCTCAGGCGTCTATGGGCATTAAGGCAGGATACACCCTGGATGGAATGCCAACCCATCGCAGGACACACACACACACACACACACATTCATACACTAAGGACAATTTTCCAAGGTGCCAATCAATCTACCGTGCATGTTTTTGGACGGGGGAGGGAAACCGGGGGAGGAGGACCGGGGGAGGAAACCGGAGAAAAACCCCCTGAGGCACGGTGAGAACATGCACAAACTCCACACACACATGGCCGAGACGGGAATCGAACCCGGATCCTGGAGGTGTGAGGCGAACGTGCTAACCACTAAGGTTTAAGGGGTTTGTGTTAGTAGTGTCGTTTTATAATTATTTTAATGATGTTCTAAAATTATACTTCTATTCCTTTTCCAAGCCTCGCGTCCTGTACCGCAACATATCGCATCGCCTGATTCTTGCCGATACGCAGCCCTAGCCTTAACCGCATGAAGCCCAAAACGTACAAAGATGACGCCCCGAATTCCTCCGGATCTTGTATCCGGATACGAAGAATCTCCGACTTTGGGGCCACATCGTTCCTGCTGACTATTTTTGTGCCGCCGAATTGTTCGCACCCACCTAGAGACATACGTGTAAAGCGTGCATAAATTAAAACGCTCGCCTGGATGCGCGTTCCTTGAATTAATTAGTTTTCAGTAGCGCCTGAACCTGGGAGAATAGCGACTCGCTGCCCACGCCTAGCGTCCCCGCAGAAACTGTTCCACCAGATCGCGGCAGTGCGGTGTGATTAAGAACTCAGCGCCGCAGGACACTGGGGAACGGCCAAGACCGAGGCTCGACAAAGCCCCGTCTATTAGCTAATGCCTCATGGAGAGGTTATAGATACGCATGTCTGCCCTTGCAAATGACTCATACTCCCCCCCACCTCCCCTTGCCACATGGCCTCCATCTAGGACCAACGTCTTTCTTCTATCCATCTTCCATGACCATTTCGTATCGCGCGACGCCACCGGACACGTCTTCAGAGTGACTCCTTAATCAGAACCCCCCCCCCCATCAATTTCCAAAAGGTTCGACACGAGAATTTCTATATAAGCCTGTTCTTTATCCTTTCCTCCTCCTGTCCTTTTTCCCCCGCACAGTTATACTTTCCCTAACGAGAAGAGGCAGAGGAGGAAGTGGATAATTGACCGTTTCATGTGGATGGTGTTTATATCGGATGGGCCTGTGTGACGCGCAGGACGACGGAAGCTACGACGAGACTCTTAAAAATATCCCAGGTACAAAAAAAAAAAGTCCTGATATCAGCAGTTTTTGAGACACTGCAGTGGATTAAAAAAAAAAGCCATTTGGACAGTTATATGGTAAAAGTGCATAGAATAGAATAGACTTTATTTGTTATACATCACAGTGAAATTCTTTCTTCGCGTATCCCAGCTTGTTGTTTGGTAGCTGGGGTCGGAGCGCAGGGTCGGCCATGATACGGCGCCCCCTGGAGCACAGAGGGTTAAGGGTCTTGCTCATGGACCCAATGGTGGCAGCTTGGCCATACCGGGGCTCGAACCTGGATCTTCCAATCAGCAACCCAGCGCCTTAGACCACTGAGCTAACCCCGACCCCCCCCCCCCCCCCCCCCCGCCTTCTATAAAGAAAGGACGTGGATTCTTTTGTTTTCCCCGCAATTCCACAAGTTTGGGGAATCTGATTTCGATAAGCGGCATGTTTTCAGTATATACAGTACTTTATAAACGTTTTAGGCAGGTGTGGAAAAAATGGTGTAAACAAAGAATGCTTTCAGAAATATAAATAATGATTTTTTTTTTTGCAATTTGCAAAGTGAGCGAACAAAAGAAAAACGCCAACCCATCGCAGGGCGCACACACACACACACACACACACACACACACACATTTATACACTAGGGATAATTCTCCAAGGTGCCAATCAACCTACCGTGCATGTTATTGGACCGGGGAGGAAACCGGAGAACCCGGAGAAAAATCCCCTGAGGCACGGAGAGAACATGCAAACTCCACACACACACATGGCCGAGACGGGATTCGAACCCAGACCCTGGCGTGGCCCCCCCCAAGTAAATAATTAACACTTACATTGTTGACAGCATTCTTTGTTTACAGCATTTTTTCCACACCAGTCTAAAAATTTTGCACAATACTGTATTTCTATAGATTTAAATACATATTTTTTTTTCCATATAACTATTGGCAACGCAAGACCCAACTCGGATTGGGGAATGAACAAAATAAAAACGTTCGTATTTATTGCCTATTTACTACGTTACTGTGCATTTCAAGAAAACAAAAAATAAATCAACAAAACATCCAATTTGTGTGTGGAATGATATTCATTTAATGCATTCTCAAGCCCAAGAATCTATCTGTGCTGTTTATTTATTTATCTATTTATTTATTTTTGAAATTGGCCCCAATTCTCAAACTTGTAGCTTTCCGCGTCCCAGGATTCCCGAATCGAGGTGATTTTTCCCAGTCCAAGGTAGGAAATCTCCACTGTAGGCAGTAGCGAGAACTGGAAAGCGGTAATAACAAGATCACTGGCACGTCCGAGTTTGAATGAGAAATGTTGGCCGGGAGCGAGGCAGGAATGAAGGTCCTGCTAAGGACAGCCTTAGCAGCGTTTTACACGAGGAGCTCGGGAAAAAAAGACGGGAACCCTGCAGCGATCCGCACTTTTTAATGCGTTTAATCTGCTTCTCTTTTTGCCCCGGTCCCCGGCGCGGCCTCTCGAATTGAGCGGGACCTCGCTCGCGGGTTCAAAAGCGCCGGTTAGAGACAGACACTCGAGGAGTTCTAGTGAAGGAGTGTGCGGTGGACTCGAACGGCTTTTCATCTCGCCTTCTCCGGCTCAGCGTGACAATTCGCCGGCTTGTCAGCTCGCTGGCAAAACATCGGCGGCGCGGCGGAAAAACAAGCCACTTGTTTCGCCGCCGCTCTTGACATCTGTACTTCAAACCCTCCCCGTGCCAAAGTAATCAAACGTGTGTCTGTACCGAAAGGTCTCCACGCTCAGACGGACAAGTGAAGAAGAATAAAAAGGTCTTGCTTGATGGACCCGGAGAAAGAAAGAAAAAAAAACGCCAAACACTTTATCAGGTTCATAAATATTTGAACGAGGTGCCGGAGAGCCGCCGTATCGCCCCCTTTCGATTCGCTTCGATATTCACTTACTTTAACGACGAGCAAGTCCATTGACCTTTTCCTCTGGAGATTAGGATGCTTTCATTCCTCATAGCTATTGAGCTGTTTACACATAGAAACGCACACACACACACACACACACACACACGCATTCGGAGATCACAAATCAAGGTCGCCGCCTGTGCAACTTATTGCATCATACGTGGCAGAACCCGGCGTAGTGCTGATGCAATGCCAGATAAATAACATGACTGGACTAAACAAGGACGCCTGGATTATAAAGCATGAGGAATCTGACTGCATGGCAGAATAATGTCTGGCTTATGTCCTTTGGGCACAAGGTCCTACAACGGACCTTCATCGTAAAATCACAGCGTTTACATCAATGGATTCTTCTCACACTCAGGGACCCACAAATCCATGCCAGGAAGTAGTTATTTCCGGTTTTGCGTGGCATCCCCGGGCCTCCTGACCTCAGCCTTGTGGGTGAATGGACACACAGCACGTCTAGTGGAACATCTACCCAGAACAATAGGGGTTAATAATGGGGACTTCGGGAATTTCTCAACACTGTTATACGTATTTTACATTAAAGTTGAATAGTGTTCCGGCGCAGATTTCTTCCCGCTTAAGAATCTCGAGACGCCCTGAACACCTGCTACGGAAAACAAACACAGAGATTCGATACGGTGATCTCTAATATTGCGGCTCCAGACAAAACAAGAACAGGACAAAAGGCAAACAACAGCTTCGTTGGGGAAAACAAGCCGACAGCGTGCTGCCAATGAATAACCTACAGGGATTTCGTCAGTGTCCCATTTACGGCCGACGACTCGTTCGAGAACCGACGCGGCGGCGCAAATGTAAAACCAGTCACAACGTGTCTGCGGATAAAGATGGAAGGAAAGGGCGAAGGAAGCGGTGGACTGGGAGGGGGGGGGGGGAACACCTCTGTAAAGCTATTGTAGACTTGTCAGTAAAGATGACGGTGGGGTGAAATAGGGGGCCTGGTATGTAATGAAAGGGTGTGTGCTGAATTTATTGTGAAATGTTAATAAAATGTCATTTGCATTTTACTGCCTTTTTGGTTTCGGGAAGGTTGTATTAACTTAAGGAGAATAAAATTGCCTTTTGAACAATGACCAGAAATATACTTTGAAAATTGAATTTCAAATATATGCTTTAATGGGGACATGGTGACTTAGTGGTTAGTACGTTCGCCTCACACCGCCATGGTCCGGGTTCGATTCCCGTCTCGGCCATGTGTGTGTGGAGTTTGCATGTTCTCCCCTTGCCCCCGGGGGTTTTTCCCAGGGTTCTCCGGTTTCCTCCCCGGTCCAAAAACATGCATGGTAGGTTGATTGGCACTTTGAAAAATTATCCCTAGTGTATGAATGTGTGTGTGTCCTGTGATGGGCTGTCATTCCATCCAGGGTGTATCCTGTCTTAATGCCCATAGACGCCTGAGATAGACGCAGACTCCCCGTGACCCGAGGGAAGATGGGATAAAGCGCTAGAAGATAAATAAATGAATATTTGTTTAATCATATAAAATGTGTATTTGATGATTGGCTTTCAAAATAAAATTCCCCTTATTTACGTTTACAGCATTTTGGCAGAATTTATCCAGAGCGGCTTACGACTGCGCAATTGAGGGATAAGGGCCTTGCTCAGGGGCCCACTAGTCGAAGCGGGATCTGAACCTGTGATCTTCTGGTCCAGAGGCCACCACCTTCCAATATAATGGTACATTCAATATAATGTAAACAGCAACGTGAGTAATAATGAGTAATAATGCTGGTAAGTCATTCCAGCCCCAAGGAATTTTCGGTTACAGACTCGAGGAAAGAAAATTGGGGCTCTGACTAAATAAGTTCATTTCCGGCTCAGACGGTCCACAGTTCAGTTCCCCCCTGCCAAAGAAACCCCCAAACAAACAAACAAATAAATAAATAAATCAGGTCAATACCTCTTTTAGAAGAGTTCTGGTCAGGCTTTTGAAGATAAACTGTGAGTCTCAGAAAAGAGGGCGTGTCTCCTGGAAGCGACAAGACTATCGACCGGATCCAAATGTGCGTGCAAGAGAAATGCACTCACGGACACTTGTAATATCAGTCGTGAAGCAAATCAGTATTCTAGACTACTGAGACGTCGGATTCCGTTACATTTACGTTCGCCAGACGCTCTTATCCACAGCGACGAGGGTTAAGAGCCTTGCTCTAACGGCCCACTATTGGGATTTGACCCTACGACCGCCCAGTCCAGAGGCTAATTCCTTACCCAACCCCACTCACACAGGGAAACGGTGTTCAATCGCCAGGTCCGGTCAGGGGTCCGTTGGAATTTGCGTGATGAATTACTCAGGGCACATCAAGACCGGGCCGCGGAGGATCACCCGGCGTTTCTGCCGTCCAAATGTTCCCTGATGCTAACGAGAGGTCATAAGCGTAGCAGCTTTGTATACATGTGGCGTTGTAGGGTCTACAATCGTATACGCCACGAGATATCCGGAGTTCTTTATTTTAACCCAATACAGAACTTTCTAAAGATAATGAACACAAGCTGAGCCTTGAACGAGCTCGCAGGAAATAAGAGGAGTGAAACCTGATGACCAGATGGCATCATTTGGACAACATAAAGACGAGGGAAGTGTGTTTGTGTGTGTGTGTGAGGGGGGGGATGAGGGCAGCCAGAATTCGTCAGTGTCCCCTGCCATGGAGGCGAACAGTAAACAGTTCCGCAGTCCCTCGCTTTGGCACGGTCCTCTTGAAGATTAATTACTCTTTCTACTTGCTTGGCAGAATGTGAGGTGGGGCTACGGGGGCTCTCGGACGCCACGCCTCAACTCCCACGAGCGAGCATCTAGGGAGCAGGAAGTCGAGCAGGTGCGCTTGAAGACGCAAGCGCTGGTACCCGATATGCTTTTGGGACGAGCCAAATGTGGGAATCATATTTGCGGTTTCATCAGGAAGCGAAGATTCGAACAAAGGGGCGAATCAAAACGTACTTTTGACCGACGGCGATGCCGCAACGAGTCGATCGGCGCGTTTTGAGTAGCGCACAGGCTTCAGTGGAAGACGACAAGGGAACGGGAAGACCTTCGCGATCAACCTTCCAGGAACACATTCCGGAAGAGCTGTATTGCAGTGCAAAAAGGGAAGTTATATCGTCATGGAATAGGATCCGATGATTATGCAATTATACCCGATCGAGGACGATACCCCAGTGCTTCCTATCATTTTTGGCACGAAATTTCTGCCCCGTTCATTTTCTATGGGAAAAAATTCCCACTTTTTGGCCCGGGTTCGGAATTCCGCGGGGCGATTCCTTATAAAAGTAATAGCACACCTCACACCGTCAGGCTGCCAGATGGCAAGCAGATAGGTACCCTAGCAGATAGATACCCTAGTTTACAGTTTCATCAGGAAGCGACCTTCCAGGAAAACATTCCAGAAGTGGAAGGAATCCTGGGAGAGCTGTATTGCAGTGAAAGGGAAGTTATATCGTCATGGAGTAGGATCCGATGATTATGCGATTATACTCGATCGAGGACGATACCCCAGTGCTTCCTATCATTTTTGTTTCCTCTCTGGGATCAAACAAAGTTTGTCTAGCGATTATTTGTTGTTGTTGTTGTTTGTTTTGACTGAAAACTTGGTGCAGTAACCGACCCCTCCACTGTCGGCTGCACACAAGCCGGGTTGAAACCAAGGGAGGTGGTGGCTTAGTGGAAAGGTGTTGGCCTCTGGACCAGAAGATGGCAGGTTCAAACCCCACAACCACCAAGCTGCCACTAGTGGTCCCTTGAGCAAGGTCCTTAACCCTCAATTGCTCAGTTGTAAGTCGCTCTGGATAAGGATAAGGGCGTCTGCCAAATGCCGTAAATGTAATCCAAAGGGGTGCATTAGGAAGGGCCAGCGGTGCCAAATCAAATAGCCCACTGTGGTAACCCCCGACAACTGAAAAGCAACGCCGTTATTAGAGCTTCAGAGTTCAGACATCAAGCTCAAAATGAAAAGAATCAAAATGTCATCTCGGAGACTTGGCACAGTTCCTTAAACCAGACTGGCAGGTTTGGATATTTCAGAAACAGATGATCTCCTGGGATTTATGCCTACCACAGAATCTAGTTTTAATCAGACGGTCCCATCAGGCAACTAGGAGACCTTTTTTTCGGCATTTTTCGAGCCTCTCTGTTCGAGAGCAACATCCAATTGAGCAGTTAAAGGGCCTGGCGTAAGGGTCCGGCAGTGGCAGCTTGGCGATGCTGGGTTTTGAACTCACGACCTTCTGATGCACTGAGCTACAGCAGACCGGTTCAAGGTGACCGAGGTAGCGGGGCGGAACCCGAGTAGAGTAGGAGAACAAATCACAGCACCACCAAGCTGCCCCTGGTGGGCCCTTAAGCAAGGCCCTTAACCCTCAGCGGCTCAGGTGTATAGAGGAGATGATTATAAATCGTTTCGACATAAAAGAGTGTGCCAAATGCCATAAATGTTAAAATGCCAGGACACCTCTGCTAAAGTTAAATAAACTTAAATAGCCGTTTTTATCACCGTGGCGAGCGGAAAAGAGTCACAGAGCGCGAGTCTACAGCGGACACAAACTGGACAGTTAAAGACTCTAAAGGAGGTGTAATTTTTTCTTTTTTTTGAGAGAGATTTTGTTAATGAAAGTGGATATAAATAAAAGCACGGGTTCTTGAGAAAATTCTGCAATAATCAGTAACACCAAAAATAATAATAATAATAAATAAAAAAAAAAAGACACTTCTATAAGAATTCCGGTCCCAAGGACGGCGGAGTAGATTGTGTTCATGAACTATGTAGATAGCTTTTTTATGTCGAGTTTCTATGTTCATTCATTCATTCATCTTCTACCGCTTTATCCGATCTTCCCTCGGGTCACGGCGAGTCTGTGCCTATCTCAGGTGTCTATGGGCATTAAGGCAGGATACACCCTGGATGGAATGCCAACCTATTACAGGACACACACACACACATTCATACACTAGGGACAATTTTCCAACATGCCAATGAACCTACCGTGCATGTTGTTGGACCTGGGGAGAAAACTGGAGAACCCGGAGAAAAACCCCCTGAGGCACGGGGAGAACATGCACAAACTCCACACACACATGGCCGAGACGGGAATCGAACCCGGACCCTGGCGGTGTGAGGCGAACGTGCTAACCACTAAGCCACCGTGAACCCCCAAGTTTCTATGTTATCTTTATTAATATAAATGTATATATATATATATATATATATATTATTTATTTTTTTTTTTTCCTTTTTTTTAAGTGCATGTTAAACTTCCCTGAGGGCTTTGAAGAAAAGCGATTGTTCTACAAATCGGAGCCCGTTCCAGTCATTAGTCCGCTTGAGTGAGACTTTAGATCTCCGCTGCATGTCCTTGCTCATACAAAGATGCTTTTAATTACTGATGAGCAATTAAATCAGGTCAGCGTTCTGCTGCGACTAATCAGAATGGCGGGGGAAAGAAAAAAAAAAAAAAAAAAGAAAACAGATTAATTAGAGAAGAAGAAGCTTTACTCTATGCGACGGACCAACAAAGCTTTTAATAATGTGAAGCGAGAAGGAGAAAACTAGGAAGAACATGCTGGTCTGCCTGCGAAAAGGAGGGAAGAGACCGGATTGCCAGGAGGCTCGCTCGTGGAACCAAAGATGCGTAGCTCCCGTGCGGCGATCTCACAACTAACCCGTTTCGAGAAGAAATATAAATAAATAAATAAAGAGGGAGTAGACAATGTGAAGGCTTATCGCAGCTCTGTGGATAAAGACAAAGCTATGTGACGCCATTGCATTCCTGGCTGTATCTCTGAGGTGTTTTTGAAGGCCAGAGATTATATCGTGGAAGCATTGTTAATTAGAAACAGCCAACACTGAGAAGAAGAGGACTACTAAACCTAATTTCAGTTTATAGGATTTGTGCAGAGGAAAGAGAGAGAGAGAGAGAGGGGGGGGGGGGGGGGGGGGGGGGGGGGTCAGGGAGAGGGCGGAGACTAAACTAGGTTGAAACTAGGATAGCTAGGTTTAAAAGGAATACCGGTACTGATTCGTGAAAATGTGGCAAATGAAACAATATAATATAATATAATAATATATAAAAACAATAATATATAATAATATAATATTCATTCATCTTCTACCGCTATATCCGATCTTCCCTCGGGTCACGGGGAGTCTGCGCCTATATCAAACGTCTATGGCCATTAATGCAGGATACACCCTGGATGGAATGCCAACCCATCACAGGACACACACACACACACACACACACTCATACACTAGGGACAATTTTCCAAGGTGCCAATCAACCTACCGTGCATGTTTTTGGACCGGGAGGAAACCGGAGAACCCGGAGAAAAACCCCCTGAGGCACGGAGGAGAACATGCAAACTCCACACACACATGGCCAACCCGGACCCTGGCGGTGTGAGGCGAACGTGCTAACCATTAAACCACCGTGCCCCCTTGCACTAACAATATATATCACCTAAAAGTTTGCTTGTTGAGGAGTAAAATGAAAAAGACTCGTTTACAGATTCGTCAATGCTGTATATACTTGTTAATAGGACGGAATGGGAAACCGATCAGAAACCAGCGGTGAATTTAATCGGGATCGAATTGGATTAGAGCGAATTTATCGCTGGTTTCATGCGATCGTATATTATATAGTGCACTTCGGGAATATCAATATAACTCCATCACGATGCATTGGAAACATTCGCTGCATTCCCAGGAGCTACTTTTGCACTGTACAGCAATGCGAGTAATTACGGCGCTCAGGAGACCGAACGAATAAAATAAACAATGAACAAAGAAAACGGCGAAAGTGAATTATAAGCGCTTGATTAACGTGTGTAGCGTAAATATGTTTATTTGTGTTTATTATTATGTTTATTAGCTGATCCGATTGCCTCGATCGTCACAGGAGCCAAACGATTTCCCGTCTCGCTTACGTAATGCCGTCTTTTTTTTTTTCCCTCTTTTATAAATAAACTTGCACCGGCGCAGGGAGCCGAGCGGCGTATCGAGCAGACAGTCCGCTTGAGAGAGACAGATCGAGAGTTATAAGGGGAGCAGCGGGAGTCTCTTAGAGCGCTCGGATTCCCTCTGCCCCGTCCAATTTGTCTGATTGCTCATGGCGGACTCCCCCCCCCCTCTATAGTAAGGGCTAAACCCTGCGGTGCTGCGCAGCACGAGCTGAAGAGTATTAGCAGAGCTACAGATTGGAGGGCTGCCCGAGGTCATCTGGTTTCAATACGCTATCAAAAGACGGGGTTGTTTGGGAGGGGTTGGGGGGGGGTTACCCTGGGGATATCATGATCTGAATATTCCCTGTACCTGACACACGCGTTCTTGTAGGGTTTTGGGGAGGGGGGGGTTTACGCTACACCCACGCAGGCACACCAAACTTCACCGGAGATACAAAAAGCAGGCGGTCTGGACGCTTTCATTATCGACTCGGGGTCTTCCCCGGCGTTCCCTCCGGCATCTCTGACAGAAGTCTTTGCTTTCCGTATTGAATGGCTGCGTTTGATTTTGATACACCCCCCCCCTCTCCACCCACCCCCTCCCTTAAAGAGCCGAGGTGTTCGTTCCCGAGTCTCTCTATCGTTTACCCTTCCAGCGGAGGAAATTTATAGCGACACAAACCAGACGGAGGCGTTTGTCCTTCCACCTCTCTCGCTTTTCTCTCAGTCTATTCAAGACCTCGTCTTTTCTTACCGGGTCTGTTAAAGTCTTCCATCGCCGCCAATTTCTCGGCTAAAGAAATCCGAGCCGAGCGTTTTCCAAACATTGATTTGTGTGTGTGTGTGTGTGTGTGTGTGTGTGTGTGTACTTGTACAGTAGCCTTCTACCCACGACTGTATGAAAAGGTTGAGACAACCTTTGTAACATTCCAACAGATGGCAGCACAAGGCTGCACGCGCGGCCACAGGGAGCACCGACGTTCACAAACGAGTGTGGAATTCGCCCGACCGCGCTCCACGTCACAGAGCTTTCCTTACGGGCGAATTTCTCACCGCAATCTCACTCCCGCACCCACCCTGCTCAGACTTCGCCCTCTTATCGGGGAGATCCGGCTCAAAGGTGAGACTTCCAGGAGATATTTCAGAAGCGATAGGAGGAGGCACTGTTCAAGTGGGCCGTTTTGAAGGCCCCCAAAAGCCTGTTCTGGTACAAACCCAGCTGTATATGCTTTACATGGGATTGGGTATGGAAGGTGTCCTGCTATAGAGCTCTATAACCCTTCTACACACCATGAATTGGAACACAGGCCTCATACATCATACTCTTGACGCTGGCCTCGCGGACCAATCCAAAATCAGGACTTCTCTTCCCCAGAAGAGTGGAAAACATTATAACACTAATATGGGATGGGGATCTCACTATACGCCGTGTCTTCGTACTTAAACCGAAATGCGCCACATGACCTTTCGGCGAGCGTAAACCTCGCACCCTTTAATAACTTGTCTAGTAAGCTACTTAAGAATCCGTAACACTCGCCTTACTTCATCAGCACTTTGCCCGTAATACAGATTAGCCTTAATTAGGCGGCTTCGGAAGCAGAACAAGCTTCATTATAAACACACCGTGACCCCGACCCCATCCTGTGACCCCAAAAATGTACATCCAGCGCTCACGTTTAGGTCATCATTAACCTCGCGCCATCCTACACACGAGGTGAAAGCCACCGGCTATAGATACGGCTGCCCCTAATTTCACCCACCCTCACCCGGCAGCTTGTCCAGATGTGAAGAGCGCGTTACAATCACAACACACAATAGGCCATTTTTTTTCCTTTTTTAACCCTGATTTTCCCGAGCACCGGCTATTTTTAGCGTTCCCGTCCACGCATTCCTACACAAGGAACGTTTTCAAGCATGTCCAAAGTGCTCGTGATGGATGGTGTAGAGAAAAGCCTATATAATAACCGGATAAAATCCCTGAGCAAGATAAATCCTTGCAAACGAAATGTAATAAAAAAAAACGACAAGGGCCTCCACTATACCTCTATAGAATCCTTTTGCAGAACAAACAACCATTAATATCTCTTAGGGGACACGGTGGCTTAGTGGTTAGCACGTTCGCCTCACACCGCCAGGGTCCGGGTTCGATTCCCGTCTCGGCCATGTGTGTGTGGAGTTTGCATGTTCTCCCCGTGTCTCAGGGGGTTTTTCTCCGGGTTCTCCGGTTTTTCCCCCTGGTCCAAAAACATGCACGGTAGGTTGATTGGCACCTTGGAAAATTGTCCCTAGTGTATGAATGTGAATGTGTGTGTGTGTGTGTGCCCTGTGATGGATTGGCATTCCATCCAGGGTGTATCCTGCCTTAATGCCCATAGACGCCTGAGATAGGCACGGACTCCCCGTGACCCGAGGGAAGATCGGATTTGTGTAAATAAAAGTTATTGTGTTGTGACACAAACAATTTCACAAGCAAAAAAAATAACACAACTGTGTCTTCAGGATCTACACATTGTTACTTATTCGTCTTTCTTCGCAACAAACGAGATCACAAAGTACAAAAGTCACACCGCATGGGTGTTGCCGTTGGTAACCGGGAGCTGTAAATTAAGCCTGAAAGTGTAGAACGTGTTACTCCGCTTATAACATCTGGGACGGTTAAATTATTACCGAGCGCCACGTGTTATAGAGGTTTATAGCGTTGATGAACGACCCAGTGACAAATTTCTCGCTTTGGTTATAGCCGCGATAAACAGTCAAGACCAAACTTTTCTTTCTTTTTTTTTTTTTAACCACTCTTTGCACTGTGGATTATCACGGGGGGAAAAAAACAACTTTTACAAAGCATTTAGGACTAAAATCTCTTTCTGTAAATAATAATAATAATAATAATTCGTAGCAAAAAATGTTATGCCTTGATTGAGATTATGCACCGTGTGAGATTACGTCCATGGTTCGGAATCCAATGTATGAACTGGTTGCTTTAGAAACAAACACACTTTGCAATTATAAATGAAATGATGTAAATTATTATGCTTATACATTACGATTGGTCGTTAGAGACTAAAGTCGATTATGGGCTAATCTGAAGCAACCGCGAATTCCACAGGTAACGTGTGTAATATTGGATCTGCGCCATCTTACCTCCGCAACCTCATCACCTCCCTACTGCACCTCGCTGCCTGAGAGCGTCCAGCACTGCTCGCCTGGTTCCACCGTCTCTCAGGGTAAAAGGTAAGGCCAGCTCAAGGCTCTTCTCTGATCTGGCACCGATGTGGTGGAACGAACTTCCACTGGAGATTCGAACAACGGAGACACTGTCTACATTCAAACGTCGACTGAAGACCTACCTCTTCCAACAACACCTATCCTAACATTCCTTTTATTCTCTTTTACCTCACTGTCCAGAAATCCATTAAAAAAAAATAAAAAAATAAAAAAAGGGCAACTGTCTATTCTTGTGTACTTGAGTTTGTATTAACCTTTCTTGAATAAATCTTATCCTTGAATTGAGACTTAAAGCACTTTCTGTACGTCGCCCTGGATAAGGGCGTCTGCTAAATACCGCAAATGTAAATGTAAAAGTAAATATTGTAACCTAATTCAACAAATACAGGAAAATAGAACAAACCCAGGACCAGAACAGGAACACTGAAAGTGTCGGAATACTCGCAAACTCCTACTACATGCTCAAAAGTATGTACACCCATTCAGAATACACGATCATCTAGACACGTTGCCAAAAAACACAAGATGCACCCCTGAGAAGGGGCATACAGTCGTGTCTGAACAACACACACACACACATACATACATACATATATATATATATATATATATATATATATATATATATATATATACATATATACACACACATACACACACACACACACACACACACACACACACACACACACACACACACGGAGACAAATTGACAAGCTGCATAAGACATGCATATTGGGCAGAACATATACATCCTCAAACCTGTCAAAAGATGAATCGCTGAAAAGACGCGTACTCATACTACTCAAAAGTTTGTGCACCCCTTTGGTATCAAATTATACATAAACAAAACCGCGTTCTCGAGGGCATTTAATTGCACGAAGCCGGCACTAATGAAAGGTGTTTTCCTTTATACGATTTCACACCAACTTTTGGGTTCTGCAAGGTATTTTAAATGCATGTATAATGCATTACATAATACATACATATATATACATATATATATATACACACACACACACACACATACACACACACAGGTGATAACCAGGGGCTCTTTATTTCCCCAGA